>PVJD01000722.1:0-365536 GCA_004026545.1 Mormoops blainvillei
CTCTTTTCCTGGTAACTTTCCACCAGCTCCTAACATCTACATTTGGGGGTTTATTTATGGTTCATCTGAGCAAAAACAGATAACACTCCTCAAGGTCACATAGAGGCCAAGCTGTGATTTGAAACTGATTCCACATTGCCTCTCGGATTCACAAGCAGGGGAGGAGAAATCTCTACTCAAAATGCCAGAAAGAATTTTTAAATCCTTGTGGATCATGAGGTCATGTGCCTCAGAGAGAGAAAAACCCTGACAGGCAAAGATAGTAGGACGAGGGGCGGGGGGCAGGGGGGATGGGAGGTCAGCGGGGCCGGCGGGGAATCAGCAAGACGACAAAGGAGCGTGGACACAGGGTGTGCAGTGCACTGTGGGTGACGAGTTACTCGGGACAAAACGCTGAGACTGTCTGCGTGGCTTTGGAATAAAAAGTAGGTTAATAAAGCTGATAAATGGGAGGCAGGTCTGAATGCGTTACTCCATGAAGGACGGCTGCTTTAATGAGGAGAGAGGCTGAGAGAGAGGCAGGAGAGAAACCTCATTGTCAGGCCACGGGCGCTGGGTCAGCGTCCATGCTGCCATCATCTTTGGAGGAAAGCATGACAGGGTCAAGGTCTTTGACCTGTGTGTTAATAATCCTTGTCTTTGGTTGGGAAAGGGGTCGCATGCTGCCAGGTCAACGGTGGGTGGCTAGCAGGCCTAATGAGGACGAGGGGAGCAGGCCCAGGCCTGCAGGCTGCACCACAACAGAAGGCACATTGATCACTGTCTGACCACAAAGGAGGGTCCCATGAGGTTAGAGCCTGCTGAGGGCTAAGGAGTTCATGAGATCCCCATTACGCCAGCCCCGCGGAGATCAAGGGAGGGAGGAGGGAGGCCAGGAGGGCCCTCAGCATGCGGCAGCCTGCCCCTCCGCTCACCCCTGCCCTTGGCTTTCTCTCTTTCTTTGGGTCTCAGACTCAGCCTTTCTGGTAGGGGCCACGGGCCAGCCAGCTGGAATAATATTCTCTGTGAGCCTGCGCAGGCTTCATCAGCTCCGAACAAGCAAGTGTTCGCAGAGTCCCAGCCCCACGCTTGAGTCTAAGGTTCAGCACTGAGGGGAGGGGGTCTCTCTTGTTGGTTTAGTGCCTGAATTAGTTTTCTGTTGCTGCTGCATCAAATTACCACAAACTTTGTGATTTTAACAACATGCATTAGAATTGAAAACAGATTTTTTAAAAATGTTTGTGCCTAGATGTTCACAGCAGCTCTATTCACAACAGACCAAAAGATGGAAACTGCGCAGACGGCCATCAGCTAATGAGTGGATTGACAAAATGTAGCCTGTCTGCGCAACGGAATACTATTCATCCATAAAAAGGAATGAAGTACTGATACGTGCTACATACAATATGGATGAACGTTGAAAAACATTATGC
Organism: Mormoops blainvillei; assembly: GCA_004026545.1. NCBI lineage: Eukaryota > Metazoa > Chordata > Mammalia > Chiroptera > Mormoopidae > Mormoops > Mormoops blainvillei. The sequence goes on from PVJD01000722.1 coordinate 1,413, forward strand.
TAAGTGAAAGAAGCCAGATATGAAAGGTCACATATTGTATGATTCACTTTATGTGAACTGTCCGGAACAGGTAAATCCATAGAAACAGAAGGCTGATTAGTGGTTGCCAGGGCCTGGGAGGAAAGGGAAGTGAGAGCTTCTTTTCGGGATGAAGAGAATGTTTTGGCACCAGCTGGTGGTTACACATCACGATGAGTGTGCTAAATGCCACTGAATTGTATGCCTCAACGTGGCGAAATTTATGTTCTATAAATTTTTACTTCAAAATAAATGAGTGAATTCTTTTTTCTTTCTCTCTTTCCTCTCTCTCTCTCAAGTTCTAGAGGCCAGAAGTCCCAAATTAGTCTCACTGGGTCACGGGCATGGTGTTGGCAAGGGCTGGCCCCTTCTGGAAGTTCCAGAGGAGAATCTGTTTCCTTGCCTTTTCAGCTTCTAGATGTCAACTGCATTCCCTGGCCGGTGGTCCCTTCTTCCTTCTTCAAATCTGGCAGTCTGACAATCTCTCTGTCCACTTCGCATCCCCTACCCTTGACTTTGCCCTTCATACCTCCCTCTCATAAGGACCCTCGTGATTGCATTGGACCCACTTGGATGATCCTGGGTGATTCCCATCTCAAAATCCTTACCTTAATCACATCGGCACGTCCCTGCGGCTGTGGGAGGTGGCACTCACAAATCCCAGGGATTAGGAAGCGGCTCTCTTTGGGGGGCCGTTATTCTTCTGACCATGGTATCGGGGTCCCGTTGGCTTGGCGTTTAGCTTCCCCTGGAGTGTGGACCCTGCCTGCCGTTGGTCGTCAGCCTGAGCCAGCTTTGTCCCAGCCAGCAAGAGGGACCCTCCTCCTGAGGCATCAGTGGGCTTAGGCGTGAACTGCCTGGTCTCTTTCCCTGGGAGTTAACCAGGTGAGCAGAACAGAGAGCTTCAGGCCCTGGGCTGGGCACATGAAGGCTGGCCGTTGGGTACAGGCTGCTGGCAGTGGTGTGCTGATAAACCAACTTTCAGAGGGAGAAGCCCTGATATGTACTGTGTGCCAAGGTGTAGGTACTCCCACCGTAGCCAATTTCAGGACACCACAGTGACACGATTGCACGTGGTATTGGGAAGAGACACACGTCATCGTGAGCCATCAGAGTGGCTACTGCCCACCACTGTGCACAAATGGTACCAAGGTTGCCTGAGGTCCAGCTGAAGATACGTAACTGAAATGCGTGGTCAAAGCCAAGGACTTCAAAGCACGCGATGGGAGTTTGAATACAAAGCCAGACCAGCCTCAGAGAACAGAGCAAGCCATGCCCAGGCAACGTCTTGGTAAAGGGGGCTGACGGGCGTTTACCTCCAGTAGACAGGCCTGGTCTGTTGAAGAGGACAGGCTTACTGAGCTGACTCTTCTTGAGACCCCGAAGCTACACCCCGACCTTGTAAGCTCTTATAGCTCCTTGCTGAGGGTGGGAATGGAGTTGCATTAGAGGTGACTTTGAGATGCTGTATTTGTCTACTTGGATTGCCATAATAAAGCACCGCAGACTGGGGGGCTTGAACAACGGAAATTTATTGTCCCACGGTTCTGGAGGCAAGAAGTTCAAGTCAAAGTGTGGGCAGGGCTGGTTTCCCTGGAGGTCTCTCTCCTTGGCTTGCAGTTGGCCCCCTTCTTACTGGGTCCTCACAGGGCCTTTCTTCTGTGTGCACATGTATCTATGCCCTAATCTCCTCTTCTTATAGGGACACTCGTCATACTGTATTAGGGGGTATCCTAAATGCTTCATTTTACCTTCACTATTTCTTTAAAGGCCTATCTCCAAATACAATCACCTTCTAAGGTACTGAGGGGTTAGAGCTTCAACATGTAAATTTGAGTAGGGGGAGACCATGACCAGTGCTTACTTGGGCTTGGTGCTAAGACTCTCCACACGCCAGTTCAAGGCTGTCCCACTGGCGTCTCCCTCCGCATCCTTATTCTCTCTCTCCAGCCCTCTGTTTCACGGAGCTTCGCTCCCTCCCCCATTTCCCTCCCTTGTCCTCTCCCCTCCCTGCCTCCCCTCTGAGAATCAAAGCCAAGAGCGGCTCTAGGAGCCGCCCTTATCTGGTGAACTGAGTCGGATGCGGATGCGTGGCTCCAGAGCTCGGTCAGGACCGGGAGACTTGCTGAGGTTTGGGATCCAGAGACCGCAAACGAGAAGGTCCGTCCACGGGAGCAGCCAAGGCAGGGACCATAATTTGTAGACACGTCTTCAGGGTGTTAGGATGGGGTGATTGACAGGAGGAAGTCATTGCCTTTGGTTTTACCATTTCCTCTATTACTTGACACAATACAGGGGACCCAAATTCCTCAGGGCCAGCATGGAAACTCGGGTTCCCAACATGAAAACAAACCAGTGCGTGCCCACTGTCCCTTCTATGAAACCTCAGGGCCAAGTAAGTTTCAAAATTAAAAATAGTCTTTATTTTAAAAAGATGATATAGTTACATAATAGGGCTTAAATATTCATACACACATGCAAAAGATAAATATGTAAGGTGAGGGCTGTGTTAAATATTGAGATGGTGGGAATCGTTTCACGATGTATATCAAATCACCATGATGGGCACTTTAACTGTCTTAAAATTTGATTTGCCAAGTACCATATTTTGCCATGTATAATGCACACTTTTTTGCCCAAATATTCAAGGGAAAAATAAAGATGCACATTATACATGAGTATAATGATGACATACCGTGGGTATAATAATCCCGTGTATAATGCGCACAAAAACATAGGTGCGCATTATACATGGCAAAATATGGTCTATCTCAATAAAACTGTTTTTTTAAACAAGTTTCTCTGTTACTTCTATTCCGCTCTAGCTCAGAGGTGGGTCCTGGGGACGATCCACCGCCTTCCGTGGCCCCAGCTCAGCCCTAGAAGCCTCCCTATGGCCCACCTGGCACCTGCTGAGGGGGCGGCAGACTCAGGCTCTGGCCAGCAGCATGGGGTCACTGAGCCCCACCTGCCAACGTCATTGCCCTGCTGTCTGCTGACCCCTGGCCCAGTCAGCCCGAAAGACACTTCCTCTGCCTCTGTCTCCCATGGGCCTTTTCTTTCCCCATCAGGCTGGCTGAGCTCCTCTCCTGCCACTCTCAACCAGCTGGTCAGCATCTGGCCAGAGGCCTGGCCACGGCGGAGCAGCCTGAGTCACAGGGAGCCCCGATAAGCCTATGAATCAAATACAGAGACATAATCAGGCATGAACCCACCACCCTTTGCAGCTGTTCACCCCAAGGCCCAGTGCAGCTTGAGAGGGTCCACCTTCCTGCTGCCCCTGCCCCAATGCTGCCCCTCCACCTCTTGGTTCCATTCTCACCAGCCTCCTTTAAGGGCTCTGAAATCACCAAGCTGTTTCCTATCTCAAAGCCTTTACACAGCATCTCTGTGGGGTCTTTCTATAGTACAGGTCACTGCTCAAATACTTCCCCATCAGCGAGGCCTTTCCTGGCCCCATCTCAATTAGCTCCCCCTACCACGGTCACTCCCTGGCCATGATTTGTAAGCCCGATCTACCCTCAAGATGACCCAAAACGCAGCTAACACCTAGTAGGATTTTTGTGCACAACTTCCGGCAGACATCCTCAGGGCCTAGGCCAGCGGGTAGGGGCAGGGGTAGGAACACACACAAGGGCTGACCATCATTTTCTGTAAAGAGGCAGAATATTATGCATCTCAGGTTTTTTGGTCCATGTGGTCTCCGTCAAACTATTCACTCTGCTACTGAAGTGCAAAAGCAGCTATAGATAATAGAGGTCGTGCCCAGCAGCACTTTATTTACAAAACAGGCAACAGGCTGGGGTCGGTCCCCAGGCCAGAATTTGCCAGGCCCTGACATAGATATTTAGTCGAGGAATTAGGGCATCCCCAAGCACAAGGTTCCCAAGAGCCAAGGGAAGAAACGAGGGAAATTGTGGGAGAAGGGGCGCGCGGAGCCAGAATGCACTGTAAGAACGCCTGCAGTTGCCCTAGGTTTGCTCACAAGCACTTCCAGTGGTCGGCTGAACAGCTGTTTTTTATGAGACCCTAGACCTAACTTTAGAATTATGTTAAAATGTAATAGGAAGATATAAATTCCATTTACAGAAGCTTATTTTGCAGTCGACTCGGTTAAAAGAGACATTAGAGAATTGGATTTCCAAGCACCTTCGATACCAATCAGTGCTGGAATGCCTCCTACATAATTCTTGCTAAGTGATCCATAGGCCTGTGTTTGAACATTTAGTGGCCAAATGCTTTCTGCAGCGGCAAGTTCCCCCTTTCAATAACGTGTTTCCTTGCCTCTCTTACAGGCTGACCCTAGTGTGATACTCGGTTGGCTGCGTTTTTCAACATAAGAAAGCGAAAGTATCTTCAAGACCTAAGAGACCCTCTCCCATTATCCACAAGGTTATTCCCCCTTCTGTTACAGACATCTCCACAGCATCAAGCAAGCCTGGCTAAGTGGCTTGAACTGACCTTCGGTAGCTGCTTGATTAACCATTTCATGCCCTTGCAGTGGGCTCCACCAACGTCAGTTCAGTGGAAGTGGACGACGAAAGCAGACACGGAGCAGTTCTCTAGCTCTTCCAAAAGGGGACTGCGATACGCATCTCCAAATTTCTGTCCAGAAATTACTTGAGCCGCAACCATCGTGCGTCTGGAGGCATTATTGCAGAGGCCAGAGAAGGGCATGTCAGAAAGCGGCGCGCGGGGTGCTCCTTCTGAGTAAGAAGTTTGCATCTGTATGTGTTACTTATCTGCTACTTTAGGGTATAGCAACGCACCCTAGCATTTAGTGGCTTCAGCAACAATAAGCATTAATTATCTCTCATAATTTCTATAGGACAAGAATTTGAAAATGATTTGGGTGGGCGTCTCGGGCGTGAGATTGTTGGTTGGACCTGTCATCACCCGAAAATTTGACTAGGGCCAGAGGACCCACCTGGCAAGTTGAAACTAGCTATTGGCAAAGGCCTTGTCTCCTCTCCCCATAGACCCTTCCACAGGACAATTTTCTTAACTTCATGACACTCTGGGGGAGGGACAAACTTTCCTCTACCCTGAAGGTTCTTCTGGATGGTGTACTAATCAAACAAACACGAGAAAGGTTAGCGAGAGAAAATAACCAAATTTAATACGTACATGTACATAAGAGCCCCACATACATGAGTCAGAGACCCCCGCACGCACAAGAGGTTCAGAGATAGAAAGGGGGATTGAAGTATGGAGGACACCCTGAGCTACGGATGAGGTAAGGTGCCTTGGGGGCTTCAAAGGGTCATTACAGGATGATAGGAGCAAATGCTTAGTGAATAGAAGTGGGTGGACCAAAAACAGATTATCCCTGATAATCTCCCATTATGGGCAAGGCCTCTAATTCAAATTCTCTCAGTAGTCAAGAAAGGAGCAGAAATTTCTCTTGAGGCTGAAGCTAAAATTGCCTTTAGCTCAAAATAATGTGTATACCAAAAGGTCACGGCCAGCACCATTTCCTATTGTGGCACCACTTGCCTAGCAGGTCTGCGACTTCGTTAAACATGGCTGCCATTTTACTCCTCTGAGCTCGTCCCCAGGACTGGAAATTACTGGAAACGAGAACAGAACTAACCGCTGCCCACAGCCACAGGCAGAAGATAACATTAGAACAAACTGCAGCCTGGTGTTACAAGGCCCCAACTGCGCAGCGGCCACTCAACAGCAACCCGCCACCCTGTTTTAAGCCAAGTATATCCAATAAAAGTTCAACGCCCCCACCCCTCAAGGCTGGTGTATCTCTCCTTTCTTGGAGAGTGAATAAAAATTTTATTTTCTACACTTTCTTCTCTTTGTGAATTCTTTCACAGCCTGCGTCACTGACCAGGATGTGTCATTTACCACTGAGGCTCATCCTGGGGTGGCTTCTTCTAAACCCGCCCCTCTCCTTTCTTGGAGAGTGAATAAAAATTTTATTTTCTACACTTTCTTCTCTTTGTGAATTCTTTCACAGCCTGCGTCACTGACCAGGATGTGTCATTTACCACTGAGGCTCATCCTGGGGTGGCTTCTTCTAAACCCCCACAACACAGCAGCTGGCTTCATCCAGAGCAAGTATCCAAGAGAGGCCAGCGTGAAACCGTAAAAGTCTTTTATTGATCAGGCGTCAGAAATTACAGCACTGTTGTAACAGGGTCCAGCCAGGGCCCCGCTCCCGCCAAAGGGAGATTTGTATTGGTGTGCAGAATGTAGAAAGAAAAATATAGGCTATTCTCCCTCCCCCACCCCAAGGCGGGCCACCGTGGGGAAGGGAGACTTGGAGCAGGGCCTTTCAGAGTTACTTTGCATGTCAATAACAGGCCAGTTCCAGACCTGCCCTGGAGCAAGGCCACTGAGAGTCATTTTGCATGTCAATAACAGCAAGATAGCGTCATTCCTCATATGCAAAGATGGTTATTTTGCATATCAACAAGCCTAACTAGGAAGGTTTGCATAACTTAAACCCAAGAGGTAACTGGAAAGAAGCTCCCAAGTTACAGCACCTGTGCTTGAGAGCTGGGAGATGGTTCATTCCACGCCGCGGGGGAGCAATGTAAAGACCTTGCGGGAAGGAGAGGGGAGAAAGGACTCTTGCTCGTGGGCCATGAGAAGGTGCCACGTGGTCTTGCATTAAGAACTGGAGATCGTGGCGACGCGGCTGCTGGTGCTGGGAACCGCGAGAGGCCTGCCTAGCCGAGCTCCGGACCTCTGTTCTTTTCCTCCTGAAGGGCGGCGCCCCTGACTGGCCCGACTGGGCAAAGAGGGGAAAGGCAGGACTGTGTGTGTTGGTGGGTGTTTTCAAGGGCATTTGAGATTTAACGGTGACATTTAGCCATTACTCAAAACCTGTGTAACTTTTGAATAAATAGTTCCTGTCCTTTTCACCAAACTCTGCCATTGAGAGCCATCATTTCTAAGGGCGGCAGGCAAAGAACCTAGAACAGAGGAACTCCAGGGAAGGTGGGGCGTTGTTTCACTAACAGTATCTGAATTCCCCCCACCCCCCAAAGGGTTCACATTCGGTAACACTGTCACTTTCATAGCACTCTTTGTCACGCAGACCAGCCATGATTCAGTGTGAGGGTATGAAGATCTTCAGTTTCCAGCCTGGCATTTAAGGGGCTTGGAAGTTGCCACTCCCGTTCACACAGCAAGAAAAAGGCTGAGCAACAAGTCTCCTAAGAGCCATCGGAGAACTGAGGTCACAGAGCGCCCCGCTGCCCCCCCCATTGGAGAGACAGGGGAGTGCAGAGAATCACAGCCGGCCAGAACGGCAGCCCGGCCAGGCGCAGAGGCCGCCTCTTGAGCCGGGGCCAGGGTAGGAACTGTAGCTTCTGAATTGCGGGAGGCTTAGCAGGGACAAGCCCGAAAGAAAGTTAAAAACTCCAGAGGGGCCAGTCTTAGGACCACCTGCACACGTGCGTACCTTTTACCACCAGGAGCTCGACCGGATTCTCAGTGAAGAGTGGAGGGAGTCTCAAGCTTCACGCTTTCAATATTGGGAGAGAGAAAGGGGACATTTTGAAATATACCCAGACAGAGCATTCTGTTCTTCACAAGGACTGACCTCAAGAGAAAATAATTTAATCAAAGCATAACTTACTAGGCTTTTACCAGAGTTTAAATGGCCTGTGGTTAAGGAAATACTCAGCTCCCACCCCCTCTAGCCCTCCTATCTCACTGAAGGGGGAGAAATGGAGGGATTGAGAAGTTCCTGTGAAGGTCACAGCCCAGGGGCACAGACTCACCTAGTCATAGGACTATAGGGTGCTTCCCCTCCCCCACATCTCCCCACCACATCAGTAAGACTCCTGTGTAATAGCAGGAGAATGCAAGTACAAGTGAAAGAACTGCACATACCAGACCTTACTTAAGATGCTGTCCCTAGGGAACCTCAAAGACCACAGGGGATGAAAAAAAAAGAACCTCAGAGGAAATTTTAGCCTCTCACACCTACAGCTACAGCAAACAGTAAACAGAGCCTAACTCCCAGTCCGTTAGGCATAAAACCTCACCCCAAAGGCTTGTATATTTCAACTCCTTTAACCAAGTGTCTCAGGTCATCCCAAAAGGCAAAACACAAGTTGAAAAGACAGAGCATACATCTGAACCAGACTCATAAATGGCACAGGTGTGTTTAAAACTGAAGGACAGTCACTAAAAAAAGAGTGTCATTGATATGCAAAGATGGCAGAAAAAAATGAATCACATGAAATGCTTAATTAAAACCAGAGAAATCAGTAAAAAAGTAAAAGACGAAAAAAAAAGAAACAAGAATAAGGGTGATACATAGGAACCAGTGACAAATAGGGGAGATCACTGTAAACACCAGCAGTCTAAACTCGCTAATCAAAAACAGAGACGGTAGGTATAGGAGTGGGTTAAAAAAGAAAAAGATACGACTATATGTTGTTGATAAGAAATCCACTATAAATATTAAGTTGCAGATAGATTTAAAATAAAGGAAGGCTGCCCAACATAATCTATGGCTTTAATGTAATCTCCATCAAAACCCTAACAATATTTTTTTTTTACAGAAATAGACAATCCATCTTAAAAGCCATGTGGAATCTCAATGGACTCAAATAGAAAAAATGACCTTGAAAAAGAGCAAAGTTGGAGGTCTCGCATTTCTTAATTTCAAAACTTACTGTAAAACTAAGGTAATCAAAATAGTGTGGTACTAGCATAAAGAAAGACATTTAGACCAATGGAATAGAACAGAGAGGTCAGAAATAAATCCTCACATAAACAGTAAAGTTATTATTACTTTTTTTTTTTTTTTACAAAGGTGCCAACATCATTCAATGTGGAAAGGGCAATCTTTTCAACAAATGGTGCTAGGACAGCTGAATAATCAGATGAAAGAGGATGAAATTGAACTCTTAGTTTACAATACATATAAAAATTAACTCAAAACAGCCCTGGCTGGTGTGGCTCAGTGGATTGAGTGCTGGCTTGTGAACTGAAGGGTCGTAGGTTCGATTCCCCATCAGGGCACATGCCTGGGTTGCAGGCCAGATCAGGTCCCTTGTAGGGTGCATGCAAGAGACAACCACACATTGATGTTTCCCTGCTGTCTAAATTAAATAAATAAAATCTTTTTTTTTTAATTAACGCAAAATCAGCCAAAGACCTAATTGTAAGAGCAAAAACAATATGTTTTTAAAAGAAAACATAGGAGAAAATCTTCATACCTTTGGATTTGCCTGTGATTTCTTGGCTATAACACCAAAAGCAGGGGCAACAAAGAAAAAATAGATAAGGTGAACTACATCAAAATTAAAAACTTTTGTGCATCAAAGAACACAGTCAACAGAGTAAAAAATGAAACTGCTGGGATGGAAAAACTATTTGCAAATTAGATATCTGATAAGGAGCTGTATTCAAAATACATAACTTCTATAACTCAGTAACAAGAATGCAAACAAACATTTAAAAAGGGGCAAAGAACTTAAATAAATATTTCTCCAAAGGAAATATACAAATGGCTAACAAGCATATGAAAAGATGCTCAGCATCACTAATTGTTAAGCAAAGGTAAATCAAAACCAATAAGATACCACCTCGCACTCACTAGGATGGTTATTTTTTTAAAAAGCTTAAAACCCAGAAAATAACAAGTATTGGCAAGAATGTGAGAAATCGGACCCTTGAGCACATTATCAGAAATATAAAACGGCACAGCCCCTATGGAATAAAATATGGCAGCTCCTCCAAATTTTTAAAGAAGAATCACCACATGACCAGCCATTTCACTTCTGAATATATACTCAAAATAACTGAAGGCAGGGTCTTGAAGAGATATTTGTACAATTGTGTTCATAGCAATATTAGTAACAATAGTCCTTCAGGAGATTAATGGATAAACAAAATGTGGTCTCTCCATACAATGGAATATTATCCATCCTTTAAAAGGAAGAAACTCTGACGGATGTTACAACATGGATGAACCTTGAGGACCTTATGCTAAGTGAAATAAGCCAGTCACAAAAGGACAGATGCTGTATGATCCCACTTATTTGGGGTACCTAGAATGGTCAAATTCATAAAGACAGAAAGTACAATGGTAATTACCAAGGGCTGGGGATGGGGAGAAAGCAGAGTTGTTTTTGATGGGTATAGAGTTTCAGTTTTGCAAGATGAAAAGAGTTCTGGAGGTTGATTGCACAACAATGTGAATATATACATAACATTAGTGAACTATATACATAAAAATGATTAAGAAGATAAGTTTTATGTTATATATATTTTACCACAGCTTAAACATTTTTAAGTAATTTTTTTTTTAAGTAAAGGAATGAAGAAAGATATACCATGTTAATTCTAACCAAAAGAAAGCTTCAGTGGCTATATTAATTTCAGACAAAACAGACTTCAGAGCAAGGAAAATTTTCAGGGATAAAGAGGAGCACTACATAAGGATAGAGATCGATTCTCCGACAAGACATAACAATTTTTAGTGCATTTGCAAGTAACAACAGAGCATTCAAATACATGAAGCAAAATATGATAGAACTTCAAGGAGAAACAGATGAATCCACTATTGTAGTTGGAAACTTCAACAACCCTCTGTCAGAAATTGACAGACCCAGCAAACTGAAAATCAGAAAAGACATAGTTGAACTGAACAGAACCATCAATCAATTGGATCTAATTGACATCCATGGATAAAATTGACAACTATAGAATATTTCATTCAACAAAAGGAGACTACACATTCTTCTTAAGTTCAAATAAAACAGTTATCAAGATAGACTGTATTTGATCTATAAATCACACCTTAACAAATTTAAAAGAATGGGAATCATACAAGGTGTGCTCTCAGGCCACAGTGGCATTAAACTAGAAATTAGTGACACAAAGAGACCTCCCAAATACTTGGAGATTAAACACTACACTTCTATATAACAGATGGGTCAAAGAGGAAGTCTCAAGAGAAATTTTAAAATATTTTGAACTAAACGAAAATTAAAATACAGCTACCAAAATTTGTGGAATGAGCAAGAGCAGTGCTTAGAGGGAAATTTATAGTATTGAATGCATAAATTAGAAAAGAAGAAAGCTCTAAAATCAATAATCTAAGTTTCTACCATAGGAAACTAGAAAATGAAAAACAAATAAAATCCAAAATAAGCAGAATAGAAATAATATAAATTAAAGCAAAATTCTATGAAATTGAAAATAAGATATCAGAGGAAATCAATGAAACCAAAAGTTGGTTTTTTGAAATGACCAATACAATTAATGAAATGCTAGCCAGGTTAACTAAGTAAAAAGAGAAAAGACACAAATTTCTAACACCAGCAATGAAAGAGGGTCTATCATTACTGATTTCATGGGCATTAAAAAGATGATAAATATTATGAACAAATTTATGCCCCCAAATTTGATAACCTACATGAAATGAACCAATTTCTTGAAAGACATGATCTACCAAAATTCACACAAAGAGAAATAAATCATCTTAAATAGGCCTATATCTATTAAATAAATTGAATCAATAATTAATAACCTTCCAAAACAGAAAAGCACAAGGCCCAGATGGGTTCACTGGTAAATCCTGCCAAATATTTGAGGAAGAAATTATGCCAATACTCTATAATCTCTTCCAGAAGGTAGAATCAGAGGAAGTACTTTCTAACTTTCTAATTCATTCTGTGAGGACAGAATTACTCAAACATCAAAACTAGACAAAGGCATTACGAGAAAGGAAAACTGCAGACCAATGTATCTCATGAACATAGATGCAAAAACCTTCAACAAAATATTAGCAAATCAAATTCAATAATGTATAAAAAGAATTATACACCATGATCAAGTGGGGTTTATTCCTAGTCTGCAAGGCTGATGACAAGAAACTAGGTGCTTTTCCACTAAGATCAGGCGAGAATGTCCACTCCCTCCTATTCGGCATTGTACTGGAAGGTCTAGCTAATGCAATAAAACAGGAAATGAAAGAAAAATAGATTGGAAAGAAAGAAATAAAATTTTCTTTGTCTACAGATGACATAATTGTCTGTGTAGAAAATCAAAGAAAGAAAGAAAGAAAGACCCAGAAGAATCAACAAAAAAAAGTTCAGGAACTAATAAGCTACTATGGCAAGGTTGCAGAATAAAAAGTTAATATACGAAAGTCATTTGGTTGTTTTCTATACTAGTAACAAACAAAGGAATTTAAATTGTTTTCACTGAAATTTAAAACACAATGCCATTTATATTAACACCATCAAAAAAAGGTACTTAGGTATAAATATAACAAAATATGTACCATATCTATATGATAAAAACTACAAAACTGATAAAACAAATAAAAGGCAATCTCAGTAAATGGAAAGATGTAGTATGTTCTTGGATAGAAAGACTCAATATTGCCAAGATGTTTTTTCCTCCCACATTGATCTATAGATTCAATGCAATCCAAATCAAAATTCCAGCCAGTTATTTTGTGTGGGGATATCAACAAATTGATTTTAAAAGTTTGTATGGAAACTGGTATACAAAAGTACCTATAAAGGTAAACTACCCAGAATAGCCAACAGAATATTGAAGGAGAACAAAGTTGAGGGACTGACACTACTGAACTTCAAAATTTTCTTAAAGCTAGGGTAATCAAGACAGTGTGGTATGAGTGAAAGCATAGAAAAATGTATCGATGGAACAAAATAGAGAGCCCAGAAATAAATTCACACAAATATAATTAACTGGTCTTTGACAAAGAAGCAAAGGCACTTCCATGGAGAAGGGATATTCTTCCCAACAAACCGTGCTGGAACAACTGGGTATCCATAGGCAAAAAAAAGTTTAGACGCAGACTTTACACCTTTCACAACGATTAACTTAGAATGGCTTACAGACCTAAATGCAAAACTATAAAACTTCTAGAAGTTAACATAAGAGAAAATCTAGATGAGCTTGAGTTTGTGGAAGACTTTTTAGAGAAAACAAAAGCATGATCCATAAAGAAAAAACTGATAAGCTGGATTTCATTAAAATCAAAAACTTCTGCTCTGTGAAAGGCACTGCTATGAGAATGAGAAGGTAAGCCACCAACTGGTAGAAAATATAAAACACACATCTAGTAAAGGGCTGGTATGAAAGTATATTTTAAAAACTCAAAACTAAACAATAAGAAAAATAACAACCCAATTAAAAATAGGCAAAAGATCTAGACACCTCATCAAAGAAGGTACACAGATGCCAATAAGCATATGAAAAAATGTTCCCCATCATATGCCATTAGGGAACTGCAAGTTAAAAGAGCATACACCCATTAGAATAGAAAAAATCCAAATAGCTGACAACAGCAAAGGCTGGTGAGAATGTGGACCGATAAGAACTCTCATTCATTGCTGGTGAGAATGAAAAATGGTCCAGCCACTTGGAAGACAGTTTGGCAGTTTCTTATAAAACTAAACATATGATCCAGCCATGATACTCCTTGGTATTTACTCAAACGACCTGAAAAGTTATGTCCACACTAAAACCTGCACGCAGATGTTTACAGCAGTTTTATTCATAATTGCCAAAACTCGGAAGCAACCAAAATGTCCTTCAGAAGGTTAATGGGTAAATAAACTGTGGTACAACCAAATAATGGAATATCAGTGATTAAAAAAAAGAAATGTGCTTTCAAGCCATGAAACAACATGGAGAAACTTTAAATGAATATTACTAAGTGAAAGAAGCCAGTTTGAAAGTCTACATACTATATGATTCCAACTATATAATCCTGGAAAAGAAAAAACTATGGAAACAAGAAAAATATTCATGATTGCCAGGGATTAGCACAAAGGGAGGGATGAAGAGGCAGACCACAGAGGATTTTAGGGCAGTGAAACTATGCTGTCTGATACTGTAATGGTTGGTACATGTCATTTCACATTCATCCAAACCCATGGAATGTACACCACCAAGAGTGAACCATAATATAAACTATGGACTTTGAGTGATAATTATGTGTCAGTGTAGGTTCATTGATTGTAAAAAATGAACCACCCTGGTGTGGAATCGATAGTGAGGGAGCCTATGTGTAGTGGGGAGTAAGGAATATATGGGAAGTCTCTTTACTTCCTTTTTTAAATATATTTTATTGATTATGCTATTCCAGTTGTCCCAATTTTCCCCCTCTGCCCCCCTTCACACAGTACCCCCATTTCATCCAGCAATCCTCCCACTAGTTTATGTCCATGGGTCATGCATGTAAGTCCATTGGATTCTCCATTTCCTATACTGTTCTTAACATCCCCCCATGTATTCTGTACCTACCAATCTGTGCTTCTTAATCCTTGCACCTTTCTCCTTATTCTCCCCTTTCCTGCTCCCAGCTAATAACCTTTCAAATGATCTCCATATTTCTGATTCTGTTGCTGCTCTGCTTGTTTGCTTGGTTTGTTATTTAGATTCAGTTATTGATAGCTGTGAATTTATTGCCATTTTAATGTTCATCATTTTGATCTTCTTCTTTCATATAATAATGGCTTGGTGATGATGAACTCCTCTAGTTCGATCTTGTCTGGGAAGCACTTTATCTGCCTTTCCATTCTAAATGATAGCTTTGCTGGATAGAGTAATCTTGCTTGTAGGTCCTTGCTTTTCATCCTTTGAATACTTCTTGCCAGTCCCTTCTTGCCCGCAAAATTTCTTTTGAGAAATCAGCTGCCAGTCTTATGGGAACTCCTTTGTAAGTAACCCTCTGCTTTTCTCTTACTGCTTTCAAGGTTCTCTCTTTAACTTTGGCATTTTAATTACGATGTGTCTTGCTGTGGTCCTCTTTGGGTCTGACTTATTTGGGACTCTCTGTGCTTCCTGAACTTGTATGTCTAGGTCCTTCACCAAATTAGGTAAGCTTTCTTTCGTTAGTTTTTCAAGTAAGTTTTCAATTTCTTGCTCTTCCCCTTCTCCTTCTGGCACCCCTATGATTAGGATGTTGGTACATTTAAAGATGTCCCAGAGGTTCCTAAGCCTCTCCTTGTTATTTTGAATTCTTGTTTCTTCTTTCTATTGTGGTTGAATGTTTCTTTCTCCCGTTTGTTCCAAACCATTGATTTGAATCCCAGCTTCCTTCCCTTCACTGTTGGTTCCCTGTAGATTTTTCTTTATTTCACTTAGTATATCCCTCATTTCTTCCTTTATGCTGTTGTCATACTCAGTGAGTTCTCTGAGCATCCTGATCACCAGTGTTTTGAATTCTTCATCTGATAGGTTGGCTATATCCATTTCATTTAGTTCTTTTTCTGGAGTTTTGTTCTGTTCTCATTTGGGTCATATTTCTTTGTCTCCTCAATTTGGCAGGCTCCCTGTGTTTGTTTCTGTGTATTAGGTAGAGCTACTTTGACTCCCTGTCTTAGTAGTGTGGCCCATTGTAGAAAAGGTACCTGTAAATTATATAGGATGGGGCCTTAGGTAATCACCAGGGTGAGGCAACCCATGTCACTGCTCTCTGGTTCTGTGTGGGCCAGGGCTCGGAGAGCAATGAACTGCCTGGATTCTGGTGTTTTGTCTGGTAGAAGCTGTCTCCAGGCACTCTCCCTGTTGCCAGTCACTTCACTTTCTTCCTGTATGTCACTGGTGCCCTCCCAGCTGTTGCTCTGGTGCTGAATCTTAGAGGGCGTGGGTCTGTATAAGCCCTAAGTCAGTTGTGGGCCATGTAGGAGAAGTCTCTTGAGAATCTCTCAGTTTCTTCTGTTGCCTCAACCCCCATTGATTTTTACAGCCAGAAGTTATGGGGACTTATTTTCCTGGCCCTGAAACACTGGGCTGGGTGATCTGGTCTGGGGCTGGGATCCCTCACTCCCGAGTTATCCCTCTCGATTTTTATCCACCACACGTGGCAGTGGGACCACCCATTCCATGACTCTGCACCTCTCCATGCTTCTCTCCTCTCCACCTCCCCACATCTCTCCACATCTCCATATCTCTGCCCCTCCTACCAATCTGGATGAATATGGCTTCTTTAAATCCATGGTTAGCAGACTTCCATACAGCTAGATTTTCTGACATTTCTGGGAGGTATTTGTTTTGTAGTCTAGTTGTAATTTTTGCTGCAATTGTATGAAGAGGCGAGGCATGTTTACCTATATCTCCATCTTGACCAGGTGTTTACTTTCTTACCAATTTTTCCATGAACCTAAAGCTGTTCTAAAAAGTACTCTTTGCTTTTAATGAAACACTCAGTTTGGGCAACAAGGGGCTACTTTTGTTTGTGTATGAGTACATATTTTTGAACAACTTCCTCATGCTTTGAATACTGTGATCCTCAGTTTGAATCACTAGAACTACATTTCCCAGCCTGCCTTGCCATCTGGGGTCAGTTAACTTAGACTCTGTGAATCAGATGCAACTAAGTGAAACTGACTAGGAAATGAATTAGGTAGGAAACAGATGGGTCACTGCAGAGGCTGCATGGTTATAGATTATTGGCAGGGACAGCAATTTCCTGGCGGTGGCAAAGGTAGTGTGTGTGGAGTTGGCAGCAATAGCAGTTCCCTTCTGGGCCAACTGTACTGTTCTGGAAATTCTTCCCAAAAATCCATTGTATACCTTGTTTCTCTATCCCTTCCAAAGACTCTATGGGCTCTCTAGTGTCTCGTAATAAATTCCTTCCTGCATAAAACTAGCTAGGGTAAATTCTGTTGTCTTCGGCTAAGAAAGCTGGCTGATTATGTAGGTTTTGTTCTAATATTTATGTTGATATTAAAATTAATTTAAAATAAATATTTTTATCCATACATGTTTGTCTGCATTTCTGATTATTTCCTAGAATTACAATGAACTCCAGAATACGGGTTATGAATATTTTTTGGTTATTGATCCATAATATCAAATGGCTTGCTAGACATTGAAACCAATTTATATTCCCTTCAGCAATGTATGAAAGGCTTGTCTCACCCTCACTTTTGCCATAATCGTGTTTGTTTTCATAGAGTGGAAATGCATGGCACTGTTGGGGTCACAGATGGGTCAGAGAAAAACCTATCTTTTCTTCCTCTCACTTTCAGAAAAGGACCCAACCAGCTGAGACCCTCTGGGCTAACGGAACTCAAGGTGAAGCCAAGGTCTCTGCTCTGGGCATGGCTGCAGCCCAAGGAACGAAGGCCCAGATGGCAGGTCCTGGGTTGAGGGGTCCCTGTCAAGGAGTTCCAGGTTCTTGAACTAGCACTGTAGGGGTGGCCAGGGGCTCTTGATCTCATATCCTGACTGCTTTTTCCTTTACTATTTGAATTCAAGCTCCTATTTCAAAGATATCGCTACTCATTCTGCATCTCCACTTGGAGGTAACATGGTTTTGTTTTTGCTTAAAAAAATAACCTGGACTAGCTTGTTGTAGGTTTGTATTGAAACCCACTGAAAATGAGCTGTATGATCTTGAGTAAGACTCTTAACCTCTCCCAGCTTCAGTTGCTTCTTTCTTTCTTTCTTTCTCTCTTTCTTTTCAGAGAGAGGGGAAGGGAGGGAGAAAGAGAGGGAGAGAAACACTGATGCATGAGAGAAACCGGGGACCGGCCCACAACCCAGGCATGTGCTGTGACTGGGCACCAAACCAGTGACCTTTCTCTTTACAGGGTGACACTCAACAGACTGAGCCACGATGATCAGAGCCTGTTGCCTCTTCTTTAAAACAGGGGACTCTAACACCTACGTCCCAGGGCAGGCAACAGGAGCAAAGGCGATCGTCTGCTCAGAACCTGGCACAGTGCCTGGTACACGAAGACCCACAATGGATACTCATCCTCCTTTCCCTCTCCCTCAAATCCCCAACAACAATCATGTTCCTCCATGTCATCCTGGGTCACCACTACAGACAGCAGGGGCAGTGAGTTCTGTTCTTCCTAAAACCAGCTTCCTGGGAGTTCCTGGAGAAGCCTGGGACACACAGCCCAGGCTGGGGCTCTGATCCCTGCTTGCTGCTCAGTGCTGCTGCTTGCACGGGATGGCTCTCGGGAGTAGTGCACAGCCAGCATCAGGGGATTCTCCGTGTAGCCAGTCCTGGCGGGCCAACAAGGGTCAAGCCGGCTAGCCCTCCCGACGCCTAGTTCTCAGGCCCCATTGGGAAGCCCAGAGGATCTTTGCAGAAAAGCCCCTCCTTGTGTGTGGCAAGGTCAAGAGTCACCTCTAGAACCACTGATGAACATGAGGCAGACTGCCTAAGGATTGCATATTGGCAGACTCTGAGACTTTATTTTTTTTAATTGGAGCTTACTTTACATTAACTGGGAATTGTGCCTTAATTTAATGTACTTTTATCTTTTTAAAAATTTAAGATCCTTGTGAACAGTAAAAAAATATAGTTTCAGGGCATTGCAAAGTGGGCTGTAAACCTAAAACCTTGCATTTGCCTGAGCAGGCTCATTCTGACAGAGGTGGCCAACCTGTTCCGAAGGAGGAGGTAGGGCAATCCTCTGCCCTCAATCCTGGGACTGCGGTCAGTAGGGTCATGTGACTGCTTGGGATTAACTGGGGGTAAAGTGCAAGGGGTGGAGTTGAACTAGTCTCCCCTCCCCAACCTTTCCAAATCTGCTACTTTAATGATGCCTTTTTTTTTTTTTTTTTTGCTTCAAGTAACAAAATATCCAACTCAGAAAGGCCTAAACAATCAGGGGTTTTTATTACCCCTAACAAAAAATCCAACAGTAGGGAGATTCCAGAGTTATTTTAGTACTTAAATGATGTCATCAAGGACCCAGCCACTTTCTATGTCTTCTTTCTGTCATCTCAGTCTGTTCTCATGGTCACCAGATGGCTGCCACTGCTCCAAACTTCACACAGAGGCACAACAGTGTCCATTGAAAATGAAGAAAGGCTTGTTTCCTGCACATGTGTTTTTCAGTCCCGCCCATCATATGTTTCTCCGTCAGACCCCCTCTTCCTCCCCTTAGCAATAACCACCATCTTGTCTTTACAATAGTTTTTTTCTTGCTTTTCTTTAAAATTTCACCAGCTATTCATTCCATCTATGTATTCATTCTTCAACAGCATTGTTTTATTTTGCCTGTTTTTAAAGTTCATATGCATGGAATCATATTGTATATACTCTTCAGTGTATTCTTTATCTCATTATTGTTTGTTGGAGTTATACATATTGTTGCATGCAGTGGTGGTTTGTTCTTCTTCTTTCCATGGGATGAATAAAGCACGATGTATGTGCCCATTCTCCTCCTGACAGACACTTGGCTCCTTCTGGGACCACTAAGAACAGGGTTATGAACATTCCCATGACACGCACATGTATTTCTCTAGGACATGCACCCAGACGTGGAGTTCTGGGTGGTTGGGTCCATGTAGGGCCAACTTCTTCATGAAATTATTGATTTTCCTAGTGTTTGTACAAGTTCCACTCCCACCAGCACAAATGAGAGATTCCTTTACTCCACATCATGCCAACATTTAGTACTGAGGAGAATGATCTTTCTGAAAATTGGATCAGATCATGTCATGCCCATGTTTCAAGTCCATTTCACTTAGAATAAAATCCAAACATTTCACCCTGGGCCTCTAGGCCCCATGCTCCCTTTTGCTCCTGTTTGTCACCACTGGAGAAGAGCTTACCACCTAGTATGTTCCAGCCACACCAGTTTCTGTTCCCAAAATTACTAACCTCAAACCAGTTGGGAATGGGAATAGATGAGGCTGGGGAGCTGTATCAGCACTGATGGGAACGTCTCCCAGGCAAGACATTGCCATGGGCACTCCCCTCTGCCCCTGGTCCTTGAAGGAAGGGCATCTCCCTGGCATGAGTCCAGTACATTTTCCTTGCATCACAGCCCCTAAACCTAAACCAACCACGTCACTAGTAACGGAGACCAGTTCCAGCTCCAACGCTGGAAGAAAATCTGCTGCTTAGAGAATAATAGAGCAACAGGGAATAATTGAGCACATTGATGAGGCCAGAAGAAAAAGAGAGAATGAACTAATATGCCAGTGAGGACATTTTGAAAGTAGAACCTCACATACCAAACTCCATCAGCGATTCTTCAAAACATGTCAGAAATGACTGCCCAAATCCTGGATTTCCAGGAAACAATATTCATCAACCCTCTGTGAGGTCCGTGTCGCCTGGAGAGGAAGGTGAAGGGTGCTGCCTTTTTTGACCAGAGTTGAAATGACAAATGTTCAATTGGGTCACTAAATAAATTTGCTTTTTGGGTTTTTTGTGTTTTGGTTTTTTTTAGAGCGAGGGGAAGGGAGGGAGAAAGAGGGAAACATCGATGTGTGAGAGATACATTGATCAGTAGCCTCTCGCACACCCCCTACTGACCCACAACCCAGGTATATGCCCTGACTGGGAATCAAACCAGTGACCCATCAGTTTGCAGGCTGGCACTCAATCCACTGAGCCACAAGAGCCAGGGCAGGGTCACTAAATAACTTCGTATCTTGATGAGAACCCTGGCTTGGGAATAGCGTCCTCTCCACAGAGTTTCATCTGACTAAGAAAGGTCAGCCATCTTCAAAGTCAAATAAAATTAGTAGAAATCTGGGAGGAACTTGGCCAAACACCCCGTCAGAGGCTGAGAGAGGCAGCAGGAAGCAGAAGCTTCTTGCCTGGTGTCCTGACCACGCTGAGACAGGTGCATGAGTTCAGATAGGCCATCAGGGAGACATCTGGCCAAACCCCCTACAGAACTGATAGAGAAGGTGTGGCAGGTTGTCTTCCAAATACGGCCACAACACTCTCTCCCATCCCACATGCCCTCCCTCAGTGTGGCCTTGCCTCTCTTCCATCAAGAGGTGGGGGCCAGATCATCCTCTCTCCTTGGGTCTCAGCTGGTTTGCAGCTGCCCCTACCCATAGAGGATGGTGGAAGTCACTGGGACTCTCCCAGTTGTAGTCAGAAGAAGCAATGTAGCTTCCCCCTGGCTTTACTGGGATGCTCGTCCTGGAAACAGCGAGCTGCTATGAAGAAATCAACTTCTCAGAGACTGTCACACTAGAGAGGCTGTGTGGCACTGCCAACTGCCAGCCAGGCGAGTGTGCCACCTTGGACGGCCAGCCCTGTCGTGCCTTCAGGCAATGGCACCGCCAGCCAGCAGCAAACTCAACCAAGTGGTAGGCCCCAAGCGGGAGCTGCCCAGCCGACCCCTTTCCCAAGTCCTGACCTACAAAGTAGGAGCAAAATAAAATAGCAATTTTAAGCTGCTCCATTTGGGGGTAACTTGTTATGCAACAGTAAACTAGAACCAGCAGGAGAGAGAGAAAGGTGGAATGGAGGGGGTGGGGCGGGGACGGGAGGGAGTGTTAGCCACAGCAGGCAGCTTGGAGGACATCGAAGGACGAAACAAAGATGAACATAAAGAAGATGAAGGTGATGGAGAAGGGCAGAGAGGGAGGAGGCAGATAAAAGATTGATGGAGTCCAACTTCCTTTTCTGATGAGCTTTTCTCATTTTCTTCCGGTCCTGGCATCAAGGGGGATGGTCTGTTCTTTTCTCTTATATTTCATCACCTGGAGCTCCTGGTCTCCCTCTGACCTCTGTACACCTTGATACACAATTTATTTGGGAAGAGGGAGCTATTTTCTGTTCCAATCCCCTTTCTGTCCCTTCCTTTCTCAATAAAACCTTTACGTAATCTACACACCACTGTGCTCAATGGGAGAAAGACAACTGTCCACTCCCCTGGCTCTACTGGTCCTCCCTGTGGGGAGACAGGCAGAACCCCTGCTTTGTCCCTTCTTTTTCTGCATCTGCATCCGGGAGAATATGGTCGTGATTATGGACGAGCAGATACCAGCACGCAGATCTCTACTACCTCTGTGCAAAGCCAAAAAAAGCAGCATTCAGGAAGGTCAGAAAAGGGTGGCTTGAAATGTTTGGGAGGATTAAGTGGGCATTTTGACAATACAGCTTGCCCTTGGGTGCTGCTTAACAGACGCTCTTGCCATGTAAGCTGTCACTTTAAAAATAAAACCCTCTCCCAACAATGACTGGAGCTTTGCCACTTGACGGAGAATCAGCAGAATGTAAAGGATCGTATTTGGAGATGACATTCTGCATTGTAATTTTTTTTTGTTTTATTTTTAAGTTTTCTTTTTATGACATGCCTTTAAAATATTGCAGCCAGGAAAAAAAAAAGGGGGGGGGGGTGTTGGGAAGAATAGGTGAAGGAAGACCGGCAGCAACTAAGATCGTTACTTAGGCAGGGTGCTGGGCCTGGGGCGGGGGGTCATTGTAAATCCACTCAGCTTTTGTGAATGCTTAAACATTTCCCATCATAAAAAGTTCCTTTTTTGTTTGTTTCACACGAAAGGAAAAAAAAAGATATTACGTTTTAAATGTTAAAATGTGCAAGTTGCCTTGTTCCAGTAAAACCAAATGTGTTCACAGATTTTGATGTCTCTCTCCCTCGGGACGTTATGCTTCAGACCGTCCAGGTTCGGTTCACTTAATGAATACATTGCCAACCTCCGCGTCTCTAAATCTAGCACAGTTCTCCCCTGTGCACATCGCAGGGTCGTACGGATTGATCTGCTACAACACCCCAGTCAGAGTAATTCACCAGCGATTATGTCATCAACACACACAACCTGGGGATGCCACATGGCTCAGCATTTAGTCCTTGATTTTTATCTCAAAGTGTTTGTTTTCAAAAAGAGGCCACCACGTCCACTCAGATGCTAAGATCTGCCACCACCAGATGGATCTTAGGTGCTCTAATGCCCAGGGACAATCAGGGTTTTTGTTGACAGGCCTTCCTCTACAAACCGTGTCCAAGGAGATGAAAGGGGCTCTCCAGAGTCAGTGTTTGTGGAGTTTGGGAAGAGAGCACTTTTTATTTAGCTGTCTGCTGTCAAGCACAAAGCAAAGCCAAATGGAACCCTCTGTGACTTTAACCTGTGACCTGGTTGAGAAGATGACCCTGCTTGGTCTGCTAAATGTCACTGTGCACACATGAAACATTTTAAGAAAGACGCTTCCTAGAACATAAGCTTTCCAAGCTGTAAAATTGAGTAGCTGAAGTGCCATGCTACTGACTGTTTTTAGAGGCGTGCTTTAACACCAGTTGGTTGAAGACAGATATGGGCTTAGTTGTACCTCCCCAAAATTGATATGTTGAGGTCTTAATCCCTAGAACCTCCGAACGAGACTGTATTTGGAGACAGGGCATTTAAAGAGGCAATTAAGTTAAAATGAGGTCATTGGGGTGGGTCCTAATCCAATCTGACTGGTGTTCTCATAAGAGGAAAAGATTAGGACGCAGACACACATAGAGGGAGGACTACATGAAGACACAGGGAGAAAACGTTTGTCTACAAGCCAAGGACAGCGTCCTCAGAAGGAACCAACACTGCCCACACTTTGATCGTGGACTTCCAGCCTCCAGAAGTGTGAGAACATAAACTTCTGCTGTTGAAGCACTCCCCATCTGTGACTTTGTTATGGCAGCCTTAACTAACATAAAGGCAAAGGCTTTTGATGTATAAAAACTAACGAACATGGATTGATTATATCAAGAGTTTTTACAGTACTAAAAATATTTTCTCTAGTAATCTGTCAATGTAACAAATTATGTTGACTAACTTCTTGAACCATGTTTGCGTTCCTGAGGTAAATCCTACATGCTAACAGTGAAGTACTTTTAATATACTGCTTAATTCTATTTGTTGATATTTAAAAATAATGCATCTCTATGTATGTGTGAAACTGGTATATATTCTTCTTTTTTGAAACTACATCAAGTTTTTCTATTCAAGTTACTATGACTTCATATAATAAATTGGGGTGCTGTCCATCATTTTCTTTGCCTTGGAATAATTTAGGTAACTGAAATTATGTGCTATGTAAAGCTTCATAAGGCTTATTCATGAACCCCCCCCCAAAAAAAGGCTTAATAAACAGGACTAGTCTAGCAAGAGGCAAAATGATATAACAAAATCTACTTTAATAGACAGAATGGAATTTCTCTACATGGGTCAGGGATTTTGGAAATAAAGGAAAGGAACAAATCCCAATAACCAGAGACACTGAAATAAAGAACAAACTGACAGTAGCCAGAGAGGGTGGATGACAGGGGAAAGAAGGGGAAGGGTCGTCAAGGAAGGTGTATAAAGGACGCATGGACAAAGCCAAAGGGGGGTAGGACTGAGGGTGGGAGGGGCAGGGAAAGTGGTGGCGGGGAAATGGAGACAACTGTACTTGAACAACAATATAAAATAAATAAATAAATAAATATAACATTTTAAAAGTAAAGATTAAAAAAAAGAAAGAAAGAAAGAAAAGTACACGCTTGCTTTATTAGTCTTTGCATTTGTTGTTCCCCATGCTGAGGAGGCTCTTCTGCATTCAGGTCTGGCTCCTCCTTGTCACCGGGCTCTGGGCTCTAGGTCCCTACCCTGGAAGCCTCTCCTGACCACCCAGGCCAGACTGTGCACTCCCGCAGCCATGCCGTCGTGGCGGCTTTCCACATCCCTTACCACTGTTTGAATTACCCCATTTACACACTTACTTAACTTCTTCTGTCTCCATGACAGCAAGGATCTTGCCTATCTTGTCCGCTGTTGAGGTCCCAGCAGCTGAGCAAGCAGCAAGTTGCCTCTCACTGTGTATTTGTTTAATGAGTGAACGCGGCCAGTCCTACTCTGTGAGGCGATACTGTTGCACTCAGCAGCCACTAGCTGCACGAGGCTGTTTACATTTAGATTAATTAAATTTTAATTTAATTTTTTTTTTAAACTGACCACAATTCAAGAGTTCAAGACTGTCGGGGACACATGTGCTCGAGTGGCCAGCATATCGGCCAGCACCGACGCAGAACATTTTCATTACTGCAAAAAGTGCTACTGGGCAGCACCGGCACCTGTGGGGGTCACGGCAGCAGAACCCCACTGAGTCAGTTGGGCATAGAGATGGAAGACAGCTATTAACACTCGGAGCCATCGTCTCCACCTCGCACCAAGCACTCGCTATACGTGGGGACTTAGATGCGCCAGAAATATCACTGTCCCTTCTGGCAATTCTGCAGGGCAGGTAATACCCCAACTGTGCTCGAGGCCATGAGACCATGAGACCATGAGACCAATGCCAGCCCCAATACTGGAGGAGCGGAGGCTCTGAGCCATGCTCTGCCCAGGCCAGCACTGGGCCCAGTGCCTCCTCCCCCTGAGTGAGGAGGCCTCAGTGACCCAGGCTGCAAAGGGCTGAGGAACACCAGAAATAACGGAATGGCCAGTGTGCCAGGGCACACGTGAGACCACGCTGCCTGGGCCGTTCCGGCCTGCCCCAGGGTTCCCGGTCGGTCTGTAAAGTGCCTGGAGCAGGCTGCCTCCTGGGAGGGTGCCTGGATTCCCTGGGCCTCAGAGCCCTGAGGCGGAAGGCCTCCACTGATGGTGGATCCACCCTGCTTTGGACAGGAAGCCCCCAGCCTCAAGGACATGCCCTGGGTTGTCATCTGAAGCAACCAAAAGGCCAGAGGGACGAGGATGAAACAAACGCCCAAGGACACATCGTCAGCCTTCAGCTGTGTCAGCAGTCCGTACCAGAGCTCCGGGCTGTGACGTCAGGCACTGCCTGGAGTGGGGGTGGGGGGGCCCCCGGCTGCCCTCAGAGCAGCCCCTTTGGACTGGTCCTCACTCCTTCTCCAGGGCCCTGGGAAGCAGGCTGCTACGGAGCGAGACAGCACAGCCTTAGAGAGTAGAGGCAGAGGCCCTTCCTGTGCCAGACTGTCAAAAGACTGCAAATCCGCCTGAGGTGTTACATGTCTGTTTTTAGAACAAGAACATCACGTCAGCAGGAATCGGTGACCAGAGATGGAGGGGCGATACAAAGCAAAGGAGATCACGCCCTGTCTTAGAGCTTGGGGTCTCCTGCCACGTATCTGCAGCACTTTTGCACAGCACGGAGGCACAGAGGGCTACCCGCCCCCACTCAGCTTTATGACGCTGCTCTATGCACTGTTGGGACCCTTTGCATGTGTCAAGTGACAATGTGCTCACAACAAGGCTTCAGGCAGGTAGCACTGTCTCTGCCTTGCAGGTGGTAGAACAGGGGATCCAGCTTCTGGGTCAGAAAGGGAGGGTGCCCTGGGCTCCCCCTCCCAGGGCCCAGGACCCAGCATGCTCTTTGCCGAGGCTTTCCCTGGCCTCTGAGTCTGCACTGCCTGAGCGGGCGGGTGCAAACAGTGGAGAATGAAAGACCCCCCAGGTTGTCCTTCAGCGGTGACTGATGGGACTTGGTGCATAAGCACCTGGCCACCCTCACCCTTCGGGGGCACAGCTACAAGCCCCTTCTTCCTCACTGTCTCCCGGAGGCCCCACCAGATTCAGATCAGCTGTCGCGACGGCAACTCGCTTGATGACGCTGGCTGCCTTCCTTTCCCTGCCTCGCTTCGCCGCAGCCCTACCCAGGTCTCTGGGATGACTCGCACTTGCATCCCTGTCTCAAGGCCTGCTTCAGAGGGAACCCAAACTACGCTGAGGGAAAGAGGGCAAAGCTGAGACCTGGTGGTGCCACTTGTAGCCACCTCATCATATGGCCCGGGAGGAGGTGGCCCAGGGGTGGGGGGGCCTGGCTCAAATGGCTCAGGCAGAGAGCAGTGAATTCCTCGTAAGAGGGTCTCATCTGGACAAAGATAAGCAAAACAAAGGCTTGTGCCCAAGCCCCTGTGCCCTCTTAGCGTCGGCTGGGCCCTGGACCCCCTCACCGCCACCAGTCCTACCCCACACAACCCATCACTATTCAGCTGGTGTCCTAAATATCTCTCTGTCCGTCCTCTCTCTCCATCCCCGCAGCCCCCTCGCTGGTCCCAGCCACCCCCTCTCACTCACTCAGGATGCAATAGCCTCAGGCTGGTCTCCAATCTCCCGCCCTGGCCCTTCTCCTGCCCTCCGCTCCACCAGGCAGCCAGTGGAGCAGGTCTTTTCTTAGCTCAAAGTCTCCTGGTGGCTTCCAATTTCCAGCCCTCCCTTAATCTTCGTGTCATGAACCTCCTCACCTTGGGACCTTTCTGTACCCCGCTCCCTCTGCCTAGAGGACTCACCCTGACCCCACTCTCCTCTGTTCCAAAATGACATCCTGCCACCCTTCAGAACTCAACTCAAACACCACTTTCTGAGTGCAACCTTTCATGGACCCCCATTCAGATGTGACCATTCTGTCACAGGAGGGGCCCTGACCACCGCGAGAGCACCAAAAGCCGAAGGGATAAAAGAGACAAAGGAGCAGTGAGAGCTGGAGGAGAGCTGGAGGGACTTCAACACACATCCAGTAGAAGTTCCAGAAAAAAGAGAAAGGAGGAAATGACGGAGAAGCAATATTGTAATGGGAGACAATCAACGAGAACCTTCAAGAGTGAAAGAGTAAGATGAGACACGCTAAGAATAGACGATATAAATTAAGTCCCTATATGGCTCTGCTATAACAAAACCCATAAAATCAAAGTTAAAAAGGAAATCTTTTAAATTACTGAAAATCATAACCACCAAAAAAGAAATTTAATCTAAACCTTCCAAACCAGCAAAGTTTTCATAAACTTCAAAATATGCACATATACGCATATATAGTGAATAGAAGACAAAGATGACAAAAGAAAATAAATAGCATACAATGAGATGGTATAATAAATTCAACTATATTATGACTCACAATATGTCATTTGAACACCACAAATAAGTTTAACCATATGTACGGTATATAACACTGTACCCAACAAATTGAGAATACTCATGGTTTTCCCACACATCAGAAACATATAAAAATTATTGTGTATTAGGTCACTAAGAGAATTTTAACAAATTTCAAAAACAATAGCTAATATACAGATTACATTCTCTGACCACAACTCAATTAAAATGGGACTCAAGAATAAATAGATATTTTTAAAACTTTGGGAATCTAAAAATTTATCCTAAATACCTTCTAGGTAAAAAAGGAAATGTACTTAAAATTACCAATGTTTTTGTAATGAAGTGACAATTAAAGGAGCATTTGTATAAAAAAACTAAGAGTTTTTAGAGGTAAATGTGTAGTATTACCCTCATGTATCAGAAAACCAAAGAAGACTAAAATGAGTTAAATGATAAAGAAGTTAGAAAAAGAACAACAGAGCAAAATCTAGAGA
Source organism: Mormoops blainvillei (assembly GCA_004026545.1). NCBI lineage: Eukaryota > Metazoa > Chordata > Mammalia > Chiroptera > Mormoopidae > Mormoops > Mormoops blainvillei. The sequence goes on from PVJD01000722.1 coordinate 29,480, forward strand.
AAATACGAAGATAAAAATAATAAAGATAGATCAAAAAAACAAAAGAGCTATAGAAAGGAATTTTTAAAAACCGATAGCAGAGACTGCCCTTATGGTCTCCCCCAATTTCCATTCTTTTTTCCACAATGGTATGGAACCTTTAGGAGGTGTATGGCCGCCCAGTAACCTTCACAGCCAGATGTGAAACGTGGAAGTGGTTACAAGTACTGCCTGCAACCCCTGGGTCACGCCTTTAAAATGAAGTCATATATACTCTCTCTTTCCCTTTCTCTCTTCTCGCCGACTGAAATGCTGGCATGCTGGCAGGTCATGTTGAAGACAGCAGAGCAGCAAGATAGAAAGCGCCTCCAGTGACCTTAGTAAAAGTTTGGACTTCTGTGTGAGACAGTGTGTTGGTTTGCTTGGGTACCATATAACAAAATACCACAGATTGAGGGGCTTGAACAACAGGCATTTATTTCTTACAGTTCTGGAGGCTACAAGTCAGAGATCAAGGTGACAGCAGGGCTGGTTTCTTCTGAGTCTTCTCTCCTTGGCTTATAGATGGCTCCCTTCTCGCTAAGTCTTCACATGGTCTTTTCTCTGAGCGCGCACACACACACACGGTGTCTCTCTGTATCCAAATGTCCTTTTCTTATAAGGACACCACTCAGATTGGATTAGGGCCCATCCACTATAATGGTACCTCCCTTTAATTTAATTACCTCTGTAAAGCTGCCATCTCCAAATACAGACACATCTAAGGGCTTCGACACGTGAATTTTGGAAGTAAGGAGGGCATAATTCAGCTCATAACAGATAATAATACATGCATGACTTATTTAAATCTTTAATAACTTTAGGTTTCTGTTACAGCAGTCAAATTTATATACTATCCAAAGCTAGTTTGGCGGGGGGTGGGGACACAAGTAAAATAGAAAGACTACTAGTTAGTCTATGCAAGGAATAAAAAGGCACAAATAAGCAATGTAAGGAAGAAAAAGGGAGATGTCCATTTAAAGAATAACTACATTAGTAAATACATTTGATCAATTCAGAAGTTGGTTCCCACCATCAAAAGATCAAATAAGTTCGGAGGTAAATTTTCCCAAAATGCTAAGGACCAGAAAATACATACTTTTTACAAAAATGTTTCAGAGGATAGAAAAAGAATGAAAGCTACTATCTATTTCATTTTATGATGCCAAAATAACCTTAATAGCAATATCAGGCAAAAATAATTTTTAAAAAGAAAATTATAGATCCATTTTACACTTATAAACATGTATTTAAAATATTAAATAAAATACCACTTACTTAATTTAGCAGTGAAAAATACATAACAATAGTTGCTAACAATGTCAGGTTTACCTCATTACTAATAAATCTCTTAATATAATATGCCACGTCATAGGATTAAAGAAGGAAAAGAGCATATGATCATCTCAATAGCTGTGGGAAAAGCATCTGATAAAATTCTATACTCATTCATACTATTAAAAAGTAAGAAAAAGAATAGCACTCTAGAAACAGAATATAATGCACTTAATGTGATCAATATAATGTCCTTAATGTGATGAAGGGTATTTGCTCAAAGCTTACTCAAATATCACATTTAAGGGTAAAATTGTATGGGCAATTTAATTAAACTCAGAACAACAGAGTGTCCCCTAACACTGCTTCCTTTTAGAATTAGACTAAAATGCCTACCCAATGAAAGAAGGAAAGTTTAAAAAAAAAATTAGGTGAAAAGGAAAAGTGTATCTGGAGAAAGTCTGTTTACATATGAAATCCAAAAGAATCTATATACAAACTTATAATCAGCAAGATTGCTGTATACAAGATTTACAAATAAAAATCAATAACATTCCTATGTGCCACTAATAACTAGAATATTTTTTTAAATTTCATTTACCATAGCAGAAAACAAGAAAAAGAAATAATAAATCCAGCAAAAGTTGTGCAAGACCTTGATGGTGCAAATTACAAAACATTATGAAAAGACTCAAAAAGAACTTCTGGATAAAAAAAATAAATATATGCCACATTTATGGATGAAAAGATTCAATATCATAAAGGTGTCAGTTCTACCCAAATTTATCTGTAAGTTAAATAGAATTTCAAAAAAATCGGAAGACTCTTTGGGAGCTTGACAAGATGCTTCTAAAATATATATGCAAGAGCAAAGGGCCAAGCATAGCCCTAGACTGATTTAGTAGACAGAAATATTTATTATATAATTAAGATGGTGTTGTATAGGTGCAAGGATAGACAAGTAGACTAATAAAGTAAAACAGGGAGCCCAAAAGCCTATGTAAATCAATGGGCAAAGGGCGACTCTTCAATAAATGGTATCGGATTATGCATAGGGAAAATTAAAATTAGATTTCTATGTCACACAAAAATATTAATTCCAAATGAACTAAAGACTTTTAAAAGTTTGCAGTAAAATGTCCTTTATGACCTTGAGATAGAGAAGAATTTTTTAGAACAGACACAAAAGCATGCAACATAAAGAATAAAACAAATAAATTTAATCACATTAAAATTATGAATTTCTATCAACAGAAGATACTATTTAAATTGTTAAAAGGCAATCCATAGACTAAGAATATATTTGCTACCATACAAGGAATTATAATCCAGAAGAGACGGCAAAAAAAAACAAAATCACACAAATAAAGAAGAAAAATACAGATAACACAACAGAAAGAAAAAAATCAAGACAAAGAATATGAAGAGGCAAGTCACAGAAGAAAAAACCCCAAATGACCAAAAAACGTATGAATTAAACTCATTAGTGATCTGAGGGAGATTATAAAATAAAATAAGATATCATTTCACATTTATCAGCTAAGCAGACATTAGAGTTTTGTAATATCAATTATTGATGGAGATGTAGAGAAATGAAATTCTCACACACTGTTGGTAGAGTGTCAGCTGGTATAAGGCCTTGGAGAGCAAAGTGAAGATGTGCATACTCTTTGCCCCACCTGTTCCATTTCGTATTCTAGGTAAACGTTTTAGAGAGAAATCTCAGCACCTGTGCTGCAGAACACATTTACAAGAAGGTGTTGTTGCAACATTGTTTAAAATAGAAGAAAACAATACAAAGTAAATGTTGTCAAGCAAAATGAATAAGCAAATTAAGATACAAAAAATGAATGAACAAAAGTTACATGTATCATTATTATACACATTGTGTGAACTTGTACAAATCTCGGAAATCATTAATGGTGAGCCAGAAAAAAACAAATCACAGAAGGATACATATAGTATGATCCCACTTACAGAAAATATTTTTGGTTCAGTTTTTTAGTCTATTTTATTGAGATATAATTTGCATCTAGTAAAACGTGCTCTATTTGATGTACAGTTCTATGAGTTGTGGAAAATGCATAGTTTTGTGGTCACCATCACAATTAAGATATGAAATAGTTCCATCACCCCCCAAAATGCCCTGGCACTCCTTTGTAAGCACCAAATCCCTCCTCCCACTCCCAACTCCTGTAATCATACAATATGCAGCATTTTGAGTCTGGCTTTGTCCACTTAGCATTAATTATGCATTTGAGATTCATCCATGTTATTGAATGCATCTACAGTTTTTATTGTTGAATATTACTCCACTGTATCAATGTATCAATTTACTTATCCATTCACTAGTTACAGTGTATTTGGGTTGTTTCCAGTTTAGGGCAATTATGAACAAATCTGCTGTAAATATTTGTGAACTGGTTGTTATGGAAATATAAGTTTCATTTCTTCTGGGTAAACGTCTAACCCAGAGATAATGCTGGGTCACATGGTAAGCGTATGTTTACTTTTATAAGAAACTGCTAAACTTGTTTTCCAAATTTTCTTTTTTTTTTGTATGAGAGTTCTAGTTGCTCTGTATCCTCATCAGCACTTAGTATTGTCACGTTCGTTTGCTCATATTTTTTTAAAAGACTTTATTTATTTCTTTTTAGACAGAGAGGAAGGGAAGGAGAAAGAGAGGGAGAGAAACATCAATGTGTGGTTGCCTCTCACACACCCCCTACTGGGGACCTGGTCAGTAACCCAGGCATGTGCCCTGACTGGGAATCGAACCAGCCCTTGGCTTGCAAGCTGGCACTCAATCCACTTAACCACACCAGCCAGCCTGCTCATATTTTTTTATCATTGTAATTGGTATCTAGTGGTATCTCACTGTGGTTTTAATTTGTATTTCTCTGATATCTAATGATGATTAGTATCCTGTCACGTGCTTGTTTGTCATCCATATACCTTCTTGGCTGGAGGGTTTGTTCAAATCTTTTGACTACTTTTTTTAAAAGTATGTTTTATTGATTATGCTATTAGAGTGGTCCCATTATTTTTCTCCCCTTTATTCCTCTTTATGTTTTGAACTTGGCATCTGATAAGTTGGCTATCTCTTCATTGCTTAGTTCTTTTTCTGGAGTTTTGATCTATTATTTCATTTGGGCCGTATTTCTTTGTCTCTGTGCTCCTACTATGTTGTGTGGGGTGGAGTCTTAGGTATTCACCAGGGCAGGGCAACCCACCTCCCTGTGTTGTGGTTGTATGTGGGGGAGGGGTCAGAGAGGGAACTACGCCACTTGCTCAGCTCTCACCCCACTTTCAGTCACTTCCCCCATACCTATAAGTAAATCAGGCCCTTCTGGTGCCGATTCCCTGGGTGGGTTGGTTTTTGTACATTCTGAGACCTTATGGGTCTCTCCAATGAACTCTCCTATGAGGCTGGGAGTTTCTCCTGACACAACAACCCCCACAGGATTTTACAGCCAGAAGTTTTCAGTCTTTCCCTTCCCACACTAGAACCCTGGGTTGCGTGGTCTGTCTCATTTCCCAGTTGTTCCTCCTGGTTTATCTGCAGGCAAATGTGAGACTGCCTGGTCTGCCAGCCGCTGCCTTGTCACACGTCCTTTCCATCCCGGCTGCCATATCTGCCCCTCCTACCAGTCTGGATGAATGTTTCCTCTTTAACTCCTTGGTTGTTGGACTTCCATACAGTTCAATTTTCTGGCAGTTCTGGTTGGTTTTTGTTTTTAAATTTGTCCTTGTCTTCCTTTTGGTTGTGCAAGGAGGCAAAGTGTAAATACCTACACCTCCATCTTCTCTTTTGACTACTTTTAATTGGGTAATTTGTGTTCTTATTATTGAGTCTTGAAGATTCTTTACATCATAGATACAAATACTTTATCATACATGTTTTGCAAATATTTTCTCCCAGTTTGTGGTTTGCCTTTCCATTTCCAAGTGTCTTTTGAAAATCTTATTTTGATAAAGACTAATTTAGCAAATTTTTCTTCATAGTTTCTGGATATAGAAGATATATTGAAGAAAATTTTACTTAACTTAAACTCACACAGATTTCCTCCTGTTTTCTTCTGGAAGTATTTTAATTTAGTGTTTTACATTTAGATCTGTGATTCACTTTGACTTAATTTTTGTGTAAGTTGTGAGGTATAGGTAGTCAAGCTTCTTTTTCTTTTTCTTTTTTTACTTCCTTTTCTTAACATGGATGTTCAGTTGTTCCAGTACCATTTGTTGCGATGACTATCCTCTCTCCATTGAACTGCTTTTGTGCCTTTGTCAAAAAATTAACTGACCATATATGTGTGGGTCTATGTCCAGTTCATAAAGTTTCAAAATGTAAAAAGCAAGTTAGGGTTTTACCTGTTAGGGAGGAAAAAGAGGAATTTTGACAGACAAAACTATGTAACTTTTTTCAAAATATTTTAGCCATCCTACTGGATGTATAGTTGTCAGTGGTGAAGGTCCCAGGAAACTGACTCAGAGATGGAGTTTAGTATGATGGATTTTTATTAGGAAGTGCTCTTAAGATAAACACCTGTGGTCAGAAAGGAAGCAGAAGCAAGCAGAGGGAGAATTATGTTTCCACCTACTTGACCCCAGAAGGAGCACTAGAGGTGGAGTGGCTCTTCACAGTCATCAGAGTTGGACAAAATGGCTAGTCGGAGGTGGCTCCAGGCCAGGCACAGGCAGTAACTCAGGTTACTGAGGACCTCTGAGTAACTCAGGTATAGACCTGAGGACCTCTGAAGAAGTCCCAGAACCAAAACATCTGGTAGCTAGCTTTAGTTCACACTAGAGCACCACCCAACAACCTTCACAAATGACACACCCAAAGGGTGGACTCATCTGGCACCAGAGCCCCACTAAAGAAAATCCTGCTCCATAAGTTCAGCCCCCACACAACAGTTTATAAGCCAGTACTCATAGCCAGTCAGCATGAAGGTCAATCCCACCCAGGGACATGCCAACAGCAACAAGGCTCAACTATAACAGGAAGACACACACAGCTCACACAACAGACACCTCTTGAGCACCTGGTTCAGATGGCCAGGGAGACTACATCACTGGGCCCACAGGATATCTACTATATAAGGCTAATCTGCCAAGACTGGGAGACAGAGCAGATCTACTTAATATCTAGAAATGAATGCAGGGAGGTTGCCAAAATGAGGAGGCAAAGAAACATGTTCCAAATAAAAAAAGAGGAGAAAACTTCAGGAAATGAACTAACTTAAATGGAGGCAAGCAACCAGATACAGACTTCAAAACAATGGTTATAAGAATGTTTAACAAACTTAGGGGAAGAATAGAATAACTCAGTGAGAATTTATACAGAGAGATAAAAACCATAAAAAAGAGCCAGTTGGAAATTTTTTAAATGCAGTAACTAAAATAAAGAATACATTAGATGGACTCAACAGCAGATTAGGTGAAGCAAAGGAATGAATAAGTGATTTGGAAGGCAAAGTAATGGAAAACACCCAATTGGAACAGAAAAAAAAATTTTAAAAAAAACGAAGACAGTTTAAAGAACTTCTAGGACAACATCAAGCATAACAACCTTTGCATCATGGGGGTGGGGGAATACCAGAAGTAGAAAAGAGTGAGCAAGAGATTGAAAACTTATTTGAAGAAATAATGAATGAAAATAAAAAGAGATAATGACTGAAAACTTCCGTAACCTGACAAAGGAAATAGACATACAAGTCCAAGAAGTGCAGAGAGTCCCAAACAAGATGAAACAAATGAGGTTCACACCAAGACATATCATAATAAAAATACCAAAGGTTAAAGACAAAGAGAGAATCTTAAAAGCAGCAAGAGAAAAGCAGTTAGTTACCTATAAAGCTGTCGACTGATCTCTTAACAGAAACTTTGCTGACCAGGTGGGGCTGGCACAAAATATTCAAAGTGATGAAAAGCAAGGACCTACAACCAAGATTACTGTACACAGAAAGGTTATCATTTAGAATTGAGGGACAGATAAAGAGCTTCCCAGACAAGAAAAAGCTAAAGGAGTTCATCACCACCAAACCAATTTTACAAGAAATGTTAAAGGGACTTCTTTAAAAAGAAGAAGAAAAAATATTAAAATATGAATAAGAAAATATCTCTCACTGACAAAGGCAAACACAAATAAAAGCAGTGAATCAACCAACTATAAAGCTAGTACAAAGGTTAAAAGGCAAAACTAGAGATGCATGTAATTACAACAGTAAATTAAGGGATACACACAAACACACACACAAAAGAAGTAAAAAATGATGACAAAAACATAAACATGGAGGGGATGATTAAAAATGGTAGTGATTTTAGAATGTGTTTGAACTTAAGTGATAATCAACTTAAAATAGGCTGCTATAAACATAGCTTGGAATAAAGGAAGCGCATGGTAACCACAAGCCAAAAATCTACAAGAGGTATATAAAAAATAAAGGGAAAAGAATCCAAACACAACATTACAGGAAGTCATCTACAAACAAGAGAAAAGAACAAAAGAGTAATAAAACAACAAAGAACTACAAAAACAATCAGAAAACAATAAAATGTCAATAATGACTTTAAATGTAAATGGATTAAATACTCCAATCAAAAGACATAGGGTGGTTAAATGGATAAAAGAACAAGACCCATACATAAACTGTTTACAAGAGACCCACCTCAGATTAAAAAGCACACTCAGATTGAAAATAAAGGGATGGGAAAAAATATTTTATGCAAATGCAAATGAAAAACAAGCTGGGGTAGCAATACTTATGAGATTAAACAAGAGACAAAGAAGGACATTTCATAATGATAAAGGTATCAATCCAACAAGAGGATATAAACCTTGAAAACATTTTCACACCAAACATAGGAGCACTTAAATATATAAAGCAAATGCTGACAGACATATTAATAGTAATGCAGTAATAGTACAGGAATTGAACACCCCATTAACATCAAAGAATAGGTCATCCAGACAAAAAATCACAAAGAAGTAGTGGCCTTAAATGACATACTAGACTAGATGAATTTAACTGATATTTTTAGAACATTTCACCCAAAAGCAGCAGAACACACATTGTTTTCAAGTGCACATAAGACATTTTCCAGGAGAGGTCACCTTCAGCCATAAAAGAAGTCCCAATAACATTAAGAAAATTCAAATCATATATACCATCTTCTCCAATCACAATGGTATAAAACTAGAAATCAATTATAAGAAGAAGACTGAAAACACACAAATGTGGAGGCTAAATAACATGCTGCTTCACAATGAATGTGTTTCTCATGTTATGGAGTTGATTTTTGCATTGAACACAAACAGTAAATAAAAAGAATGACAGAAAGAGCAAAAAAACAATGAATAGGTTAATAACAAGATTAAGGAAGAAAGCAATAGATAATTTAAGACAAAAAAAACAAACAAACCACAATGACACAAAAATCTATGGGACACAACCAAAGCAGTCCTAAGACGAAAATTCATAGCAATATCAGCCTACCTCAAGAAACGAGAAAAATCTTAAATAAAGAATCTAGCCTTGCACCTAATGAAACTAGATAAAGAAAAACAAACAAACCCCAAAGTGTGTAGAGGAAAGGAAATAATAAAGATCAGAGTAGAAATCAATGAAATAGTCTAAAAAAATACAAAAGATCAATAAAACCAAGAGTTGATTCTTGGAAAAGATAAACAAAATTGATAAACCTTTAACCAGACTCATCAAGAAATAGAGAGAGAGGACCCAAACACATAAAATCAGAAATGAAAGAGAAGCAATAACTGCCCTGACCTGTGCGGCTCTGTTGGCTTGGCATCGTCCCACAAAGCAAAAGGTCACCAGTTGGATTCTTGGTCATGGCGTATGACTGGACAGCAGATTTGGTCCCTGGTTGGGGTGTGTTTGAGGGGCAATCAACGTTTCTCTCCACATCAATGTTTCTCTCCCTCTGTCTCCTTCCTTTCTCCTCTCTCTAAAATTAAAATAAATAAAATATTTTTTAAAAATAAAGAGAAATAACACCACCACAGAAATATAAAGGATTATAAGGAAATACTACAATTATATGCCAACAAATTGAACAACCTGGAAGAAACAGACAAATCCCTAGAAACATACAATCTTCCAATACCAAATCAAGAAGAAACCAAAAATCTGAATAGACCAATTACTACCAATGAAATCAAATTGGTTATCAAAACACTTCCAACAAACAAAAGTCCTAGACCAGATGACTTCACAGGTAAATTTTACCAAACACTCAAAGAGGAATTAACACCTATCCTTCTCAAACTATTCCAAAAAAAATTTAAGAGAAGGAAAGTCTCACAAGTTCATTTTATGAAGCTGGTATTGTTGTGATACCAACCTAAGACATTACAAAAAAAGAAAATTATAAGCTAATACCCTAAAAAACATAGATGCAAAAATCCAGCAAATGAAATACTAGCAAATGAAATATTAGCAAATGAAATACTGCAATACATTAAAAAGATCATATAACATGATCAAGTTGGATTTATTCCTAGGATGCAAGGTTGGTTCAGTATCCACAAATCAATTATGGGATACACCACAGAAACAAAATGATGGATAAAAATCACATTATTGAATACATATAAAGCATTTGACAAAATCCAACATTTTTATGATTAAAAATAACTCTCAGCAAAATGGGAATAGAGAAAACATACCTCAACATAATAAAGACCATATATGACAAACCCACAGCTAACATCATACTCAACAATAAAAAGCTAAAAATGATTTCCTTAAGATCAGGAACAAGACAAGGATGTCCACTTTCACCACTTTTATTCAACATAGTATTGGAAGTCCTAGCCAAAGCAATAAGACAAGAAAAAGAAATAAAAGATCCAAATTAGAAAGGAAAAAGTAAAACTGTCATTATTTGCAGCTGACATGATACTATATAGAGAGAACCCTAACGCTTCAAAAAAAAACAAAACTGTAAGAACTGACAAATGAATTCAATAAAATAGTAGGATACAAAATAAATATTCAGAAATCAGTTGTATTTTTATACACCAATAACAAACTATCAGAAAGAGAAATTAAGAAAACAATCCCTTTTCCAATTGAATAAAAAAATTAAATACCTAGTAATAAATTTAACCAAGGTGATGAAAGGGCTATGTTTGGAAAACTGAAGAAGATGCAAATAAATAAAAGCATATATCATGCTCATAGATAAGAAAAATCAACATCATTAAAATGTTCATACTACACAAAGCAATCTACAGATTCAACTCAATACTTATCAAAGTACAAATGACTGCCCCAGCTGGTGTAGCTCAGTGGATTGAGCGCCAGCCTGAAAACCACAGCGTTGCTGGTTCAGTTCCCCAGTCAGGGTACATGCCTGGGTTGCAGGCCAGGTCCCCAGGAGGGGCACACGAGAGGCAACCACACACTGATGTTTCTCTCCCTCTTTCTCCTTCTCTTCCCCTTTCTCTAGAAATAAATAAATAAATCTTTTAAAATATATATTCCTAAAAGTTATATGGAGCAACAAAAGACTCCAAATAACCAAAGAAATCTGGAGGGGAAAAATACATAGTTGAAGGTATTACTGGTATCAACCTATACTACAAGGTTAAAGTAATCAAACCAGCAAGATTCTAGCATAAAAACAGATATTTAAATCAATGGAATAGAATAGAAAGCCCAGAAATAAACCCATGCCTATATGGTCAACTAATCTATGACAAGGGAGGTAAGACTATGCAACAGCACAAAGAAAATCTCTTCAATAAATGGTGTTTGAAAACTGGACAGATACATGCAGAAAAAATAAAATTAGACCATTTTCTTATACCATACACAAGAATAAACTCAAAATTGATTAAAGACTTAAATTTAAGACCTGAAACCATAAAACTCCTAGAAGAAAACATAGGCAGTAAACCTTTTGATATCAATCTTAGCAATATTTTTCACATGTCACTTTGGGCAAGGGAAACAACAGAAAAAATAAACAAGTGAGACTACATCAAACTAAAAAGTTTTGCACAGCAAAGGAAACTTTAAATGAAATAAAAAAACAGCCCACTGAATGAGAGAAGATATTCAGCAGTTATATATTTGATAAAGAGTTAGTATCTAAAACATATAAAGAACTCAGAGATTTTAACACCATCAAAAAATCTGATTTAAAAAATGGGCAGAAGACCTGAATAGACATTACTCAAAAGAGGACGTACAGATGACCAACAGACATATGAAAATATATTCAACATTACTAATAATCAGAGAAATGCAAATTAAAAGTACAAGGAGATATCTCCTCCCACCTGTCAGAATAGCTATCACCAATAAATCAACAAACAAGTGTTGGAGAGGATGTAGAGGAAAGGGAACCCTTGTGCACTGTTGTTAGACTGCAAGTTGATGAAGCCACTATGGAAAAAAGTATAAGGATTCCTCAAAAAAATTAAAGCTTGAAAGATGATATCATCCAGAAACCCTACTTCTGGGTATTTATCCAAAGAAATCCAAAACACTAATTTGAAAAGATATATACATCCCTATGTTCATTGCAGCATTATTTATAACAGCCAAGCTATGGAAGCAACCTGAGTGTCCATCAACAGACCAATGAATAAAGAAGTGATATATACAAAAGTAAATTACTGGGTCATTAAAAAAGAATGAAATCTTACCATTTGAAACAGCATGGATGGACCTAGGGGGTATTACGCTAAGGGAAATAAGTCAGGCAGAGAAAGACAAATACCACATGATTTCACTTACACGTAGAATCTAAAAAGCAAAATAAACAAAACAGAAACAAACTCATAGATACAAAAAAAATCCTGATGGTTGCCAGATGGGAGGGGGTTGCAGGGTTGGGTAAAAAAGGTGAAGGGACTAAGAAGTACAAGTCGGCAGTTACAAAATAGTCACAGGGATGTAAAGTGCAGCATAGGAAATATAGTCAATAATATTGCAATAACAATGTATGGTGTCAGGTGGGTGCTATACTTATTGAGGAAACATTCTGTAAGTTACATAAATGTCTAACCACTATGTTGTACACCTAAAACTAATATAATATTGAATGTCAACAGCAATTTAAATTTTTGTTTTAACTTTTAAAAATTAAAAGTTTTTAATTTTGGCTGATGGGGTCACAAATCCATAGAAGACTGTCTGAGCAATACACCTTTGCAGTCAGTCACAGTAGAGGTATGGTTTTGGGTTTTAATTTGCATCTTCCCTCTACTAAAGAGGCTGAGTGCCTTTTTATACATGTTTATTGGCCATTTGAATGAATATCCTTTTTTTAAAAAGGAGCCCATGAGAGGGTGATAGATTGTTTTGGGGCCTTAACTGAGACACAAGGGGACCCCTCTGTAGCATCGACCTCTATGCATATAGCACAAGGAAGCAGCGCCCAGGGCAGTGGAAAGCCAGACAGGCCTGGGTCCAAATCTCAGTCTTCCATTCCTAGCAGTATGCCCTGAGGAGTGAGTCAGTTTCTCTGAGCCTCAGTTTCTGGACCAGTGCACTTGCTCCCATGGGTCAGTTTGCAAGAGAGACCCAAGAGCTTCCCAGAAGAGACTCATGTTGAGCGAAGAGAAATGTAAGACCCAAGTGGATAGAAGAAGTTCAGCTCTTTAAGCTGACCTGAGCTCAGCCCTATGGATCCATGTCTAAGTCCCAAGGAAGAAGAATGCAAGAGAGAAGTGGAAGAATTCTGTATCAGTATCTATTGCAGTGAAATAAACCACGCCGAACTTAGTGGCTTAAAAAAACAACAAATACTTGTTTTACACATGAGTCCATAGTTTGGGCAAGGCTCAGTGGGGACAACTCATCTCTGCTCCAGGCAGCAGTGCCAGGGGTGGCTGAATCAAGACAATCTCCTTTCCAAGATGGTGCACTCACATGCCTGGAAGGTAAGTACTGGCTGTAGGCAGGGAACATCAGATCCTCCCCATGTGCTGACTGGGCTTCCTCATAGCATGGTGGCTAGGTTCCATGAGCAAAAAACCAGTAGGAGCTACATCACTTTTTAGGACCCATTGTGTCACTTCTGCTACAGCCACAGTATATACAGATTCAAGGAGAGGGAGAAATGCCGAAGTCACATTGCATGAAGACCACGTGGGATGGGAGATATTTTTGGAAAATACGAAATTTGCTGGAAGCCCTTTCCCCAAAACCCCTGCCCAATTCTGAGAGCTGATGCGGCACATTTTGTAGTTGTGTAAGCATGGACAGCCGGCCTGGAGGGACAAGTGAGGAAAGAAAATTCCCTTTTAGGGTGGTGGGGGCAGCTCAGAGGCTTGGGTTGTGGCCAAGCCAGGCTTCACGCAGGAGAGGTCCCCAGCCCGCCCAGAAATCTGGGCCACAGCGAGGGAAGCAGACTCCAGCTACAGCACACCTGCTTTGGGCTCAGCAGAAAGCTTGAAAGCAGCCATCCCAGCTTGGAAGTTGATCACAGTAGAAGGGAGCTCCTGGAAATAAACAGCAGAGAAACTTTGAAAGGCATAGAAGTCCCATTATAGCAGAAAGGAAATAAGCCAGGGGGATACTTTTTATTGCCATAGATAGAGCCACATTTTTGTCCCCAGCTTGGAGAAAGGTTAACTTACAAGAGAGAATGTATGTCAGGTACCCATCCCACAGCTTAACACATGATAAGACTTCAGCAACTGCTCTTCTGAACTCCCTAATATATTCTCCACCCCCAATGAGCCTTGATTATTCTATTACAGGGGAGGAAAGCTAGACCTGAGATTCTCTTAGGGGTCCACCACACAGTGGGCCCTATAACTGATCGCCAGCAGATAACACACATGCAGCTAATACAAAGGTCCCCAAAATGCCATCAGGACTGAGGTCTGGCACTGCAGCATCAAGTGTCCAGGACCCATACAAAGGGCTGGTGAACTCCCATCAAGGCCAGGACCATGGGTACCAGCACAGGGTCAGTCCCAAGAACCAAGGACCGGCAAGGGGTTTTCCCAGAGAACACTATATTAGTTTCCTGTGGCTGCTATAACAAATGACCAGAAATTTGGTGCCTTCAAACAAGAGAAAGTTATTCTCTCATAGGTCTGGTGGGAAGAAGTCCAAAATCAGTATAACAGGCTGAAATCAAAGCTTCAGGGGAGAATTCTTGTGGCTACATTCTGATGGCTGCTGACACTCCTTGGCTAATGATCATATCATTCCAATCTATGCCTCTGTGATCCTATCACTTTCCCCTCTCCTGTCTATGTCAAATCTTCTGCCTCTCTTTTGTAAAGATACTGTGATTACATGGGGGCCACCTGGAGAATCCAGGCTAATCTACCCATCTCAAGGGCCTTAACTTAATCGCATCTGTAAGGACTCTTTTCCATAGAAGGTAATATGAACAGTTTCCAAGGTGTCGGACTTGGATATCTTTGAGGCCATTATTAGCCACCACAAGCACAGGCACAGGGGTAAGTCTGAATGATGATCGGGAGGGAGGCTAAGGTCAGAGCAGAAGGAGGAAGGTGGAGACCTCTGCGTAGAGAGTGAGGGGATGTCAACAGGAATCAATCTGGGGTCAGGAATCAAGGAGACAAGGGCAGGTCAGGAAGCCAGCCTGAGATGGGGCCAGGAGTACAAACGGTGGAGTAAGAGGTCTCTATAGCTCATCGTCCCCCAACCCCCAGGAACAGAACAGGAAGCAGAACCCTACCATAGCAGAGTAGGGGAAGGCCACTGGAGCAGTGGAGGAAGGCTGGGAAAGCCAATCGCCCACACTGACCTTCGGACAAATTACTTCTATCTTTGGAAAATTATCATGACGTACTGATTTTGTAAGAACGAGCAACGTTACTGCTTTGTTGGGACAGTATTGTAAGTAACACAGATCTAGTGGTGCCTCTTAGATGCACCCAGAGCCCGCACCACCACATTTGGTACACAATATGTATGTCCAATAGGGAGTGAGAATCAGGGAGCGTGAGCTTGAGGAGTTCCCAGGTCTGAATGGGAGGCTGGTGGAGGCTTGGACAAGGTTCAGAGATGGGGTCTGATGCTGTCGTGGCTGGGTTTTGACACCCATCCATCGTCTATTTGCCAAATGGGAAGCATCCACTGAACTGATCAAGATACAGTGGGCGGATGGGCAGCAGGTGAAGGCCTCAAAGGCTGTTTCGGCTGATGCTGTGGTGTGATTCCAGCGCAGAGCCATGGGTGTGAATGTTCCCAGGATCAGCAGCAAGTACAATTTTCTCTGAGAACTTCGGGCCTCAGGACTCAGTTCCACTAGATAACTGACACTTATTGACCACCTACCGCATGCCAGGCACTGCCCTCTTAGCCAGGCCCTCCCATGTTGGTGTTACCACTCTATAGATGAGGAAACTGAGGCTTCAAGAAAGTAAGTGACTTTCTTGGGGACACAGAGGAAGGAAGCCACAGGTTGGGACTGACCCTAGGCTGCTGAAACTCCACACCGGCTCCCTCCACGAGACGGGCAGTTCCACCTGAAAAGGCCATCGGCATGCCCAGTTCGCTTGGCCTCCTGAGATGAGTCCAGCCTTCCATGCACTCAGGCCTGGGGCATGGATGATGCCTGATCCTCTCACTCTGTTTGGAAGCTGAACAGTAAATTAAAGGGCTTCATTATCTCATTGAGAGTGGAATAAAGCACTTTGGAAAGGCTGGTGCATTAACTGCAATCAAGTTCTGAAAGGTTCTTCATAGCTGGAAGGAATGTCCCCTGATAAATGGCTCTTTTCACCAAGATGTGGTTAATATCTCATAAGCGATCCCAGCAATGTCCACTGCCGCTGTTTCTGCATCTTCACAAAGGATTTTAAAGAGACCAAGTTGCTTCCCAAGAAAGTGAATCTTCCTTGCAATGTCCAAAAAGATGCCCTGGGCACAGCTCCCTCTCCTGTGACCTGCTGAGAAGGAACTCTGGGGATGCTTCGGGTCGAGGGGTCACTTGAGACCCCAAGACACCCCACCCACCAGCTGCCCGTCACTACAGGTGCACCATGAGTCACTCCACAACCTTGAATGAAAACCACCGCAGGGAAGGCCACAGGTCGTCCTGGTTCTGCGCACCCTGGACCTACCATTCAAACTAGGCTGTGTGTTAGTTCTGCAGGATTCAGTTATGGCCATCCTGTCCCAAAGATTTAATGACCAACATCTCACCACCCTCCTGGGAGGCAGCCAAACAGAGACTTGCATTTTTAGCGATCTCGCCTTCGGAATCTCAGGCCATGACCCTCTCCGGAATTCGCTCCCAGGGTATTAAAGACCTGCAGGAGGGCCAGCCTTAGGGACAGGCAGAATAACAACTGCAACAATTCACATCCATCAGGCACTTCCCATTGGCCAGGCCCGTACTTAGCATCTACACACACCACCGCAAATCCTTACAACCACCCCAACTGACAGATGAGGAAACTGAGACAGAGGAGTGTGAGAGGCAGAGAGGTGTGGAGGCCCCTCAACCTCTATTTTCCATCATGTCAACCTTTTGGTTCTTAGAGGCTATACAGGCTGGTCCTCAGACACAAATTATGACACATACGCACACACACCAAAAAAAAAAAAGAAAAAGAAAAAATATTAAAAGGTCACAGGTTAAGAAGTATGTAGGAAGGGGGAGGAGACTGGAAGAGGGCATGGAAGGAAATGATTCGAGATGGAGAGAGAGAAAAGGGGGAAAGATTTAGTGGCGTCTGTCCTGCCCTAGCCCGGCCCAAAGATGGCACAAGAGAGGGGATGGGGCCTCTGCTGTCACCATGGCACTCACTCACTAGCTCAACCGATGGGTGTTCCTTAAGTGCCTCTGCATGCTCAGCCCTGGCATATGCCCTTGGGGGAGCCAAGAAAAGCTGTGTCTACAGGCTTCTCTTCTCTTAGCGCCCCCTAGCCTCAGTCTCCCAGTCTGCAGTATGGACATATGAATCCCTACCTCTCCTGAGGATCAGGTGCAACCACACACATGCTGGCACCGAGGAAAAGGCCCGGACACGCCCGTTTCCTTCCCTTCCTCCTTCAGTGAGGGAACCTATGCAAGCCAGAGTAGGAGGCACAGAGGGGGCCTGCCCTGAACACCAGACTGCCAAAGAACTGCTTATTCATTCACTGGACAAATATTCACTGAGCATCTACTTACTGTGTGCCAGGAACAGCGCCAGGTGATTTCCCAAAGGCATTCTTTCATTAAATTCCCACGCAAAGGCATGCACACATGGGCACACACTCATACACACACGCACATGTGCACATCCTATGAGAGTGGCACCATTATGCCCATTTAACATATAAGGAAACCCAAACAGAGAAAGAAGACTTAGCTTGCACAATACAGAAGGGGATAGAGGCCAAATTCAGGCCGTGTCTGGCTCTCTAGGAGGCAGGGTGGGTTGGTGGGATGGTGGGTTGGTTGGTGGGTTGGTTTCCCATAACCCACACTGTGTTTCGTGGTGGAGCCTAGTGATGCCTAGTGTCTGTGTCTAAGTGTGGCTCTGCAGCAGAGGGGCTAACATCTGATGCCTGGAGGCCCCTGACAAGGCCGGGCAGAGAAGAACGGCCCTGTCCCTGAGATCAGGATACTAGCTTGTGGGGATAAAGCTAAGACTCTTTACATTAAGCCAGTCCACTATACTTTGGGGACCAGTAATCTTTTCCTGTGACGGGGGAGGTGGGATGGGGGGGGATGTAGGAGGGGTATTTCTAGCACGGAATCAGAGAAATCTCTTCATACGGCCCTGTGGGAAAGGGTGGGAAAGGCAGGCGACTGAGGCCTGAGATCCCTCAGAATAGACTAGTGGGGCATCCATTTCATCAGGCTTTGCCCTCGCTCAAGAACCGCATGGTCCTCGCTGTCTGTCAGACTTAGGGGAGGAGATTCAAGGTCAGCTCACCTAGGACTAGACAAGGAGCCAGAAAACATCTGGGCCCCAGAACCGGACGCCCCTTGACCAAACAGAGTTCTCCTGACCCTCCCTTCTCTTTTCTTTCTTCTACTCCCACCCTGTCTGGGCAGCCCATGCAGGTAAGGCCCATACAAGGCCTCAGCCAGGCGGAGAAGTCCTGCCCGTCTCTGGATATGGCTTTTTTGGGTCCAGAAACTCCAAATTTAAGTGGAAAGGAGTTTCTAGAGTCCCCACTCTCCCACTCCACCCTACCCCACCCCAGCAGGGTGACTGAGGCCTGGAGAGCTGATAAAAGAGAGAGGCCCAGGCTCCTGGAAGCGGGATAGGATCGGGGCCTGATATTCTTACCAAGTGCCCCCGGTCATTCTGACACCAACCACAATTTGCGAACCACCATTCTACCACTGCGCCGTCCAATAAAAATATAATGCAAGCCATATGTCATTCTGAATTTTAAAAAAGAGAAAGAAACAGATGAACTTAATTTTAATAATATAGTCTCCTTAACCCAATATCCAAAATATTATCATTTCAACATGCAACCAATATAAAAAAGATTAATGAGATATTAATGAGGTATTTTACATTCCTTTTTACACACCAAGTCTTGAAAGCCAGGGTGTGTTTGACATTTCTAGCTCATTGCCACTCGAACATTTTATTCTCATCCACAATATTTGATCTGTATTTGGGTTTCAAAGATTTCCCTAACCAATTTTTTTCAAAGTAGTATGGCCAATTCATCCCAGTTTACCCAAGTCCCGGTTTTAAAACCTCAGTCCCATGCCCTGGCTGGTGTGGCTCAGTTGGTTGGAGCATCGTCCCATAAACCTAAAGTATGCAGGTTTGATTCCTGGTCAGGGCACATGCTTGGGCTGCAGGCTTGGTCCCCAGTTGGGGTGCATTTGAGAGGTAAGATCAATAATGTTTCTCTCTCACATCAATGTTTCTCTGCTTCTCTCTCTCCCTCCCTTCCCCTTTCTCTAAAATCAATAAGCATGTCCTTGGACAAGGATATAAAGAAATAATAAAATAAAATAATCTCAATCCCAGGAAAACCAAGACAGTTGGTCACCCTATTCCAAACATGCTCACTTTCCAATAGTTGAGCTGAGTATCAGTTTTAAAATTTAAATTAATTAAAATAAAGTAAAATTAAAACTTGTTTCTCATGATACTGGCTACATTTCAAGTACTCAATAGCCACATTTGGCTAATGGTTACTATACTGGAGTCAGGAAACCTGTTCTTTACATATGACCAGCCATGGAGGACCTGGGTTTGGTTTTCTTAAGGGGTCTGTGGTTTCTTCACGGTCCCTAGAGGGCATTAACCAGAGGAGTTATAGAAATAGGGCGACATCAGTGAAGAGCTGCCACGGCAACATGAGCATGGATTGGGCATTAGGAAGCCACTGTAACCATCTTGGACGGGAAAGCTATGTCTTCACATGGGATCATGACGGTCAAGACTGAAAGAGAAACTGGATTCCAGAGGCATGCAGCATATAAAGTCATTAAGACTTGGTGACTGATTAGACAGTGGGGCAGGGGATGAGCAGGAAGCAAGATGTAGCAATCTGGGGTGATTCACCAACCTCCCCGTCCCCAGCCGCCACCACCAAGTTGATTCCCCAGGGTTCCAGTTATCTATTGCTGTTTAGCAACCCATCCCAAAATGCCGTGGCTTAAAACAATAAGTATTTTATTATTATCTGTCATGGTTCCAGAGGCTGATTACGCTCAGCAGCGCAGTTCTTGCTCAGGCCTCTCTCTCATGGGTTTCTGACAAAGGCTTTCTCACCACACGCCTGGTGGTGATGCTGGCTGTCCGCCGGAACCTCAGCTGAAGCTGTTGGCTGAAATACTGCTCTGGGCCAAACTGTGTCCACGTCACCCCCGCCAAATTCCTATATTAAAGCTTTAAGCCCCGGTACCTAAAAATGTGACCATATTTGGATATGGGACCTTTAAAGAGGTAATTAAGTTAAAATGAGGTCGTTAGGGTGGGCCTCAATCCAACAGGACTGGGGTCCTTATGAGAAGAAGAGATTGGACCCTGGCTGAAGTGGCCCACTTGCTTGGAGCGTCATCCCATGGACTGAAAGATTGTGGGTTTGATCCCCTGTCGGGGGGCAAATGAGAAGGCAACCAATTGATGTTTCTCTCTCACATCAGCATCTCTCTCTCTCTCTCTCCCTTCTTCTCTCACTAAAAGCAATTTAAAAAATGTCCTCAGGTGAAGTGAAAAAAATTTTTTTAAAGAAGGGAAAATTAGGACACAGATATGAATAGAAGGAAGACCACATGAAGACACAGAGAAGAGGTGGGCACCTACAAGCCAAGGAAAGAGATCTTGGAAGGAACTAACCCTGCCAACATCCCGATCTTGGACTTCTAGCCTCCAGAATTGTGAAAAAATTAATTGCTGTTGTTTAAGTCCCCTGGTCTGTGGTACTTTGTTATGCAGCTCTCGCAAACCAATGCAAATGTCCACCTGTGGTTGTTCCGTGTGGCCCAAGCTTCTTCACAGAATGGCAGGTGGGTTCCAAAATGAGTGTCCCAAGAAGACCAGGTGGAAGCAATATCACCTATGACCTAGCTTCCGAAGTCAGGCGGGGTCATTTCCTCTGTAGTCACAGGCCTGCTCAGATACAAGGGAAGGGAACATAGACCCACTTCCTAAAGGGATGATTATCAATGTCATGTGGCAAGAAGAGCAGGTAGAATAGAAGATATTGTTCTGGTAATCTCGGAAAATACTCTGTGCCATGCCACGTTGGTGACTGAAGGGACTGGGAATGGTGTCATTACCCAAGACAGAGATTACAGGAGGAAGAGTTGATGGTCTAAGGTGGGCTAGATGATGAGGTAAGATTTAGACAGGTTGGGTTAGCCAAGCCTGTGAACATTTGAGATGTAGCCAACCAGTAGGAAGCTAAATATGTGAATCAGGGTCACAGAAATATGTTCTAAGCTGGAACTGTCAATTTGGGGGTCATCAACATATTAGAAGCCAGAGACTGGGTCCACCCAGTAAGGAAGAGAAGATGAGGGTAGAGAGACCATATCAGTTCTCTATTGCTGTATAATAAACCACTCCTAATCTTAGTGGCTAAAAACAATGATTAATTATTTTTCATGTTTCTATAGACTGGGTAGTTCTTCTGGTTTTACCTGGCTCACTCAGGTGGCTACAGGCAGCTAAACACTGAGCTAGAGGGTCCAAGGTTCCAAGATGGTCTCATGCATCTGGTAGTTGGTGCCAGCTGTCAGCAGGGGGCCAGGCTGAACCAGAACAACTGGCACACATGGACCTCTCTCTCTCCATGTGGTCTTTCATCTGGTATTCTTTACAGTGTGATGGTCTCAGGACAGCATTTAAATGGGCAGTCCCAATTCACAGGACTTAGCGAACACATTTGCTAATACCTCATTGGCCAAAGAAAATCACATGACCAAACTCAAAGTCAATGTGGGATGCCCTACCAGGAGACATGATTCACTAGCAGCTATTACTGAAAAAATATACTACAGAAAGGAACACCAGAACTTCCAGTCCAGACGGAGGCGTAGGTAGACATGCTTCACCTCCTCACGCAACCATAGAAAGAATTACAACCAGATCTCAAAAACGAATAACACCCAGAACCATCAGAAAATACTGCAATGTGGAAGTCCAATAACCAAGGATTTAAAGAAGCCACATTCATCCGGGTGGGTAGGAGGGGCAGAGTCACAGAGACGGGGCAGAGAAGCAGTGTGGTAGTGTGGCAGTGTGGCATGGAGAGGCAGCTGCTGCAGCGGTGGGATGAACGGTCCCACAATCACGTGTGGTAGATAAAAATCAGGAGGGATACCTCGGGAACCAGCAATCCCAGCTCTAGGCCAGATGGAACAGCCCAGGGTTCCAGCACCAAGAAGATATATCCCATTACCTCTGGCTGTAAAAACCAGCTGGGGTTGGGGAGGTAGAAGAAATTGCCAGATTTTTGCTGCTTAAAGGGCCCGCATGGGCTGAGGACATACCAAGCCTCATGGCAGCAGCTGGAAGGGTGTCAATCGCATACAGGAGGCGGGTGAGGTAACTGGAAGCAGGGCAAGTGCTGCGCATGCCTTCAGAGGCCAGGCAGCAGCACTGGTCCCTCTCCAAGCCCCACCTCCCCAGACACAGAGCCACAAAGTGGTGAAGCGGGTTGACCTGCTCTGGCCATTACCTAAGATTTAGTCCCACACAATTTACAGGTGACTTTTTTCTACATAGGTCACACTACTAAGACGGGAGTAAAAGCAGCTCTACCTAATACACAGAAACAAACACAGGAGGCTGCCAAAATGAGGAGACAAAGAAATATGGCCCAAATGAAAGAACAGAACAAAACTCCAGAAAAAGAACTAAAGGAAACAGGGATAGCCAACCTATCAGATGCAGAGTTCAAAACACTGGTGATCAGGATACTCAGAGAACTCATAAGTACGTCTACAAAATAAAGAAAGAGATGAAGGATTTACTAAGTGAAATAAAGAAAAATCTACAGGGAACCAACAGTGAAGGGAAAGAATCTGGGATTCAAATCAACGGTTTGGAACAAAAGGAAGAAATAAACATTCAACCAGAACAGAAAGAAGAAATAAGAATTCGAAAAAACGAGGAGAGGCTTAGGAACCTCTGGGGCATCTTTAAATGTACCAACATCCGAGTCATAGGGGTGCCAGAAGGAGAATAGGAAGAGCAAGAAATTGAAAACTTATTTGAAAAAATAATGAAAGAAAACTTACTTAATTTGGTGAAGGAAATAGACATGCAAGTTCAGGAAGCACAGAGAGTCCCAAATAAATTGGACCCAAAGAAGACCACACTAAGACACATCATAATTAAAATGCCAAAGGTTAAAGATAAAGAGAGAATCTTAAAAGCAGTAAGGGAAAAGAAGAGAATACCTACAAAGGAGCTCCCATAAGACTGTCAGCTGATTTCTCAAAAGAAATTTTGCGGGCAAGAAGGGACTGGTAAGAAGTATTCAAAGTGATAAAAAGTAAGGACCTACATCCAAGATTACTCTATCCAGCAAAGTTATCATTTAGAATGGAAGGACAGATAAAGTGCTTCCCAGATAAGGCAAAGCTAAAGGAATTCATCATCACCAAGCCATTATTACATGAAATGTTAAAGGAACTTATTTAAGAAAAAGAAGATCAGCCCTGGTTGATGTGGCTCAGTGGATTAAATGCTGGCCTGTGAACCAAAGGGTCATAGGTTTGATTCCCAGTCAGGGCACATGTCTGGGTTGCGGGCCAGGTCCCCAGTTGGGGGTGTACAGGAGGCAACCACACATTGATGTTTCTATCCCTCTATTTCTCCCTCCTTTCTCCTCTCTCTAAAAATAAATAAATAAAGTCTTTCTTTAAAAAAAAAAGAAAATGATCAAAACTATGAACATTAAAATGACAACAAACTCACAACTATCAACACTGAATCTAAAAAACAAAAACAAACTAAGCAAACAAGCAGAACAGGAACAGAATCATGGATATGGAGATCATTTGAAGGTTATCAGCTAGGAGGTGGAAGGGGTAGAATGGGGGAAAAGGTGCAGGGATTAAGAAGCATAATTGGTAGGTACAAAACAGACAGGGGGATGTTAAGAATACTATAGGAAATGGAGAAGCCAAAGAACTTACATGCACGACCCATGGACATGAACTAAGGGGGTGACAGCTGGAGGGAAGGGGGGTACTGGGCGGACGGGGGCAAAGGGGGAAAAATTGGGACAACTGTAATAGCATAATCAATAAAATATACTTAAATAAATAAATAAAGTAATTTTACGGTATATGCATTATATCTCAATAAAGTTGTTTAAAATTTTAAAAAATAATAGAAAGAAAGAAAGGAACACCAGGTGGACCTCCTTTATGGTTGGGCAGAGGGAAACCCAGAAGCATCAGAGAAGGACCAGAAGAGCACAGCACTAAGGAATCAAAAGGGGAGTGAACGCCACAGGGAAAGTGCCAAGCCAAAGCCTGCATGACCTTGGGAACGAACGTCTTATCCTAGTCTCAACCTGAAACTATCCTCTGGGTTTGGCAGCCCAGAGGCCAGCTTCTTCAACATCCCGATATCAATTTCAGCAGTCAGCTGTACAAAAATCTTAAGCGCCAACTACAACTCCAAATACAAACGCCGCTGTACAACTCAAATGGAAAGCCCACAGTGTTTTCAAATGTTTTTTGACCAAGGCCCAACGCAAGGAACACCTTCAGGGGTGTCCAACCAGCGGCCCGCGGGCCACACATAGCCCAACACAAAATCATAAATTTACTTAAAACATTATGGATTTTTTTTGTTTTAGTTAGTGTTTGTGTACTTAATGCGTGGCCCAAGACAACTGTTCACCTCTTCACTTCCTCCAGTGTAGCCCAGAGACGCCAAAAGGTTGGACACCCCTGCATGTGTGCACCAAAGCAAGATCCAGTGCACACGTGCACACTTGTACACCCACGCGCAAAATGAAAGTCTCCGGAAACATAGAGAAGATAATAGTAACTTACACTTACTACATGCAAAGCTCTATGCCATTCTTTATTTTATTTTTATTTTTTTTAATGCTAGTCATGCCTTGCTAAATTAATTTCACCACGCACTCATGGGTCATGGCCCACAGATTGAAAAATATTGACCTGGCCATCCAGAGCCAGTTAGAAAGCTGGCCAATTCTTGCCTTTAACCTTGTTTGGTTTCACCTGTTGGTTGTTTATTTAAAAATTGAATTTTATGCCTTCAGGCAGGCCTCCCTTCTCCTGTACCATTTCCAACTTCTGATACCCAACTGCTTCACACACTTACGTTACTTGCCTGGCCCTGAGTGCATTACTTTTTGGGTCTTCTAGATCTCTAGATTCTAAAGGAATAGATGTATGCATTTACACATTCCATAAATATTAAATGCATGTCTCGCACATGCCAGTCACGGGGAATGCAGCAGGGAAGAGACAAAAATCACTGCCTCAATGGGGCTGAGATTCTAGAAGAGGGGGACAGAAAACCAAAGAAAAGTAAGTATATTCTTTATGAGAGGGTAATACATTCTCCGATGACAATAAAACAGTAAGGGGGTTGGCATGTTCTAAGATCAGCATGCAGGCTTCAGACCCTTTTGTGGAAATGAGGGAGCCTCGTATGTTCCTACCTAACAGAGAAGGGGTGAGAAAGAGTGTGAAGGAGCACAGCCAGAGCTTCCCTCAAAAAGAGAGTTCCCAGTCTGCCCATCCCATCTCCCCAATTATTCTACCAAATGGCAAAGAACCAGTAACTTTAACCTAGAAAACTTCAAAACCGGTCAGCCATTAAGGGGAACCACTGAAGGATATGGTCACTGACACACAGGCCCTGAAGTGGGCAGCCCTGCGAACGTATTTCACACTTTTCCCCCAATTCTGCCTTCCAAGTCCCCATCACCCCCTCTCCTGCGGGATAAATGGCCCCCTCATTAGCTCTGCACACATAACCCCTCTCGACCAGATTCCTGGTGACTGCGCCTGCCTTATCTCTGACTTTCCTCCCTCACATTTTCCGCTCCAACAAAGCCAAACACAACACGGTGGAGGCTTTCACGCTTCTGTGCCTTTGGACACGCTGTTCCTTCTGCCTGGAAGGCCCCTGGCCTCGATCCTCGCGCGCCCCCGCCCCCCTCCTCGGCGAGCTCCCATTCATCCTTCAGAACCCAGCCTGGAAGTCCCCTCCTCCAAGAAAATCCCTTAAGCCCCTCGGCCCCATCTCTGTTCCCAGCACCCCTTCTCTGTTTTGCTTCTCTGCACTGTAATTACCGGTTTCTCCACATCTCTCCCCTCCCAGAGTCGGGCCTCCTTCGGTGCTGGAGCTGCGTTGGATACTAGCTTTGACCCCAAAGCGACCGGTTCCGAGCGCTGAGTGACAGAGCTTGCACCTACGCTCAGGCTGGCTCGAAAGCCCCCATTTCTGCCCTCCGCCTACCCGGTGGTCCCGCGGGGGCCCGCACTCGTGCTTTTCCCAAGCACCACGCTGACCCCTCGCTCGGCCGCCCATCCCCTGACATCAGCAGCGGGCAGCGCGGGGCAGAGCGCGACTACATGTCCCGGCACGCCCCGCCGCGGCCGCGCATGCCCAGCGGGCCGGCGTTTGAGTGGCAAGTTGTTTGTTACAGCGAACACCAGCTGCTCTCCGCGCCGGGCGCCGTGCGCCGCCGCTCCGCCAGCGCTGCCGCCCTCGCCCGCCGCCCGCAGCCCGCCGCCGGTGGCCCCTCGCCCCTCGCGGCTTGGCAGGCCTCTCCTTTGTCCGCCCGGGCCCGCCCGCCGCCGAGCTCCCGGTCCCCGGGCCGGCTGCCCGCGGCGCTCGGTGCCGGCTGGGCGCGCAGGGGGCGGGGGCCGCGGCTCGCCCCCCGCGGATGAGCCGCCGCGGAGCGCGGGCGGACGATGGAACTCCACATCCTAGAGCACCGGCTGCAAGTTGCCAGCGTCGCCAAGGAGAGTATCCCACTCTTCACCTACGGCCTGATCAAACTTGCCTTCCTGTCCTCCAAGACCAGGTGAGCGCGCGGGGACGCGGCGCCGGCCGGGGAGAGACAAAGAGGCGCACCCGGGCGGCTGTCCTCGCCGCCGCCGCTCGGAAAACAACTTCCAGCCCGGGGGAGCGCCCCCGCCCCGCAGCTCGCCTTGCTTTTGACAAAGGCACCCAATCTGCCTTCAGATGGGGTCCTTCCATCCTGACCCCCCAAAATGCACCCCCGCCGCTGTCTTCCCCCATCTCAGCCCCCTCCCTCCCAGCCCCTCCCCGAGATCCGGAGGGCCCGGGAGGCTGCAGTGACGAATCCGTGAATGAATGAACGAACGAATGAATGAATGAAAAACAGGTGTGGGGACGCGGCAGTGGAAAAAACAAACTACCACCCTCCCCATCCCCCAATCCCTCGGTTGGGCCGGCCCCGGTCCAGAGCCGGGAGGGTGGCGGGGCGCGGGGGGGTGGGGGGAGGGATTCTGCTGAGTGCGGCGGGTAGCATGAAATCATTAGTGGGTGTTTATCTCAAGGTGCTGCGGCCGTTGCTGACGTTGTGGGGGCCTGGGGGAGGGCAGGAGAGGGGCTGCGGGTGACGGTCGGGGTGGTTCTTAATCCTTGGGGTCCGGGAAGGTGGGAGGGGGGTGTTTTGCCGAACCGTGGAAGGGGGAGGAGCAGGCGTGTTTATGGCTCTGCCTTGAGGCTGGGCTTGGATGCTGCAGGAGGAAAAATAGTTGAAGGCCTTGGGAGGTTGAAGAAAAACAAGTTGGATTTTCCTAGTGCCAGGTCAGGTCTGACTTTGTGAGCCCTGGTGGGTGCTTGGATTAGGGTGTTTTGTTTTGTTTTTTAAGGAGCCGGAGCCCAGTGGAGTGTGAGTGCGAGACGAGCTAGCCTCTGTAACTTAAATCCCTTGTTTGCCCACCATTGTGACTGTTCAAAGGGATGAAGTTGTTGCTGGTTGGTTTTTCAGAGGCTGAGGTGGAGTTGGTTCTCCCTCACTGCAAAATGAATGAATAAATTACAGGTCAAGGTTAATGTTAAAATGATGACCCCTCAGCTGCCACCTTGGGCGCTGAGCTCAGGGGAGCTCCGGGTTGCAGGGAAATAATTCAATCCGAGCCTGTTATCTGCCTGGTAAAGTTCTTGCCTGGAAATCTCACTTTGATGTTTGTGTCTGAGCGGGGAGCTCAGTCCCGCCATTGTTTGCGAGATGGAACGAGATCTGCCAGTGGCATCTTGTTTACTTTCTTCTCAGGCTGCCCTATGGGGTCTGGAGGGTTGAAATCCTTGTCTTTGCTGGGCCCTGGCTCCTTTGATTGCAAAGGTAATTATTAAACAGGTTATTTAAAAGCAAAAGCCCACAGCTCAGATTCTGAATCTCCCCTTCCCTCCACACCACCCCCCCCCCCTGCAACACACATCCCCCTCTGGCTGTTGACACCCACCATCCTGCATCTACCTGCTCTCTGTCCCCCACCCCCCACCCTGTCTTGAGTTCCAAGGCTGGAGTAAGAGAAAGCGGCCTTGTTTTTCCAACCCTTGGCCCTCAGCCCCAGGCAGCCCCCTGGCTGATTTCTCGGCTACCATTCAAACTGGGATGATGACTCAGGCTGCGGCTGTTCGGGGCCTGGGTGCCGGGAGGAGGGGGCATTGGAGGGCTTCGTAGAAAGGCCAAAAAGGGTCAATCCCTCTGCCCCTTTCCCTTTGTGGAGGGACTGACCCTCTTCCAGCCCCACCCCAGGGTCCAGTTTGGAGGACTCATAGATAGGCATGTCTTGCACATGAGCCCCTGCCCACCTAACCATGGAAAACCTACCCTACAGTGGGTCCCACTTCTCCCTCCTGCAGGGGGCAGCTGGCCTCAGGCCCAGGTGACCAGTGCAGTCTCAAGATGACTCAGAGGTCAAAGGTCATCTCTAAGTCTCTAGAGTCTGACTCTAAAAGATGCTGAGTTCCTTTGTCAAATGGCTGAAAGCTGCCTCCTGGCACCCTTGGCCAGGACACTGGCTTCAGGTTGTGACTAACCCGCTCAGTGCCTGCTTGACAGTGGCAAGGTCCCATTCCTTCTCTGGCTGTCACTTTGTTCATCTGTGATTTGGACAGCAGTTTTCAGGGAGCTGCTGTGTGTGTAGCATGGAGTAATTGTGGAAGCGGGTTTTTTATCAAGTATAAAGTGGAGTGGAGTGTGGATACACTGTTTAAGCAATTCCGAATGATCTGTCACCAGGCAGACTTTTGGTCCTCTTTGATTTTTCCATCAGTACCTACACCCTAGTGGTGGCCCATAGCCCTGTCATTTTCCTCACCCCACCCCCAACCTAAGTTCATACCAAACTAATACAGCATCCCCCAGGGTCTCTGTGCAGCCTGTTTACAAGTTTTCAGTCACTCTCTATAGGATAGACTCCTTGCCATGGCATTTGAGGCCTTTCCGGATCTGGATCCAGAATCCCTCCCATTTAGCCTCTCTCTGGCAAACACTGTGGTGACTCACAATTTTATCCTTCCCTTCACACCTCTGTGCCTTGGTGCGCCCATCTCTGCCTGGAACCCCCTTCCCCAGTAAATTCCTATTGAACCCTCAAGGCCTGGTAATACCGCTATGAAACTTTCCTGAAACCCCCTTCCCTCCACCCCAGTAGACTTAGTCACTTTGTCTCTCTGGTGTCTACCTGGGTGGAGGCTTGGGGAGGAATATCGCATTGGTAGATATTCACTCTGTGGGAGTGCAGCTGGGTCCAAAAGATGCCCCTCCCTCTTGGAAGCCAAGAGGCTCTTAGGAAAGAAGAACAGAGGTGATCACAATGCAGTAGGTGGAATCAGGGAAGGCTGGTGGGGGTGTTTACTGGCATGCAGGGGGTGTTGGGGACTGCCTGAGGGAAGCATGTAGACTTCCTGCAGGAGGTGGCACTGGATCATAGGGCTTTACGATAGGAATTAGCTAGGAGAAAAGGGATTCCGGTCCCAGATCCCGCATATACCCTGGTACAACTCTGAATTAGGCTTTACATCTGTTTTGCAAAGGACCCTGAGACTCAAAGGTTAAGTGACTTGCTCAAGGTCACACTGAATCTGTGTCTTTCTGGCATATGTGCAGAGGTTTGCTGTAGGGGTTGCAAGTGATGCCCCTATGCAACAGTTATGTCCAGCCCTTCTGTTTGCAGGGTACTCTTCTGAAGGCTTTAGGATCATAGAGTGGCACCTGCAGGCTTTCTGTATCCTTTCTGCCCCACCTTAGTGGGCCTTATCTTCCAAGAGGAATGTTTATCCCTCATCACCTCCCATCTACAACCGTCCACTTTCTGATGGTCCAGCTCAGATGCTCCCTCTGCTTAACTTTTCATCACTTCTCAACTTCTGTCTATAACAGCATCCTGTTTGCTTGTCTTAGTCTCCCACCTAGTTTATAAACTTTATGTTCAGGAAGCTTTTGTGCATCTTATTATCTAGCCCCACCCCCGAAGTACCAGAGATAACCATGTTATTCTCAGAGTGCCGCCATTGATTTCACCATCTCGCTAACAGGTAAAGACACTGGGTTTGGAGAAGGAAAGTGCCTTGCTCAAGGTCACATCGCTGGGAAGAAACAAAATTGGGATTTGAACCAGGTCCTCTCTCTACTGTGCTTAGCACAGTGCTTTGTAGGCACTTAGTAACTGCCTGTTTGATGGATGTTCCACTCGGGCACAGAGTGACCCAGATTTCAGCTGGAGTCTCTTATGAGTGCCCTTGGGGGCTGGAAGAAGCGTGGCAAGCAGATCACACCTGGAGAAGCAAGGCCCGGTGCCCCTGCCCTGGCTCCCCAACTCAGGGCAGCACCTCCGTATGACCAGAATAAGGAGCAGAGACCAGTTCAGTGCACTTATTCTAGGCACAAAGCTGGGTGGCAAGACCCTGAGCGAGTAAAACCACGGCTGTCCACAGAGCTTCCCCCGACCCTTGTGATCAGCTGAGGTTCCATAGCCTGGCTGGAGACCCACTGCAGCCCAAGCCACCCTTCTCCACAGCCTCACCTATATTGGCTCCCAGCCGTACAGACCCACACTCCCACACACACACACATGCTATGGTGTCTCCAGCCTCATGCCTTTGTTCACGTTACTCTTTACCCTATCCCCTTTGTCCACCTGCTCATCTTTTAGATACTATTTTAAACCCCACCACCTCCAGGAAGTCCTCCCTGAGTGCACAGTGGAGCTCAGAGTTTTACTCTGGTATGATGGGCTTAATCTCAAGAAGATGAAATGTGACCCACTATGGAATAATCAGCAGGATGCTTTGGGCTACAAATAACAAAAAGCCATTACTTAGCTGGCCTAAACAATAAGAGGTTTGAACTTTGCATGATAGGTTTTAAGTCGGGGTGCTCCGCGGTTGGTAACTGAAAGGCTTGACGGTGACCTCAGTGACCCCAGTCTTCCTGCCTTTCTATTTGACCATCCTCGGCTTGATGGTGCGGTTGCCTGTGGAACAGCAGGGGCAACTCCAGGCTTTAGGGGCAGGAGGAAACCTAGCAGAGGAAAAGGGCTGTTGTCTCGAGGTGTCTCTGAGAAATCCTTTCCGGGAACACGCCCCGCTCCCACACAGGCTTCCTCATGTCACTGATCAGACTGGGTCACTTGAGCATGCCGGCACTAATCACATGCACAGGGAGTGAGACCAACACGGACCAGTCAGGATTTAACCACAGCAGTTGGGGCTCGTGGCCACTGGGAGGTAGAGGCTAGGGTCGCCCTTCTGGGACTTGGATTTGTTCTCCACAACCCTGTAAGGGAAAACTGGGAAGACTTAATAAGTATACAGTGAAAACAACAAGGACAACACCATGTTGGCCTGATTGTCCCCCTTTTACAGATGAAACCAAGGAACTTGAGTACCCCAGGACACACAGAAGTGACAGAGCTGGGATTCAAATCTAGGAAGTCTGGTTGTAGAAACTACTTTGATGACCGCTAGACCAGGCCTAAAAGCACACAAGTTTGGGCACACCTTCCCCAGGAACCACTCAACAGAGGTGTCACCAAGAGGCCATAGCCCCACTCCCAAAGCAAGGAAGTGGAGGGTGGGGGCAAAATCATTATACTGAAATGTATTCAGGTGCAGGAAGCTGAAAGTCCCCAAGATGAGTGTGCAGTAAGCACATGCCCACAGAAATACCAATCTTGTGGGTCTCCTACCTGTCTGTCTCTAGGGCAATAGAAATGCATAACACAGCCAGAGCCCTCCAGGCAGCAGAAGCAAAAGCCTGGGGGCTGGAGAGAGAAAGGTGTGTGCAGAATGCAGACTGTGGCCCTCCGTGACCGCTGTGTGGGGTTGGTGCAAACGACATGTTTTCTTCATGCAGAAACCCTGCATCATGCACCTACAGAGCCCAATGGGAAACACAAAAGGAGCTTCTGCCCCACGGTGGGAAGGAGGTGTGTTCCCTGCCAAAGCTGGAGGGTGAGAGGCCCAAAGGCCCAGATGGGGGAGACAGCTTTGGGAGCTGAGTAGAGGCTGTGGGGCCCAACCTGGAGGCTGTCGGGGTTCTCCGTGAATCCCTGACCATAGCTCACCTTGCTCGAAGCCCTTCTCAAACTGTGCACTGCCCCTGATTTACTTGCCTTCCCTGACATTGTGAATATTCCTTTATCTAACTTCTTGTGTCCTGTCTGGCTTTGTCTTGTCCCTACACCACATATGCCCTATTTTTAGAGTAACTCGTTAGTTTTTAAATATCCCAAATTCTTTGACACTGTTCCCTTCAAAAGTTGAACTCCCCTGCCTTTAAGTGAAGTCTGGGTTAGGGACTTTCTTCTAGCTGGTAGAAGGTGACAGAAGCAAGGCTGCGAGGCTTCTGAGGCAAGGACGTTAAAGGATAGCTGCTACCTGATGTGTCTGTCTGTCTGTCTGTCTGTCTCTCTCTCATATCCCTTGCTCTGGGGGGAGCCAGCCGCCATGTTATGAGGACACTCGGGCAGCCCTGTGGAGAGGCCCACGATGGAGAGGAACCGAGGCCTTCCTCCAACAGCCAGCCTGTGAGGGAGCCACCTTGACAACAGATCTTCCCCCTGAAGCAAGCCCGACAGTGGCCATAACCCCTGTCAGCAGCTTGCCTGACCTCATAACAGATCCTCAGCCAGTTGAGCCACACCCAACCAAGTTCCTAACCCATGGGAACTGTGAGAAATATAAAAGTTTGTTGTCTCAAGTCACTAGGTTTTCGTGTCATTTGCTATGCGGTAGATAGCTAATACAGTGCCTATTTATCATCCTAGCGGGGACACTTTTGAGAACAACAGGGAGCACTAAAAGCAATTGCCCTGGACAACAGGGCTCACCAGAGTGTAGGATCATCCTAGCTTTGATCCAGCCAGACAGCGCTCACAATCCCTTTAACCTAACACGGACTCTTCTTGGTGTCAGGACAAGCATCAGCTCCTCCAGGAAGCCACCCCGGGGCCAGGCGAGTGGCTTCCTTGGATAGCCCATGCCTTGGGGTGGAGGGTGGAGGTTGGAGGGCTGGTTCCCCGCAGTTGTTACCCCAGGTACATGTCCAGACCTCAGGACCAGTGCTTCATGGCACTGACTTATCTCCTACAGATCACAGGAGGCCGTTGTGAAGGACTGAATTGGTCTCTTCTGAGCCTGCACAAGGCTGGCAAGGTTTTTCCTTATAACAGACCTCTTGGACAAGGAACCAGCCCCGAATAAGCCAGCCTAGTCCCACCAGACCCTGCACTGTACCTTGGCACAGGCAGGCAGGTCTGCTGAGCTCTGCAGAAGCTGACAGTTCACCCAAACCTTTAGCCACTCAGTTTGGTGTGTGTGTTAAATTAAAAACTTCTAAAGGGAAACTTACCTGTAGATGCCTTACATTAGTCCTTGCCTTCAATATAATATGTTGGACATACCCTGTCTCTGAAAGATGTGCTTAAGAGCTTAGGTCTTCTGTGTGCTTGCACGCTCCTAGCAGCAGCACTCGCAGCCGCCAAAGGTGGAAATAACGCAGGCGCCCATCAGTAGGTGAAGGGGAAAGCGAAGCGTGGTTTACACGTGCGGTGGAATATTACTCAGCCTTAAAGAGGAAGGCAATTCTGACACATGCTACGATATGGGTTAACCTTGAGAACATCATGCTAAGCGAAATTAGCCAGTCATAAAGGGACAGATACTGTATGATGCCAGTTACACGAGGTACCTAGAGTCATTAAAATCATAGGAAGTCGAATGGTGGGTGACAGGAGCTGGTGAGAGGAGTCATGGGGAGTTGTTTAATGGTTGTAGAATTTCTCTTTTGCAAAATGGAAGGCGTTCCAGACATTGGTTGCACAACGGTGTACCGTATGTGCTACTCAACTCTATACATGTGGAAGCGGTTAACATGGCAAATTTTATATTATGTAGGTTTTACAAAAACATTTTTAAAGAAGAGAGGGCGGAGCCTAGCACGTGTGGGGAATCAAAGGGCAGTGTGGCACGTGAAGCCCGGTGAGCGGGGGCAGCGTGGTGACAGATGAAGGCCAGCCAGACAGTGGCCTGAGCATGTTATGTATTAACTGACATAATCCTCACAACCACCCTTATCACACAGGCGACACTACCAGCCCCATTTCACAGATGAGGAAACTGAGGCACTAAATAGTTCATTGCCTTACCCAAGATCACAAAAACACTAAGTGAAGAGTAGGGTGTTTTTTGTTGGTTGGTTGGTTGGTTGGTTGGTTGGTTGGTTTTTAACAACAGCTTTACTGAGATAACTCACCTGTCATACAATTCACCTTCTTACAAGTTTACAGTTCAGCCCCGGCTGGGTTGCTGGGTTGGCTGCATGGCAAGTGTTAGCAAGGGGGTGGTGACAACCTCTGTACCCACGATGCTACTGGTTTGTTCTGCTTCAGAATCATCGGAGAGGTCAGCCTGATAGTTGCAGAATGGAATGAATAATTCCGATTTTTACCTGATGAGGGGAGCTTTTTCAGCTTTGGGGGAGCTCTGGGGACTGATGTAGGCAGGGGGAGGCGGGGTCTGCAGGCGGCCCGCTGTAAGACCAGGTGGTCAGAACCAAGAGCTCTGGTGTCCTCCGGTTGGCCTTTTAATGGTGTGAGCCGTCTGCCCCCAGCAAGGCCTCGGAGGCCATTCTCTGCACCCCACACTGGGAAGCTCTGCCTGACTGGTGCTTGTACACCACAGGCTTGGCATGTCCCGAATGACGCTCCCACCCTCCTCTGTGTCCCCACATCCATCCATCTCCCCCACATCCAGCCTGTCTCCAGGCCCTTTCTCTAATACCCCCTTCTCGGCACCTGGCCTGCTTTCCCGGCTCCCTTCATTCTGGCCACTCACCTGACCCCGTGGTCCCCAGGAGGAAGACCTCTGCTTCCTAGGCCCCGTTTCTCAGCAGGAGGGCAGCTTTGATATGCACAGAAGTCCAGTCCCATCCTACCTATGTGTGAATTGCTCTGGGATGAAGCCCAGGCCCTGAGGATAACCCCTGCGGCCCTGCCCTATGGACGCTTCCTCCCCAGGGCCCTCCATGCCTTCTCTTCTTTCATACTTCGTTCTTGCTACCCCTCTCCCTGCACTGCCCCCTACCCTCTTCTCTGACCAGGACACCCACCGATTTGCCCCCGATGTCCTTGCCCTCTCAGTCTGGTGCCCTGGCTGTACCATGCACGAGCTCTGCAGGCTGGGCTGGTCACTCACTCCCCATCCAGAGCCCTGCTGTCCTGTCTGTGAGATGGATCACCGACAGTGTGAGGCAGTGGTGTTTGCGCAGCCTGGAAGGTTTGGCCCGATGAGCATGGGCACCTGTAAAGGCCAAGCCTGACAAGGGTGGGGGCTGTGCCTGCCACCTCAGTGGGCTTGCATCAGGGACTCTTAATGCTCATTCCTCCCAGGAGTCCTACAGGGAATGACCCTTCCTCCTGGCCCTCAGGGCACCGAAACGGTGTCCATACTGTGTTTTTTTGTGGGACAGCTTAAAAGTGTCATCAAAGACCTCAGGACAGGTACAGAGTTGTTATCCCAGCTGTGTGGTGTGATGCAGGGTGAGCTGTAGAAGTCGGAAGAAATCCCACTTCACTCCATTCTTTTCAGAGTTGGAATTGGGAGCCTGCAACAGGATCTAGAATGCTGAAAGGGGTGGGAGGAAGTTTAAGATTGGTGACTCTACCCCCCTTACCTGCATTAGGGATGAGACTGGGGCAGGGCTCTCAGGGACAGGAGATTCCCCGCCCCCTCCCCTTCCCTGCCCCACCCTACAACCAGGGGCTGGGACCTGTCTCTCGTTCATTTCTCCCCCTCCTCCCCATTTGGGCCCTGGGATTCCAGATGAACTGTCTCAGATACTCAGGGCTTGGCCCCAGGCAGGTGCACTGGTGTGGAGAGGACCCCATGGCAAACTTGCTGGGAGAACTCATGCACCCACCCAGGCTGGACCCTCTGAGCTGAGCAGTGCTTCTGGGATGGGTCATCCACCCAGTGTCACAGTTGGGAATGAGGTGGCTGGAGTGGCATTGGGAGGGTCACCTGTAAATGACAAGGTGCCCCGATGACTCTGCAGGCCCCAGTGGATAGCCCAGGTATAGGGAGTGCCCAGCTTGAGGACACTGAGACCTTTTTTATTTTAATCTCTTCTCCAAGTACTCTTCAGAGATTTCCCCCCTCAGCTTCCCTGTATCCGTTTCCCTCCCCCAGTGCTTTGGTCCAAATGATCCAGTTGAACTTCAACTGCCTTTAGTTGTCATTTTCCACGGAAAAACAGAGAAGGCAGTAGCACCCACGCCATAGGGCTGTCCCAGTGATTAACTGAGGTCATGTAGATAAAGTGACAAAGTGCTTAGGCCTGTACCCGGTCCAGAGTCCCAGCACGTAGGGAAGGGACGGTGGGGCTGGGAGATGGTGGCGATGGGGATTCCACAGCGTCACCTGTACTGCGGGCCTCACTTTGTACGCCAGCTGTGCTGCTAAAATGTCCCCTGAAAAATCACACCATTGGAAAATTACCCTGTGTTAATTCCCCAAGGAGCGCTGGTTCTCAAAAGCCAGGACCCTTGAATTCTTGCATTAGAATTCTTGCATAGAAGGAGGGTTCTTGCATACCCTCTTCCATCCCCCAATCCGCCCCGCCCCCCCAGCGTCTGCCCTGTGAGAGCAGGTTTTCTCCACGTCTCGATTCTTCTCCCAGGTACAGGTTGAGGAGGGGCCCAAGGGAGCAGCTCAGGTGAGTGTGCGAACCAGGAAAACTGTACATCCAGCCCTCCAGGGGCTTGTCCTTCCCCCCTGAGGGTGAGTCACCCCCATCCATGGCTGTTGGGGAAGGTGGAGGCTGCACAGTGGAGAAGGTTCTTTTTGTCTGCTGTTTCCTTATACCTGGCATGGGCCCTTGGCCCTCAAGGGTTCTTTCTCCACTGGTTCACAAGTGTGTCTTGACACCCAACATGTGGGTTTGGGGGGCACAGATATTCACTCCATGACACGACCTTTGCAGAGTTATTTCACTTTAATGAGTCTCAATTTTCTTATCTGGAAAATGGGGGTGGTACTGCTGGCCCCTAGGGGATTGTGGGCATCACACGTGCTTGTGTATGTCCAGGGTCCAGCACCCAAGAGCTGCTCGGCAGACGTCGGTCATCACCAGCAAGGCTTCCCTGAGCATCTGCCAGACTCCACAACGCTCAGGTGCCCCAGGGTGGTCTGGGGCTCTGGGAGATGGGATTTGGGGCCTCTCCAGCTGGGCCTGGCACTCTGATCTTTAAGCAGGAGCTAAGCATAGGTCAGGCCTCAGAAAGGCTTAAGCCAGTTGTTTGTCTTCATGTTGAGCCTGGAGATCTTGGAAGACCGCCCCCATCCACTGTTTACCCACTGCTGCAGCGCCCAGGATTACTAGGGGGAATCCAGCAACTTCTACTGGGAGCCCTGCGTGGAGAGAAGGCAGAGCGCTAGGGTCAGCTTTCGGATGACAGTTCACCTGGCCTGTTAGGTGGGTCAGAGCACCCCACCCCTGACCCTGCCCTCCAGATAGAGAGTTGCAGATAGGTAGGAGAGGCAGGGAACCCCATCATCCTTTGAGGCTCCTCCCTTCTCCTGGCAGCAGGCTATGGACAGAATGCCCCCTCACCCCGCCCAGGCCCTGCGCAGGAAGGGGCAGGGGATTGGTGACTGCCAGGCAGCCAGGCGCAGGCAGACAGCAGGGCTGGGGCTTGACCCCTGGACTGTCCAGCTCCCCGTGCCATGTCCCACACCACTACACCCCTCTTGCTGCGCCTTCTCAGTGCACCCCACTCTTAAGCCACTCCCCTACCTTTCCAGTCCACCAGTCCTGCGTCCTGCAGGAAGGCCACCTTGCCTCCCTGTTTTGTTTTATTTTGTTTTCTCATTGTAAATTTGGATAGCTCATAAATTCTAAATTCATTAGAATTCCAAAGATACACAGAGTTGCTCAGTAGCAGCTCCCTCCCACCTCTGTTCTTCAGCCACACAGTTCCTGCCCCCACAGGCCGGGAGATTCATGGGAAGCCTTGGCGATGTTTCCTGTTTGTGTGTATGCAAACACACATGTGTATTATTTTCCCTCCTCTGTTTTTTTAACATAGATTGCTGTTAAACCATGCTCACTGTTCTTGTTCTGCACCACGGCCTTCTCAGCTGGCTTAATCCTTGTCCCACCGCTGCATGGTTTTCCATGGAGCAGGAGGCCACCCTGTCTTTAACCCGTCTCCCACTGGTGGACATTTGTTCTCAACCTTTTTTGGTATTGTTTACAGTTAATGCTGTAATGTATAACCTGATGCCCAGACATCATTTTGTATGGGTGGAAATATGTCTGTAGTGAAGGCCTGAAAGCATGTGTGTTAGTAAGTCCGTACCTGATGCCTCCAGAGAGGGATGACAGTTTACACTTTCTACCACCTCACCACCCAGCAGATCATCAGACAGCCTGGTACGTGAAAGGGTCTCCTTTATGTCACCTTCTGTCTGGGAGTGGTGTGTGTGTTTGTGCATGTGTGTGCCGGCTCGTTTAGGACTCTGTCACTCTTCATCTTATCTCCGGCCAGCTTGCAGGTCTTCGGTGGGCTGCAAGGGTCTTAGGAGTCTCTGTCCTCCGGAGTACCCAGCCTGTAGTCCGCCCACCATCGTTAAGGCCCCGCTTTCATTTGCTCTTTCATCTGGGTATTTATTCACCTGTATGGCCAGCCCCCGTCCTGCAGGTGTAGGCAGCAGTCAGCCAGGCCTTTTGGCCCGGGCAGCCAGACCTACACTTAACCGTTCCCGGTGTGCCCAGCCCTTGAAGCTGGTCCTCCCTCGCCAGGGACCGTCCCCTCCCAGGTCCCGGCACCGCGGCCCCCCTGCCTTTTCACCCTCTTGCTGTGCTAACCTGATTGGAGGTCTCCAGGCCCTGGCTTCAGCTGGACCTGAGCATTGCCCTCCCTGGGCCTGCAAGCCGCCAGAGCATGGAGCTGACAGCTGTCCCGGAGGTAGTGTGCCAGACCCCATAAAAACACCTCTCTGCCTCACCTACTCTCTGCCTCACGGTGGAGAGTAGGCAGCTTCCGAGGCCGCCCAGCTCCTGTGTGGGCACCTCTGGGGCCCAGAGGTTTTCACCCCCGTACCAGTCACACGTGCACATCCCGTCCACTTAGCAGCTTGTGGCCTTTGACAAGGTGTTGACCTCTTTGAGCCTCAGTTTCTTCATCCGCAAACGGGGGTGATAACGCTGATATGACCAGCTTGTCAGAATTGCATTTTTAAGTCACGTTCTGATTACTTTCTCTCT
Organism: Mormoops blainvillei; assembly: GCA_004026545.1. Lineage (NCBI taxonomy): Eukaryota > Metazoa > Chordata > Mammalia > Chiroptera > Mormoopidae > Mormoops > Mormoops blainvillei. The sequence continues at coordinate 68,962 of PVJD01000722.1, forward strand.
TTTTTTCCTAATACCACTGTTTCCCTTACTTTCTCTGATTCAGTGACTTTGGCAAATTGGACACGACCCCAGGGATGTTAGCCATAACCATGTGAGAATTTTAATAAAAGTGAAATATTTGACCCAAAGCCCATGGAAGGCCCTTGGGGCCTGGCCCTCCTCACATGCGGGGCAAGGCCATTTGGCCACTGGACCGTCACCAGACTGCTCTGGGCAGCTCGGAGAGGTGATGACAGGTGTAAATGAAGCAAAATGGAACAGTTGGTGAGAAGGCTGGGCTGTGAGGGGCTGAACCAGCCTGGGGGTGTCTGTGTAGATTTTAGGCTCCAGTCCTGGCTGCAGGCAATTGATGCCATTACTAGCCAGGAGCTCAGGGCAGTACGACAGCTCGGGCTTGGAGTTTGCAGGTGTGCTGAAGCCATCACTTGACCTTCAGGCCAGGTGCCTGAGCCCTGTGGAAGGAGCCGGGTCTCCTGACCCCAGTCCGGGCAGTAGACAGGGCTGTGTGGACTGAGCCTGCCATGGCCTGGGGGAACCTGGGACATGTTGGGGAGAATGGACTGATAAGTTCTCTGCAGCAGGACGGGAACATGCCAGGCTGATGACTGGGGACAAAGTGGTGGTTATAGCCCTGTCCTGCCCCAGCCCTGAGGTATGGGATGGCACTATTGGGGTAACACCCAATTCTTGACCCATCTGGGCTGACCAAGCCTGACATCTTTAGTTGAGCTTTTTCAGTTTGTGGATTTGGAACTGAGTCCCAGGAAGAAATGACTTTCCATGGGACACAGCCGTCATGGTGATCCCATGCAGACAGGCCCGGGGGAGCCGCGCAGCTGGTCAGCTAAGGCTTTTCCCAGGCCCAACACCGGGCCCTGCAGGTGGCGATTACTCATAGTTGTGTCAGGAAGACTGAAAACAGATCTGTGGCTGCTGAGATGGGGGAGGGGGCGGGGGCATAGGCTCACTCCTCTCCTTGCCCGCCCTTGTGTTCTCCCCACTGCACACTGCCTGTGTTGGGCCCTTCGCCGAACGGCCCTACCTTCTCCCTTTTTGTTCTCCCGTCCTGTGGACCCCAAATAGAGGCCCCATAGAGGGGGTTCCCTTCTGGGAACCTTCCTGAACCCTCCACCTCCCCATCTGTTGGGCTATTAATACTTTCTCCCCTTTTCTCCAGTTTGGGAACAGTCCCATACAGCTTTTCATGAGCTTATATTCTTTTCAGCCCTTTATCCGTCACCCCTGGTCTTTTTTCCAATTGCTTCACAAGTGTCTGTGACGTCTTAAGGGTACTCTGGACTGAATGTCTGTGTGTCCCTCAGAACTCATGTGCTGAAAAGCCCTAACCCCCCGGTGGGGCTACATTTGAGAATCAGACTTTACAAGATGTGATCGAGGTTAAATGACATCATAAGGATGGGGTCCTGATACCATAGGATTAGCTTCCTTCTCGGAGGAGACGGCAGAGAGTACACCATCCACTCTCTCTGTGTGCACACAGAAGGAAGGGCACAGCAAGAAAGTGGCCGTCTGCAAGCCAAGAAGAGAGCCCTCTCTAGAAACTCTGCTGGCCCTTGATCTACTTCTAGCTTCCAGAGCTGTGAGAAAATCAATTTCTGTTCTTAAGCTACCCAGTGTCCGGTACCCTTCTTCTGGCAGCCCTGGCTGTTGCTGCCCGGTCTCCCCACCACCCAGCCCTCCTGGACACCTAGCAATGCCGCGAGGACCAGTGGACTTGTGCAGACTTCTTCCTCCCACTGATGAGACTCTGTCCCAAGCCTCAGTATGCCCATCTTGGTAATGGGAAAGCGAAGAGAAAGGCAAGTAGCTGTTTGTGGGCACGATAACAGTTTTCCTGCTCTTTCTTCCCGGCTCAACGTCGAGCTTATTAAATGTGCTCAGTGTCAGTGCTCATCATTTCCTCCTGTGAGCTAAGCAAACAACAATGGACTTTTCCTGGGAAGAGGGGGATAATGTGAATACCAAACTCAAGATCCCACCTCATGCCTGTAGCTACTCTTTCTCTCTTAAGGACCTCGCTGAGGTTTCCAAAATCACGGAGCCAGAGAGAGAATTCGAGCCTGAAGCAGTCTCGGTGCCAATGGCTTGGGGTGAACCACAGTCGAACAGCCAGGCGGGGTGGGTCCTGGCGCTGTAGGCCGGGAATGGGGCATGGGCTGTTTCAGGCTGGGATAGCTTGCATTTTAGTGAGTAATGGGTTGGGAAGTTCTAGAACCTCCCTGTCCAAATTGGTAGCCTCTTGTCACATATTACTATTTAAATTTTTAAAAAATAAAAATTTCGGTTCTTCAGTCTGACAAGCCATATTTCAAAGTGCTCAGCAGCTACATGGGGCTAGTGGCCTTCCAGTTGGGCAATGTGCGTGTAGACCATTTCCGTCACTCCAAGAAGCTCTCCTGAACAGCACTAGTTTAGAAGGTTGTTTGGATCCAGTGAGAGAGAATGCCAGGTTCATTTTGGCAATAGCTCCCCAACTCGGAGTTGGGCAGCGTGGGGTCACACCTGGCCGTATTTTCCTTTTGCGGGCAGGTGCTGGGGAAACCCACTCTGGGCCAAGCAGTTGTGTGTGGTGCAGTGGGATGAGGTTGAGCCCGGGCTGGCAGGGCTGGCAGGAATGGGCTCCATTCTGAAATCCCAACCACTCACAGACTTAGCTCTTCAGCGTTCTACTCAGGCACTACCTCCTCCAGGATGCCTTCCCTGAACCCCAGACCCCCATTACTCCCCAGCTGCCCTTCTTTACTCATTCTTTGTGTCCTCCCCCTTACATAAACACATTGTCATGCCTACCTCACCAGCTAGCACAGTGCTGGGACCATGGAACCATGGTGGACAGGTCACTGGCTGGACAGAGCACTGGCTCGACAGAGCTGGAGCCACCGTTCTTCCATCCCAGGCCACATGTTCTGACATGGAAGTGACAAGGTGCCAGCCCAAAGCACGGGGAGGCACAGGACATGCTCAGGCTCACCCACCTTGCTCCCTGGGAGTCAAGACTCACCATCCTTCCCAAGTCACAGCTAAGGCTCTTCCAGGAGAGTGACAGGGAGGCGTGACATGTCAGGCAGGGCTGACCAGGTTGGGCTTTCGGGTGCTGCAGCCCATCCTCTGTCTGGACTTGGGCTCCAGGGAAATCCCAGGAGGCAGGCCACAGCCCAGTCAGAGCAGTGAGCAGCTGGGACTCCCAGGTTAGTGTCCAGAGCTGGCAGATGTCACAGGTCACTTCTGTTTTAACAGGTTTACGTTTGCTTAATCTACTCCTGGCCTCATTGGCAGCCCAGGGAACTCGGAGGGGTCCCGCAGGCCCTTAGCCCACCCTCCTCCCCTAACCCCCAGTGTTCCAGGCGCTGACCATACGTACAGAGACCTCTTACCATTTGGGAAACTGACTGCCCTTAAAACCCAAGACACATGAGAACTTTGGGGGGTCTGGGAAAGGAAAACAGGGTATTTGTAGGCCAGAAGTGTTTTCTTTGGCCCACCAAGTGTGTTTTTTAAAAATTACACCAACATTTCAACATTAACATAGATCACAAAAATCTGAATTTCCATTTTTCCTTGAAAATTTGGAAGCTCTTACAATCCGGGACCCACATGGTTTTAGCTTCTCAGAGCTGAGTGGCAGCTGCCCCCTACCCCGGTAGCCTCAGTCCTTTCCACACCTGGGGTACCCCCACACTGAGACCAGCTACCAGGCCCATTATTTGTCATGCTTTTACCAGCCTGTTTCACCCCGTTATTCTTCCCCAAAAGTGCAAGGAAGAAAATTAAGCTAAGAGAGCCACACGTTTCTTGGTGCGAATGAAGAATGTTCCTGGGTATTTAATATGGTAAGCATGGCTTACTCCTGGTTCTCTTCACCCAAGAATTTTGCAGGCCTTTGAGCTGTCATCCCTGTTCTAGACATTTCCAGACTCTTTCTTGATTGAATCCTCCTCCCATCGTCCTTCCCACCCCATTTTGTTTCCTGTCCCTGGGACCCCTGCAGAAGCACAACTCTGTCCTCGGGGGTACTCAAACAGATACTTGGTGAAGGCAGTGGCGGCAGGGCACGGCTGCCCTTGGCACTCCTGACCATCGTTTTGGGCTCCCCGCAGGGAGGGGCACAGGAGCTGGAGGCTGTGTCGGTGCTGACATGGTCACAGACACGGGCTTCGGTTTCTGGGCCCTGTATCCCCTGGGGCCCCCTGTGGACCACAATGGATGGAGCCTGAGCCCAGCGTCCACCACCTGAGAGAAGAAGGGGCCCGAGCAGGAGCAGAGAGGGACGTGCGGCGATCAAACAGTGGGGTCCTCTGAGAGACGCAGGACCAGCTGTCCTGGGCTCAGCCAACATGAGCTGCTTAAAACGGATACCCGATCCGTGGCTCAAACAGTTCAAAGCCTTTTGTTGTCGTTGTTGTTGTTAATGGATCTCAGGTGCACAGAATTTGATTACTCTTCATCCTTGGTTTGTGACATACTTACTGATGCTGCTTTTACTTCCCTTTTGTTTAGTCTTTGAATAATGCAACCATGGCATGGATGGTAGCTGCTGTCCACCCACGCTTACCTTTTCCTTGACGTTTACCAATGGTTTTGTCCCATGTATATACCTGAAAGGGGTACCTGGCTGTGCGTCATCTTCTGGACTTGCGTTTTTCCGCTCACCGTTGCATTACAAAGCGTAGAAGGTATTCAGTGTTTCCATGGCTGCAGACAGTTCTTCCACACTGCCATGAAATAGTTCCCTTCCTTGAGTTAAGGGTCTCCTCTGCCTGGATCCCTTCCTCCAGGCATCAGCCTACACATCCCTCCCGAGCCCTCCCCAGACACCCCAGCCGGGAGAGGCCTGCACTGCTCCCTGTCCACACCGTTGCTTGTGTCACACCCTTCCCGTAAGGGACTGCGATAACACTGTGTGTGCTGTTTTTGCCAGCACCCCATACTAGCAGGCTCCCATCCCGTCTCCGCGGGGACTCGGTCAGCCTCAGCACAGGGTGTTGAAAGGTTGGCCACAGGACCGGCCGCATGGAGAGGGGGAGGCCGGGGCAGACTTGGGTGGGCTGAGGTGTGCAGATCAGTCCTATGGGGGAGGCTTGAGCTGCTGTTGTGGGATTACAGGAATCGGGGGCATAGGAAGCCAGCCAGGAGATTTTCTTAAGAAGGATGCTCATAGCAGCTTTGTTCATAATAGCCAGAAACTTAAAAACAACCAAATGTCATCAGGAAGAGAAAGGACAGATAAGAATATATTATAATACATTATGAACATATATTAACATACACGTATACTCATCAACAAAAACAACTACAATACGTAAAATCGAATGGATTAATCTCAAAATCCATACATGGAACAAAGGCAGCTAGGCACAAACAGCACACACTTCACGGTCTGGAAGTGCTGAAACAGGCACCCTGGAGTTGTGATGGTAGAAGCTGGGTGTAGGAACTGACAGCAGAGGGACAGAGAAGACTGCCTGGAGGGAACGCTCACTGTCTTGGCTGTGGTGGTGGTTAAATGGAGGTGCACAGTTGCCAAAAGTCGTCAAAGCGTACACCCAAAACCTGTATGTTTTATTGCGGGAAATTATGCCACAGTTTTAAATAAAAAGTTTTGGAGGAAAAAAAATGTTATCTGGAAGAAAGAATGGTCCAAGCCCAGACGTGATCTCAGGAGAAACACTTCTTGCCTAAAATGATGAGCACCTTTCGGCACTGGTCTGGCAAGCGTCCTTTCTCCTCATCCGTCTTCGCTTCACCAGCCCTGTCCCTCAAACCCTTGTTCAGGGGACTCTTGAGGCCCACCATGGAGCATGAGCCAGGTGGTCACCTCCAAGCAGACCACCCAGCATGTCTGCTCAACTGTGACTTGGAAAAGACCCAAGGAGGACAGGAAGAAAGGCTAGGACTTTTCTTCTTGGCTAGAGGAGCAGCAGCCGCATGGAGCCTGCCCACGGGGTTACAGGTGCGCCCGGTGAGTCCCACAGACCGACCAGACCCGGGGAACCAGCACCCAGGCAAGACCTGGATGAGAAGGTTCCCAGGATTCCGGAAGCATCCCCGCCACCCTCCCCAGCCACCACTCCCCCTCCTGTACGCTATCCCGAGTTCTGTTGCCTCACTGTGACGCTGCCTATTTTTTAAGCATTTTTGCTGCCAAAACCAGGACAGTCCCCCTCAAAACAAGAAGGTTGGTCCCCCAGTTATCTCCCTGCTGGCACTGAGGTGCACAGGCATTGCTGTGCGCAGCTTAAGCACCCCACCTAGGTGCTGACATCGATGGGGTGGGAGGGGGCTCTGGGACGCAGAGGCCTCAGAGGGGCCAGCAGAGGTTCCCTTAATGAACTCTGCCCTACCGTGAGCCACTCGCCTCGCCCAGGGTGGGCCACCAGAATGTGGTGGCCGATTCACTGTGCTCAAGCCCCTGGTTAAGCAGCTTGCCGGGACCCTCCCCTAGCCAGGAAGGCCCAGGCATCTGGCACGGGAGGCTGGCCAAGCATGCTCTCTGGTTTTCCGGCTTCAACCAGGTACCCTCCGCAGGCCCACTGGGTGCTTTCTAGAGCTCACCGGGCGAGTTCAGTGTGCAGCCAAGGTTGAGAACCAGTGCTTTAAGCAGCAAAGAGCTGGTGTTTTTGCCCACAAGCCCTGTTTCCATTGTGGGAAGAGTGACAGTCCTGTTGGACTTTGTCCCTGTCATTTTTCCAGATGGCGTGAATATCCACGGGTCCCTGAAGGGTAGAATTAAGACCAGCCGGGTGTCAGTTAAAAGGAGGCTGCATTAATAGAGTTTCTAGAAATAAGCCACCCCAGGATGGAATAAATTACTTTGCAAAAGAGTGAGCGCCCCCTCCCTAGGGCTACGCAACCAGAGTCGGGGTCTCCACCTGTCCGGGGTCCCATTACTCCAGGAGGCAGCACACGATGGTCTCCCGCCTCGACTCCAGGCCTGCCTGTGCTCCGCCTTCCTGTCTGGGTGATTCCAGGAAGGTCCCCGCTTTGTGGTTTTGATGGGGAACCTGCGGTAAACTGTTCCACAAATTAAACAAACTCTTGCACTTCTTTTCCCTCTGCTAATTTATCTGGTTCATAAATCTGAAACGTCAGAGTGGGCTTGCTGGACAAGTTTACTTGGAAATGGCCCTCCCTGACTCCCCTTCCCCCTCCTGGTTTAAGGTCTGTTGTTGGAACAGGGCTCTGACTGGCAGGGGCTTGTCACCCAGGATGCCCGAGGAGAGGCCCATGTGAGGGCCGAGCTCTGCTGGTTAGGAATCTGAGAGTAAACAGATCGAGTTTCCAGTGTCAGCTGGCCACAGCAATTGAAAATGAGAATGTTCTCTGAGATGACTCAGCCTCAGCCTCAGGGTAAGGGCAGCCCCCGGCCTTGGCTTTGCCCTGGTGGTCGGCTGCAGGCCAAGCCCACAGGGAACAGCAGCGGGTTTTTAGAGTGAGTGAGTGGTCTGCCATTAAGGTTCATCCCATCAGGATGAGGGCACAAGCTGCAGCCTGTTATGTGACAGGTTGCCGTCCTCAATTTCCTCATCTGTGAAATGGGGACAACCATTCCTCTCTCAGAGGGTGGATGTGAGAAATGAGTCCAAGACCATCCCAGCCAGCGTAGTCAGAGAAGTACAAGTCGGAAGCTCGGGGAGAAGGCCTGGGTCACAGTGGCTGGAACCCAGGGAGACTCGGGGGAAGGGGTTCATGTGAGACCCCTCTGGAGAGCCACCTACAAGGGGAGGAGAAGAGAAGTCACTACTGGAAACAAACAGGGAGTGTCAGTGTCAGAAGCTGGAGGAGGCCATGTGGGAGAGTCTAGTGTCCAGGGGAAGGCCTTGGCCAGCCAGGCGGGGCCCAACCAGTAGGTCAAGGACAGGAGGGCATGAGGGAGGAGGCTGTCCAGTTTATCTGGCAGAGGTCATTGGTGAGCTGAGCTGGATCCAATGGAGGGTTGAGATCGGCCAATGGCAATGGCTGGAGGGTTGGTGGTGCCCAGCTGGAGACCTGTTTGGTGGCAAAGGGGAGGGAAGAAGGCAGTGAGTGGCCTGAGGAGGAGACGGGGATGCAGGAGACTTTTTTTAGGATGGAGGAAACTTGAGCCTGTTTGTCGTTTAGATGGGGAAGCCAAGTACGAGTGAGGCGCCTGTGGGAATGGGAGAGAGGAAGAGAAGGCAGCCTTGGTGCTGTCTCTCTGAGACCAGAGAGAAGGGCTAAGACGGATGGAAGAGCAGAGATGTTTTGAGAGGGTGTCGCTGCTTGGCCTAAACGTTAGGAAACTAGAGCTGCAGGTTGGGGTTCAGATCATGCCCGACGGTGAGATGTGAGACTGGGCTGAGCAGATTCTGTGGGGTGGGGGCGCAGGAGCCAGGCCCTGTGGGGGTTTCCGAACTACGGTGCTGGACAGGGGTCATCTAAGGGTTGGGGCCAGCCAAGGGGGCCACCCAGGACACCCTTCCCCAAAGCCAGTACAGAATTGGAGTGGCCACAGGAGATGAGAGAGGCGCTCAGGTGACCCAAGAGCCAGGGGCACTCAGAGTTGCCAGGCAACAGGACAACAACTCCTCGCACTACCCCAGCTTGGCTCCAAAGTCCTATAATAGCAGCCCTCCAGGGACTGTCAGTTCCCAATTAATAGTGTCAGGGACTTGGGGGGGAGGCAGGGGTGAGGACTACAGATAGCTGTAGGGGCATGTATTCTGATGATTGTTTTCAGCATGCTGACAGAAAGCCGTTTGCCTCCTTGGAAGGATAGGAGGTTGTATGTCCCTGGGGACTGAGCTTCCAGCTATGTCAGGAGAAAAGCAGGGGAACGTCAGTGTCGTTATCCAAGCTGAAAGGCAGGAAAGACACTGGTGCTGCTGGAGCAATCATGTGTGCCTGGTGCTTTGATCTACAAAGAGATGGCAACCTTTCCCCTGGCCCAAAGGTTGGTGGGGTTGTGCCCCTCTATGAGTGGGGAGACCAGCCTGGGGCTGTGGAGATGTCTGAGGCTATGGAGCTGATACCGTCACTGGGACTCCAGTCCAGGCCTCCTGAGTCCAAAGCACTGCTTTTCCCAGATCATTAACCACTACCACAGCACCATCCGAGGGACAGTTAGAGGCTGAACTGTGAGGACCAAGTTGAGGGCTGAAGATAGATCTCTGGAGCCAAAGTGAACCCGCAGATCACTGACAGGCCAGAGTCAAACTGAATGACCCAACTGATGGGAATCGTAGTCTTGGAACGTGTCCTCACACTCATCCTGGGACCGTTGCCTGATCCTGGCACCTGGACGCCTGTCAGGCCGCCTCCTCTGGCAGCTCTTTTGCTGAGTTTCCCCACACCTGTTCTCGGCCCCGCAGCCTGCCCCAGCTCCAGTTCTGTGGCCGGGTCCCCCACGCCCTTCTCCTGGACCCCAGACAGTCTCTCCGTTGCCCCAGGGCACCGCAGCTCAGGTTCATGACCCTTACCCATCAGCATCCTTGCATGACCCGCCTTACTAATTTATCTAACTAATCACTGTTAATAATGGAATCAGCTCATGTTAAGCCAGAGCAGAAATAAGATCTAGACAATACCCTACATTCAACCAAAGGTCTCCCAGCCCCCCACCGACACCCAAGTGAACCTGTGTTATTCATTCCTTTGCTTCCTTTTCATGTAGTTATATTGCAACTACATGGAGCCTTAAGGGTGGTTTGTTGGGTTTTGTTTTAGCTGTTTTAACTCTAAAAAGAGTACCAGGCTGTATGTAATATTTGGGGACTTTCCCATCCATTATTATGTTGCTAAGATTCTTTCATATTTTTGCAAGTCATTGTAGATTGTTCATTTTGACCATTGGGTAATATTCTTCTGTCATTGTCCCCTCTTCCAATGATGGGCATCTGGGTTGTAGCCAGGTTTTTGTTACTGGGAACAGGCTGTTATAAATTCTTAGCTGCGAAGAAGGTGGAATCCTCAGAGGGAAGAACTGAGTCATAAGGACTGTGCCGTCAGGAGCCCTCACCTTAGAGATCACACAGCCTGGTGGACCCAAGGCAGGAGCTGCCCTAACCTAACAGAGAGTATCAGCTTTCCTGTCTGAAAAATGGAACTAATTCGTGATATCACACATTCACTCAGCACTGATTATGCCCGGCTGTGTTGAGTCCTGTGGTAGGCATGCGGGACCTAGACGAGAGTCAGCCCCATCTTTCCAGGAGCAGATATCTCACTAGCGAAAACGAACCTGAAGTGAATAATCTCAGTAGCACACTGGATATTCCACTCGCTGGGGAGACAGACTGGGAGGTGTGAAAGGGCACTGGGACGGGAACTGGGCTGGGTTCATTGGTCCCTCGTGAGCCTGACAGTAAGAGGTCACTGAACACGGAGAAACCAAGATCCCATGAGCAGAAGGCGCGCTCCCGTCTACAGGGCCTGAGCACCCCCCAGGCAGGCATGCGGCCAAGGACATCCAGCTCCCCCTCGCTCTCAGGCCAGCAGCTCCGCTCAGCCGCGTCGAGTGACCGCACTTAGGCATTATTCTTGCGCACATCCACGTAGGCGCCTCCTTAAATCCTAAACCGCAAGGAGATATTTCCGAACCTCTTCCACAGGTAAGGAGCCTGGAGCAAATTGAGGACCAGTAAGTTGTTCCAGTCTCATCTGGGTAGATGGTAATGCCAAATCCACCCCCAGGCCTCTTCCATCTCGGCCCCCCAAGGAAGAAGGGAAACCACCAGTTCTCACTTCGTATGTGCCCTACACTCGGGTATGTGTTCACAAAGCAAGACGTAGGCCTTTCCCAGACTCTGCTCCTAGTCTGACATGACCCTCTAACCCTGCCTGGCTACACGAGGCCACGGGGACAGGCAGCCATTCAGCAGGCCTCCAGAGCTCCGTGCTTTGCGCCCTGGGGCAGGGCCAAGGCAGCCCCGCAGCCCCGGGTTCCTTTCCTCCCCCAGGTCTCCACAGAGGAAAGGGTTGAAGCAGTTTTGGGCCAGATTTCAAGGTGAGTAAATTCTGCCAGTTCAGAATTTACTGAATTTACCATCTCTGCCTGGTGCCTCCAGCCAGAACACTGGCCATGAGAGACTCTTGTTCCCTGCCTTGGCCTCACGTTTCTTCCCCAATTTGTTGAATATTATTTCCTGGCCACAAACAGACCCACGCCTACCGCCGTCAGCCTGGTCCAAACCACCGCCAGCTCTCGCCAGGCCCTTGAAGAAGAATAGTCTCCTAACTGGTCTCAGCGCCCTCACCCAGTCCTCACAGTGGCCATAAGGCATCACCCCTCCCCCGTGACCTCTGACGCCGTTGCCTGTCACTTCCCTGCCCCCCCACGCAGCCACTCTGGCCTCTGTCACTCTTGGCATTGGCCCCTCAGGGCTCTCCACAGTCTCCTAGCTGTGGCCTCCCTGGGACCACCACATGCCTACTCTTCTACCTCCTACAGGTCTTGTGGGGACCTTCCCTCCCCCACTCAACCTTTTTTCTTTTTTTACTGTGGCCAAATACACATAACACAAATTTACCACCTTAACCATTTTTAAGTGTACAGCTCAGTGGCATTAAGTACATTCACATTGTTTGCCAAATCATCACTGGCATCCATCTCCAGGACTTTTTCATCGTCTCAAACCGAAACTGTGTCCATTAAACAATCACTCCCCATTTTCGCCTCCCCCGCAGCCCCTGGCAACCACTTTCTGCTCCATTTTTAAATTGGAAACCCCTATTTTGCCAGCCCTTGCCCTCCCTGTATTTTTTTTTTGCTCTACCGTATGCACTATCATCTGACCCACTATGTATTATATTTCTTTCCCCCACCACATGTAAACTCCAGTTGTCTTATTTAAGGTGTGTACCTAGCACCTGAAATGGCATCTGACCAGTTTGTTGAATGACTGAATGATCTAGCTACTGCATTCGGCTGTTGCGTGGGTCTCAGTGGCTTTATCCAGACTACTGATTCTTTCTACCTTACCCACCCCCTTTTTAAAAAATTTTTTTATTTATATTTAAGAAGGGGAAGGGAGAGAGAAAGGGAGAGAAACACTGATCGGTCACCTCTGGCACGCACCCCAGCTGGGACCAGACCCATAACCCAGGCGTGTGCCCCAACCAGAATCGAACCAGCGACCTTTCGCCTTGTGGTGCATCGCCCAACCAGCGGAGCCACACCAGTAAGGGCCCTGCGCACCCCTATTTGCAATCCTGCCTGTACACGTCCCCCTGAGAATTTGCAAGCAGTGTTGCCCACACTGCCTGATTCTCCTGGCCGCCTGTGACAAGAGCAGATTCTTCTCTGTCGTAACAGAAAAGAGTCTCCTCTTCAGGATTGCCCTTCAAATCACAGAGCCAATGCAACTGCAGCCTGAACCAGTTACCTGTAGTAGTTAGAGACAGTAGGAATGAAATGTAAATAACATGAGAGACCTATTGAGGACCCAGGAGAAACAGATGAAAACGTTTGCCGCTGGCCGACGCTCACCATCCTTTGGGAGGGAAGGGTCCCGGATCAAGTGAGGCCCCGAAGCACGTCTGTCACTCTCCACATGTTGTGAAAGGCTCCTGTACTGCATGTCAGAAAGCGGCGGCAGGGGCCAGCAGCCAGGGCCAGCGGGGCGGGGCCCGTGTCCCCTACCTATTCCCACTGTGACGTCCGGCAGGGGAAGATGTTGCCGGACATCCCTCAGGTTGAATGGGCTACACTTCGTGAGGAAGACTCATGGCTTTCCAGGCTGGTGCTGAAATGCAAACTAGGCTCATGGGCATTCAGAGGCTCTACCTGAATGAAAAAACAAGAACGGCTTGTAAACAGGTGCCTGGAACAAGCTGGAAGCCTATTTGCAGGTCCCGTGTGAAGGCTCTGGGTTCATTTCAAAGCCTGGCTGGTCAGTCTGTGACTGCAAAGGTCTGGACTTGTTCTGTGAGGAACTGGCAGGTGACCTCAGCCCTGGAGGTTCTGGGAGGCTGGCACAGGGCATTGAGACCCTGCAGGAAGCAGGCCCCAGTCCAACAAAGTTAGCTCCCACTTCCCACTGACCTGGGTCCACTGCCTGAGATTCCACATACGGGCAGCCTTTGCTGAGCCCTGACTACATAAGGGGACTTTGTGGTGTCTAGGAACCAAGAAAAAGTGAGCACCACCAGTGGGGGGATGGAGAAGGCAGGATGGGTGCTGACAGGAGCTTCCAGCCAATGGCAGTCCGTCAAGCCACCCACCTGGTGCCCCGACGTGGACAGTTCCAGTCCTCGGACACACCCAATGTTTGTGAAGATTGCTGGTATTTGTCGGTGTGGCCTGTCAGGGAGCAGGGTCGGGCCCAGGGCTGCAGGTTTGGCTCCAGCACAGATTCACTGACGATGACAGGCTGGGTCCGTCTCTTCCGTCATAAATCATCATTCCTTCACTGGCTACCTGGTGAGAGCTGAGCTACTGGGGAGCTGAGTGGAGACTTTCCAGCCAAAGCTTGTTGCTCCTCGGGGTCCGTGTGTAGGAACCAGGTGTTTCAAAGGACCAGAGACTCAGCTTAGTCCATCTCCCCGCTGAGGCAGCGTCATCTCTGTAGCCTGTCTGCTTGGGGCTCAGCCCCTCGAAGAGCTGACAGCGCACTGCCTCCCCGGCCAGCCCATAGGTCTCTGAAGTCAGCTGGCTTTAGAGCTTTCCTTTACCCGGAACACAAGCTGGCCTCCCCATTGCCTCCCCTTTGGCTGTCTGCCCACTAAGAAGAAATAGCCCACACATTTAGTGCTAACCATAGTCACACTGGGTATTCATCGTTTATTCTTCAACAACAACCCTATGAAGTAGATAGATGCTATTATTATCCCCATTGTACACATGAGGAAACTGGGGTACAGAGAGGTTAAGTAAGTTGCCGGTGGTCACACAGCCATAAACAGCAACATTGCTTCCATCCATGGTCCACAATAACCACAGAGAGTTAAAGTTGTGACTGGAATTCTCCCCTGGGCCTGCTCCCCATTGGCCATGAGGCTCCGAGCAGACAGGGGCTTCCCGGTGTGTCCTGCACTCGTCTAGTACCCATGCTCTGTTCACAGAGCCCAGGGATGCGTTGGCACCCCCTAGACACGGGACTTGCATGACTCTCGGGGTGTATCCTGAGCTACAGTGAGCCTGGGCTCTCCCGGGCTGCTGTTCCCCAGTCTCCCACCTTTGCTGGTCAGAGCTCTAGAGTTGTACGTCCCGTCTACCCAAATGCTCCTGAGGGATCTGCCAAGTACCATTACACACAGTTGCACTGGCTGTGTACCACCCAACTCAATGGGCACTCTTCACACAGACTGAAATGAGTGGGGCCCCCTCCCCACAGTTACGATGCGTCACTTGCCCAGGTCCCTGGGAAGCAGATCTGTCTTGGTTTCTGACTGGAACTGGTTGGAGTTTTTGCCTCCCCTTGAAAAGTGTTCTCCAGATACTCAATGACTCTGGAACCCTGTCTCCATGCCTTGTTGGCCAGAACCCCTGAGGTCCACCCTGCTATGGAGCTGGCATGATTCCAGGTGGCCCGTGCACTGTCCAAGCTGGAAATGGATGGGAACTAGTCCACCTCGCAGCTGCCCCTCACTGTACAGAGGAGTGAAGCGGCCCAGGGCCCATCGCCCCAGGCACCAGGTTGGGCCTGGAGCCCAGGCTGCTGCGTCTCCAGGACTGCGGTCTCTTCCTCACTCTCCCAGGCTGCCCGCTCCTCTCCCGTTGTTTCATCCTGTTCCTAAGTACTGCGAGGGCACCTGGAGGGCAAGCAGATCTCCTCCCCCTGCAGCTTCCTAACAGGCTGGCTAATTGCTGGGTTTTGGTCCTCTTTCAAGCTCCTTGTAGACCAAGTACAGAGAGGCCACAAACAGCGGGGGCTGGCCTCTGGGGTGCGGGTTTGCCATGACTCATTAGAGAGTGCAGAGCTTGGACTGGAGACTTTACTGTTTCCCAGAGGAGGGTAAGTCAAGGCAGTGCCACACCGGGGCAAGCAGGGCTTGTTCTGAGTAGGGCTTTTCTGTCCTTGGAGATAGGTGGGGCTGTAGTCTCCACTTCCGCTCATCAGACAATGCGTGTTGACTCTGAGCCCAGCCAGTGTTCATCCTAGGTGTGTGTCCAGAGAACCCACAGTCCTTGCCTGTGAGAGTTCATGGTCTGTGGGGGAAGCAAGTATTAGTCATAATGGGCTGTGGAAAGTACTTGTCATGCGCCGTTGC
The DNA here is from genome assembly GCA_004026545.1 of Mormoops blainvillei. NCBI lineage: Eukaryota > Metazoa > Chordata > Mammalia > Chiroptera > Mormoopidae > Mormoops > Mormoops blainvillei. Next base: position 84,148 of record PVJD01000722.1, read on the forward strand.
TCGTGTTGTGCACGGCCCACTTCTAAGGGCACACTCCACGTACACCGTGAGATGAATGAAGTCTCCCCTAGAGTTGTGAAGTACCACCAACCCAGCAGCTCACAGGGGCCTTAACATCCTTTTGTAGACACAGTGTAAGGTTATAGGCTGTCAAGGGGGGATGCACCCCTATGCTGGAAGGTGAGGGAAGGGGGGTGGCTGGTGCAATTACAAAAGGTTGTACCCCAAAGCAGATGCATATACTGGCTCTGACTGGTGTGGCTCAGTGGGTTGGGTGTCATCCCGCAAGCCAAAAGGTCACTGGTTCGATTCCCAGTCAGGGCTCATGCCTGGGTTACAGACCAGGTCCCCTGGTTGGGGGCATGCAGAAGGCAACTGATTGATGTTTCTCTCCACACATCGATGTTCTTCTCCCTCTCTTTCCTTCCCCTCTCCCTAAAAATAAATGAATAAAACCTTTGTTTAAAAAAAAAAAAGGTGCTTGTGCTGGGTCTTGAAGGGTGAGAGGATCACATCAGACATATTTATATCTCATTTACACAGAGGCTGGTGTTGCCTTCTGCCAGTGTTTGTGCCTCCAGGATGATTTATGTGGTCTATTTCTGGAGTGTCCCTCACAGCCGAGAGGGCATTGGGAGCAAATGCCACATCTGTTTGCCTTTACAGGGCCCTCTCAGATGCTGGGTGGCCACTCCCCCACCCAGCAAGTACCTGCTCATGGCAGGCCCATGACAAGGGGCTTCCAAGGTCTCTCTGTGTGCGCAGGAGTCCCCGAGAAGGAGCTAGGCCAGACCAGTGATTGCCACTTTCTAAGGTGATAATTTGCCCTTGTCCTGAGCAATTATAGATTTCATTTGTCCAGCCAATAGTTGCAAATTGGATGTGGGACAGGCAGGGACAGAGATGTCATTTGAAAACCAAAGAGCTGGAGGGAAGCGGAGGAGTGCATGCTGTTGGTTGGACAGAATGTCAGAGTGGAAGAGAAGAAATGACATTTTGTTTACGACACTCACCAGCATTTCCTTTAAGGTCAAGTTCACTGAGGTATAATTTACATGCAGTAAAATTTACCCTTTTTGGGGTACAGTTCTTTTGAGTTTTGACAAATATACATGATCCTGTAACCACCACCACAATCGGATACTAAACACTTCCACCACCCCAAAAGTTCCTGGGCCCCCTCTAAAGTCACCCCCAGCCCAACCTCTGGCAACCACGAATTTGTCCTCTGTCCTTACAGTGTTGCTTCTTCCACACGTTGTGTAAATGGAATCGTAGAGTGTTGAGACCTTTTGAATCTGTCTTTCACGTAGCAGAATGCATTTGTGATTCACCCACAGTATTCCACAAATCGGTAATTCATTTCTTTTTATCGCCGACCAGTACCCGTGGTATGGACGTGCCACAGTTCGTCCAGTTCTCTAGTTGAGGGGAGGACACTTGGGTTGTGTCCTGGTTGGGGTGATTACAAACAGAGGCTGAAAGCTTTACATATATACAGGTCTTTGTGTGCGCATGTGTTCTCATTCTCTTGGGTCAATACCCAGCAGTGGGATTGCTGATTTGTGTGGTCAGTGTATGTTTAACTTTGTGAGGAACTGCCAAACTGTTTTCCAAATGACTGTATCATTTTGCATTCCTACCAATTCCAGTTGCTCTCATTCCTTTTGAAAAATTGAAAGAATACAGTAAAAGGGCGCCGCAGCCATTCTGTTGATAAGGCTCAGTGCTGCTGGGCGGCCGACTGGAGTGGGGACCAGGAGGAGAGAGGCCCGTGGACATTCCGGCCGCCCGGTCCCCTGCACCGCTGCATCCCCTTCGAGGTTCCTTTTCCATGTTAGTCTCTGTAGAAGTGATATTCCGGCCCTTGCTGGGGTTACTCCTTGGGCCTCTTTCTGTTACAGCTCCCGTGACAGATGAGTTTTACGCGTTGGGTCTGGAGCCCACGCTGGGCCTCACGCTCGAGGGCAGTGGAGCCGGGCACGTGGGCGCGCTGCCTGCTTTCTGCAGCCTGTGCACACCGTCTCTCCCTGTAGCTGCACCCGGTGTTCGGGGGCCATGTTGGTGGATGGGGGGCAGAGACGGCATTGAGGGGTGTAACCCCCATCACCCCATGACGGAAAGCCTGGACACAGCCCAGTGTGTCTGCCAGGCACCAAGAGTGTGCGCAGAGCCAAGCCCAGCAGGGACGAAGTAAAGAGGGACAGGGCGATTGCCAGTCCCTGGCCTTGGGAAATTGATGGTCTTCGAGGGGGGGTGGGGAATGAGCATCATGAACCCCAGGCTAAGCAGTATTACCAAAGGCGACATGTGGCTGTTCAGGGATCTGTACCCCAAAACCACAGAGATGGCCACACCCTTCTCATGCAGGGAAGAAAAGTCCCTGAAATCTGGGCTGTCAGTTGGGTGATGTGAATTAGGCCCCGAAGGACAGTGGGAGCTCTCCAGGTGGGGCCAGGATGGTTGGGGTGGCAGGACAGTGACAGAGGCCTGGAGGTGGGAATGTGGGTGGTCCATGGAAAAGATAGTTCATTTGCATGACCCCTGTAACCCCTGCCAGAGTTGCCCTTCAGCCACTTTCTCCCTGAAAAAGTGGAGTCCGAGGCCCACATATCTATGCAGATCCTAGAGGCTGGCTGACTCAGGGGTCCCCAAAGAGTGGGGGTACAGAGTGGACCATTACCATGTCTAGGGCTCTCTGAGACCTCCGGAGTCAGAATTGGGGGCATTGTGGAGGGAGAGATAAGCTGCTTACTGGAGGTTACCAACAGCCTGGGGTCTGAGCTCTGGGTAAACCGGGTCACCCCACAGTGTCCTACCAGGACTAATGCGGAACTAACATGGTATCCTGTGTCTGTCTGTCTGCCTGTCCATCCATCCAGGTGCAAGTTCTTCAGTCTCACTGAGACACCAGAGGATTACACCATCATCGTTGATGAGGAGGGCTTCCTGGGTGAGTGCCTCTCTCCTCTGGGACGTGGCTGCGCCGTGCCCCCGGTCGGCAGAGTCTTCTCTCCCTGTGTCCTGGCTGATCGCCCCTCCCTCTCTCTGCCCCAGAAGGGCCTCAGAACTAAAAGTGTCGATGAGACAGAGAACTTACTTAACCAAGAACTAAAGCAGCCAAGAAGGAAGAGACATGTTTCACTGAACACCTGTTGTGAGTGAGGTGCCTTTAATTGTCCTCAGTCCTTGTCCCATTGGAGCAAGCCCCAGTTACCATCCTTCATGATTTTCCTCTACCCTTTTTCCACTTTTTTAAATTGAGATACAGTATACATACCATAAAATTCACCCTTGGAAAACACAGCAGTTCAGTGGTTTTTGACACCCACAAGGCCGCACAGCCACCAGCACTCCGTTCCAGAACACTTTCATCACCCCCAAAAAGAAACGCCATTGCCTGTTAGCAGTTGTTCTCCCCTCTCCCCACTTTCTTGTAGTTTTATTACTGAAGTTTTTATGTTTGTTCTGCTCTAAAGTAACAACGAACATTCACTAGTGCTGACTGATACACGTTAATTCATGGGGAGGCGGTGTGCCCACGAGTGGCTGAGACCAGAAGGGGACCTCGTATGCCCAGGCTCACAAGCAGCTCGGAGCGGGACTCCCCCAAAGCTGCTGTCTGAACCACAGTCTTCAAAGCACAGATTCGACATTGTTAAGAAACAGTCCCACCCCAAAGACAAGTAGTAACTTTTTAGCGCTTCCTTTTCCACTTTTCTCTGTGCACAGGACGTCTCTTTTTAATTTACTTATGAGCATGGTATATACAGAAATGGCTTCACTTAACATTACAGCTTAAAATTCCCTGTGATATCACAGCCTTTCGTGGAAGCCCCACTTCCTTTGCCCAGTGCCCTAAGGTTAGAATTAAAGTTGCTTTAGTTTTTCTCCACTGATAAATTTATAAACTCTTTAAATGTGTAACATTTGTTCTTATTCAGTTGGATTCCTAAAATGGGGTCTGAGAACTGGCATATGGGTTAGAAGTTAACTGTTCCAGGGTTCTCGATGCATGTTGAAACCCCTGGGGAAGCCATCTCTCCGGCTATGTTCTGTCATCCTTCCCCGCAGGCGCTCCAGGGCACCACGCCAGAGGGTGGGGTGGGCCCGGCCTCCACATCTCAAGGACACTGTGTCTTACCCTCCCTCCCGGGGGGCATCTACTTGGCCAGAGCAGGGATAGGAGGCACCCATGTAGCCACTCACTCATTTATTTACATTCAGCAGACGTTTTCTGAGTAACAGGAGCCACAGGTAGATGAAAACTGTATGCTCAGGAAACCCAAACAGCTTTTCGTTTTCTCATGGGCACTCATGCCTCTGATGTAGAACCACTGAGCACCATGGCGTCTCAGACATAGAAGGAACGCTCCAGAGTATCTGTTCTCTGGTGGGAATAGATATTTTATCTAATCCTCCTCCCCAGACAAGGCTAAAGTCTCTGCTAAAGTCTCGAGGCAGCAAACGAGAGAACACCGCGAGCAAGGAGAGAGGGCAGCCGTGGGACCTGATAAGCCAGTTTCACAGGCCCTGGAAGCCCACATGTGCAAGAATTGTCGCTAACCAGAGAGAGGTCCTGCAGAGGAGGGGCTGGTTATCTGAGCCAGCCCCTGGGGCTGTCAGAGGCAGAATTTACAGAGCACCCGGGATGTGCCAGCATCTTGCTAGGCCCTGGAAGATGTAGCTGGAATTGAGAGACACCATCTCTGACCCCAGGAGCCTTGGGGCTCTGTAACTTCTCCCTTCCAGGCTAGCCAAGCAGGCTGCTTGGGTAGCTGTTATTGCCCAAGAAAAAATTGTGTGCATTTAAAGTGGTATCTCTCATACTCCTGTTGTAGAGCTACAGGGGAAAGTACACAAAACAGGACTCACCAATACCTGGCTGCAGAGATGCATCACCTCCTGGGATCATTCCAGTGGCCTGAGGGTAACGAGTAAAAGACCCATTTTATAAGAGGGAAGACTGACATTAGGTGCCCAGAGTCCCTGAGTGACAGGGGTCCATTGGAAGCAGGAAATACTGTGGCAGTTCCCCACAGACCGAGGTCAGGAGTAGCTGAGAAGGAGGGTGGGCCAGTGTGCATCTGGGGCAGTTCGAGAAGGCCCACAGAGGACAGGATTTTGGGTGGGGCTACCGAGTTTAAGCCTCTCGCCTCAGCTCTGGGGGGTTTCTCTGGGGAGGCGCCTCCTCAGAAAGGGAGTCTGGTCTGTGGGTGCCCCAGTGCAGTAGGGAGGGTGCTGTCTGTGCCGTGCTACATGAAGGACGGTGCCCTGTCACCCAGCTCTGCAAACGTTGCTCTCAGCCAAGGGCCTCCCTTGGCCAGGTGCCTTGGTTACTAAGTTCACTGGCAGTGTTGCCAGCGCGTAGCTTTCCCGGTTAGGAGCTCGCAGGTCTCTGCGGTTCACATGTACGTGAAATGCTGAGCCCTTCCCGGGAGGGTGGGACAATTGTCAGTGACATTAACCAGTCAGCTTTTTGTTTCATGTGGAATTTTAGAGGTTCTTGGCTCAAATGGATGCTCTATGTCTGTGTGGCAAACAGAAGGGGTTTCTGTGAATGTGTGTCATTTGATCTTTTACATATTTAATGAACACTTACTATGTGCAATGCTAGATGCTCTCAGGGACCCAAAATAATACAAGCGGCAGCCCCTGCCCTGACCTGTGGGTAGTGGGCAGTATCTTAGGTTTGCAGTTAAGCGAGGCGCAGTGCTAAGTAGGACCCCTCTCCTGGCCCCCACCCACCACAGTCACCTTGCCTGCCTCAGTGGTACCTGTACCACGCTGGGGCAGGACATGCTTCTAGGGCCCTGACTGGCCGAAAGGTAGAAGGAGAAGATGGCGAGAGGTAACTGCGCACTTCACACTGGGCTAGGATGGGAAGATCCAGGCTCGGATCTAGCCCTGCTACTCACTGCTTATCGTTCTGGGCAAACTGCTCAGCACCCTCGGGCCTCCGTGGCTTCACCCCAGACACAGTCACCTCCCTCCTCTCAGTTCTGCCAGGCACGCTCATGGTGTACAAGGCCCTTCAGTGGACCTGTGCAGTTCACACCCATATTATTCGAGGGTCAGCTGTACTCCTTTACAGTAAAGTTGAACATTTTTTAAACTGTTGATACACTTCACCCAACTGCCATCCAGAACCACCAAGGCTGCCACCAGCAGCGTAAAAACCGAAAGGCTCTGGCATTCGATGAGCACTTGGATGGGTGCCAGGCACTCAGCCAAGCGCTTGGTGGGGATTATCTCATTTAATCCTCCAGGCGTTTTCCCCAGTAGATCCTGATTTCATCATCCCACATCTGAAAACGAAAAAACCCAGGGGCCCAGGGTCACACAGCCAGGATTAAACCCGCCTGCCTGACCCCAGGACGCTTGGCCATGCTGCAGGTAGGATGGGAGGAGCCCAGGAAGCACAGGTTCTGTGTGGAGTACATGGCTGCGTAGCACAGGGACCCGCAGGTCCTGCGGCCAGAACCAGGGACTCCTGGGCAGGTGGGGGCTACACCCAGCAACAGAGTTGCCCAACTGTGACTGGAAGGGTGGTGAGACACTGGTACCTCCTCTACCAGGGAGTGTCCTCAGCTCCAAGAAGCTATTTTTAGGGCCTTGGACAATGGACAGTGGCAGAGATAATCTGTTTCTGTCTTGGAATGGGTCCACTTTCCCTCTGGGGAAGAGCCAGCTTGCCGCCTCCTGGCGGCTGGTCCCCAGGGCCCCAGAGCAGTACCTTGAGCACCCTGAGTCTTGGCCCTGGCTAAGGATGAAGCCTAACAGCCCTTCCCTCTCCCCCAGAGTGCCAGGGCAGCACTTGGGGTCCGTGGGGCCGGAAGCAGCAAGTGCTGTGGCTCCTAGCTGCTTTCGCTGCTCCGGCAAAGCTCACTCTCCTGGGAGCCTCAGGGGCAACCACTAGTCCAGAACCGGCCGCCCCCAGTCCAGGCCTACCGCTTGAAGAACCTCAGGGGCTTCCATCCAGGGCTGAGCGCGAGGGGTGGAATTCTGAGAATTTCAGAACTGAACTGGGCCTCCGGTTCTGGAGAGCATGCTTGTGTTCTGATGGTCCTGGGGCTGAGAAGTCTCTTTCCTGACACCTTGTAGAGAGACTAGACACAGCTGTCTGAGACCCAGCACCTTTTAGAACGTTTTCCCCTGCTCTCCCGAGCCTTTTCCCTTTCCTGGGAAGCTGCCTGCCTCTCCCGCCTGCCAGACCCAGGACTGGCCCTTCTTGGCCAGCAGGACCAATGGGCTTGCTAGGCTGTGGTCACCATGACGACCAGAGCCAGGCAGGTAGGAGCCTGGTGGGGCCTCACTCAGTCTCCCCTCCTTAGAAGCCGTCTTGCCTGAGGCCAGCACAGCTTTCCCTCGGGCGGCGGCGGCGGCATCATCATCATCATCATCATCATCATCATCGGCCTGGGCCCCTGGGCCCCTTCCTAGCCCCTGTTCTTCCTGAGGACCTGGCCCTTCTTCCCACTCCAGTGCTCAGGACAGCATGAGGGAGTCAGACTTGAGTTTGAATCCTGGCTCTGTTCTTCCCTAAGTGATCTGAGCAAATCAGTGCCCTCTCCAAGCTCTGGTTTGGGGTGTCTACAGTGGGCATAACAGTGCCTTTGTGGGGTAGGTTTGAGCAGTTGCCTGTGATGCATAGAGAGTCCCGTGTTCAGCTCTGTGGCTTGTGTTCGTGGAGACACATGTGTACCCACTTCCCGTGCATAGGCTCCCCTGGGGGCTCTCTGCAGGGTGGGCTAAAAGGGATGGTCTGAACACATGGAATCTAGGTCTTTGTGAGCTACTCAGGGAGACCCAGCAATTGCTGTCACTCTGAACCTCCGCAACCCCATCCATGCCAACCCCCCAGGACTCCCAGGTTCTCCGGAGGACTTAGGTAACAGTCACTGCCCACCTGACGGTGGCACCCTCAAGGTCCCTCCTGGAGCTGTGCGCTCTTCCAGAGAAGCCCAACCAGTAGGTCTGACTGAAGCAGAGAGGACATCCAGGGCCCCCATCCTGTCTCCTCCTGGCCTCCCCTCCACCCCCAGCCTCCTGGGAGGTTCCTGGGACCCCAGTTTGAAAACCGTGGGACCCATTCCAGTGGTGCAGGATGGTGATGGCAGCAGCTGCCACACAGAGGGTAGTGAGGTCTAAAAATAACAAATCATTACTGGCTGCTGAGTATCCATCATTTTGCAGTTAAGGAAATTGAGGCCCAACCCAGATAAACTACACGTCCCTATTATTTTCCACCCTGTTGAGCCACCTACCGTGTCCAAAGTCCTCCGAGGGCCTTCCTGGCTCAGGCCTCCCACGACAGCACCTCTGAGGCCGATCTCGCCCTCCTCTGGCCGATGAGGGCACTCAGGCCCGCAAGGTGGGTCTGGCTGAGGTCGTACAGCTGGTCCCAGGTCTCAGCCCCCACCTCTGCAACCTTCTCTGCCCCGGGGATCTGGGGCCCATCAGTCACAGGCCTGCCTTCTGTGTCCCCCTCCAGAGCTGCCCTCCTCGGAGCACCTGAGCGTGGCCGATGCCACCTGGCTGGCTCTCAATGTAGTGTCAGGCGGTGGCAGTTTTTCCAGCTCCCAGCCCATCGGGGTGACCAAAATCGCCAAGTCAGTCATCGCCCCGCTGGCCGACCAGAACATCTCCGTGTTCATGTTGTCCACCTACCAGACGGACTTCATCCTGGTAACTGCATCTCCCCGCCCCAGGGCCTTGGGCAGCATGGACAAGCCCCACAGACTTTGTCTGCAAAGTTCTGTGGTCCCCATTCTCTAGTCAGCTCTGAGAGACAGGTCAGGGGGACCTTGGGGCGTCCGTCAAGTGTTAGCGCGGCCCAGGCTGGGCTCTAGGCCTCTGCCCCACTGCACCCACCACCTGCCTTTGGTGTGGGCCATGCCAAGTTTTACCTGGAGGCCAGGAAGTGAGGTCTGGGGGCCACGTGTGTGGGTGGGATACCCTCCCAGCTAGGCATCTGTCTCTCCGCTCCCCCCCCCACTCCCCGGGATGGCAAGTATGCCTGGTCACGGGGCCAGCACCAGCTCCTGGCCACCCGGTCATTCACATTCTTCTCCTTTGGGGCACGGCCACCCTCAGGAGAATGGGCCTGGGGAGGGTCAGAGACAGGCCTGGGGTTCAAGAGGGTGAGGTGGGGGACAGACCTATACCTCCCAGCCGTCGATGTGGTGCCTTCTCCCCTCTGCATCATTCCCTCTGCGCCTGGGGAGGTGTGCCCCTGATCCCAGACTCCCATCCCCCACCAGGGGGCAGGAGGCAAGGACAGGGAAACAGGTCCTGGGGCAGACTCTCAGAGCGAAGGAGTCAGTGCCCCCAGGCCCACTTGATCCAGGGACCACAGAACACTCATGTTCTCAACTCCCCATCCCCAGGTACGTGAGCGGGACCTGCCCTTTGTCACCCACACCTTGTCGTCTGAGTTCACCATTCTGCGGGTCGTCAATGGTGAGACGGTGGCAGCTGAGAACCTTGGCATCACCAATGGCTTCGTGAAGCCCAAGATGGGTGAGTGAGGGCTCTGGTCAGGGAGACCTCAAGAAGAAGGTCCTTGAAATAAACCAGTCAAAGAAAGACAAGTACCATATGATTGCACTTACATGTGGACTCTTAAGAAACAAAATAGACTAACAAAATAGAAACAGACTCATAGATACAGAGAACAGACTGGCAGCTGTCAGAGAGGAGGGGGTTCGGGGGGCTAAGTGAAAAAAATGAAGGGATTAAGAAAGAAAATAGACACAGGCAACGTATGGCAATTGCTGGAGGGAAAGGGGAGGCGGGGGCGGGGGGCGGGTAGAGAGGGATACATGGTAACCAAAGGAGACGTGACTTTGGGTGGTAAACACATGATGCAATATACAGATGACGTATCATAGAATTGAACACTTGAAACCGGTATAATTTTATTAACCAAGGTCAGCCCAACAAACTCAATTTTTAAAAAAGGAGAATTGACCAGGTCCTGCCCCAGAACAGCCCATTCTCTGAGCATCAGTTGAACATAAGGCATAGCTCGGCTCAGAGTCCCGGTCAGACCCTGTTCCCAAGGTCTGGCGAGGGTGGTGGATGTGGGCACAACCAGTGATGGCCAGAAGGCCACTCCCAGCCCGGGCCCCAATGTCAGGATGGACCCACCTCCCAGGGGCCATGACTCTCAAGCTGACGCTTGGAACACATGTGGGAGCTAAACCAGATGGTGGAGGTCGGGAAGAGCATTCCAGACAAATAATCCAGCCTGTGCCAAGGCCCAGGGCCTGGCGGGAGCCTGGAGGATCAGGAGAACGAAAGATGGGGCGGGGGGGGGGGCGGCTAAAGAAACAACAGGGGTCAGGTCTCACAGGGCTTGGAGCCAGCCCTCCCCAGAGCGCACCTCCTGACTAGCCCCACCCCTTTCCTGGGCCTCCACCTGCCCACCCTGCTCCTGTCCTGCGGGCCTCAGCACCCTTTGTCTTTGTGCTCTCACAGTCCAGAGGCCTGTCATCCACCCACTGTCCAGCCCCAGCAACAGGTTCTGTGTCACCAGCCTGGACCCCGATACGCTGCCCGCTGTTGCCACACTCCTCATGGACGTCATGTTCTACTCCAATAGGTAGGGCCCCCTTGGGTGAGAGGGGCCGCAGGGTGGGCTGAGGGGAGACGTAGCTATGCCTAAGAGCCTCAGTCTCCAGGGAGACAGACCTGCCCCGGGCTCCAGTCTGAAGGGGGAGACACAGATGGTCCCTGGGTGCCAGTCTAGGGTCTGGAGATACGGCTCTACCCAAAAGCCCCATTCTGAGAAGGGAGACATCCTTGATGACGAGGGAATCTCAAAACTTGGTGAAGCCCAGGTACACATGTAGCTGTGACAACACCCCACTGTTCCCTCAGCTCCAAGGGCAAGCCCAGCCCTTGAGGAGCTAGGAACTTGGTTTCTTTCATTCGGAGGATGACAGCCTTTGCATTTTTCCTCAGAGCAGATTTAAATTTAGGCCAACACCAAGTCAGGGGGCTGCAGGTTCCAGCGAGCTGGCAGTGACCACAGATTGTACCAAGATGCGGGCCCACACAAGGGCAGAGAAACCCAACCTGGGAAGTGGTACGCACAGCCTGCCCCGGGGCCCAGCTGGATCTCTGCACTGTGCAGTGCTGAGCTCACCTCCATGAGTGCCATGGAAGCATGTGCATCTCTCAGATGATGCCAAGGGGATGATACTGGCTCAGGGTTACCCAGCAAGGCAGTGGAGGGGCTGGGACCTGGCCCTGCTTTCCCAGACCAGGGCCCTTCCCAGCACCTCATGCCGAGGCTGGCAGGCAGGGCCGGAGAGCCAGGTGGGGGTCGGGGTGCAGTAGGCCCTCCACTCCACCCCTCACCAGCACCCCCACCCCCCAGCGTGAAGGACCCAATGGCTGCCAGTGACGACTGTGGCCACATCCGCTTCTTCTCCTTCTCCCTCATTGAGGGCTACATCTCCCTGGTGATGGACGTGCAGACCCAGCAGAGGTGAGCTGGGCCACTGCGGGGAGGCTGACCCAGGGTGGGCTGGGCTCCATGATGGCCACAGCCTCCACTCTGTCCCTAATAGGTCCCCACTGCAACCTGTCATTGCGAGTGAGCTGGCCCCAGGTCATCCGAGCGCTCCTTGTCCCTCAGCCCCCTGTGCTGTTCCACAGCCCATTCCCAGCCTTGCCTTCCTGTCCCTGCAACCCCCAGGCGAGGAGGGTGCAGAGAGAGTGGGTCAAGGGCTCGGCAGGGATCCTCGGGCCCATCCTGTGGCAGGCGGAGCCCCACCGGCAGGGAAGGTTCCGTGGAGATCTGGCTTGGGAGCACCATTAACATCAGCTCTTTGGGATTTTTCTCTCCCTCCCTTTTAAGGTTTCCTAGTAATCTGTTGTTCACAAGTGCATCTGGAGAGCTCTGGAAGATGGTACGGATTGGAGGACAGCCCCTGGGATTTGGTAAGCCCTGTGGGGTTCAACACGGGGGAGCCAGGGGTTGGCATTGCCGAGTGCCTCCAAGTACTGGGGCACTCATGTCACCTGGAGTCACTCAGCCGATGTGTCATACCCTGTGGTACAGAAGGGGAGCCTGAGGTCCTGGACCAATGAGTGACAGGAGGTACAGACCCCTGGAAGACAGGAGGAGTGGCTTCAGCCAAAGCACTCCTACCCTTACCCCAACTAGAAAATTAATACCTGCTTATTATTAGAACATTGGGGACATGATAACAATTGAAGAGGGGAATAAAATCACTCCTTAGTCCCACTGCTCACAAGTCATGGCTGCTTTCTTCCCGTAAATAAAAGTACTGACCATCTACCAGTAAGTCTCAGACCTCCCAGCAGTTCACCTTTTCCGATCTGGATGAGGCACTTCCTCCTCTGAAACCACAGTGACCTGATCCCACAGAAAATTCACAGTCATTCTCTAAGACTCGGTCTAGCATCAGTTTCCACAATTCTCCATACAGTCCCTTTGGTAGGCAGGTTTTTCCATCAACATTCTCCGTGGGGCCCCAGGTCTCAGACCCCTTGGTTCGAAGGGCCACAGGACACCCACTTTGCCAGCACTGGGTGCAGGCTGCAGGCCCCACTAGGCGCAACTGCAGAGGGTCTGGGAGTAGAGCTCTGTCTCGATTAGAAAAGATTTCCTTAGGCTAGACTATAAGACCCAGAGCTTGAACCCAGAAGATGTCCTTGGACAAGCACAGAGTGGTTTATTTCAGGGAGCATCCTCGGCAAGCCCCGTGGGACCAGCGAACCCTGATTTCTCACAGACAGGCTGCAGAATGCTCCCAGTAACACTAAGACTGCCTCGGGGACCATCAGGTCAGCCCTGCAGGCTTTGGTCCTGGGACAGGACATGGAGGTGGCAGGGCATTTTGACCTGGGGACCATGGGTCTGTGAGGGAGCCAGGTTTTACCACCTGCCTCCATCTTTCTCATGAGTTCACAGATTGACAGTTAACCTGCAGGGCCAGACAGTGTCCCCTAACTCTGCTCACATCAGGGCCAAAGCTAGAGCCATCCTGGGGGCAGGACATCGTGCTCCTCTCTCAAGGGCCAGGGAATGTACACTGAGGCTCCTGGTCTGACCCTGCGGCCCCGCCTGTCTCTCTGGCCTCCTTACGCACAAACCCCAGCATTTCTCCTGCCCACATATGCTGTCCAGTGAAGGAAGCTGGAGATGTGACCGCGGGGTGTGTTACTTAACCTCTGAGCCTCAGTTTCCTTATCTGTACAATAAGGATGAAGACAGACACTGCCTCATGGTGGTTCTGAGCGCAGCGTGAGGTGTCAGGCACACCCGGTGCTCAGCAAGTAGCAGTTGCTGCCACTGTCACATAGGGACCAGGTGGCTTGGAGAAGGTTCAGGAAGGGAAGGCTTCTGAAAGGAGATGGCTCTGGAGCTGACTGGTGGGTAATCGCTGGGCTGGCGAAGAGGTATGGCCATGTGGCATAGCCCTTCCACGTCCCCCAGGCAGCTGGGCCCTGGGGACAAAGTCCAGAGGTAGGGTGGGACAAGAAACTTGCCAGGTCATCCCAGGCAAAGGGACAGGGTCCTTGATGCCAGACCAAGGGGTCTGCCACCACTTCTGCAGAGCTTCAGCAAGCGAGGGGAGCAGCAGGTAAGGGGAGTCCCTACGAGGAGACACAGAAAGAGGCAGGAAGACGTATATACCTGCTTATCTCTTTATCCCCAGCTTTGCTTCTGAGTTTACCAAAGTACACTCAGTGTAACAGTATTACCCAGGAAGTCCCGGTGAAGGAGAAACGAAGGTGGGATAGTAGAGGAAACAGCCACCTCTGTGTTGGCAAACACCTGCAAGTCGCTGTCAGATAGTCCGCTTGGCCTTGTGGGTAGCGATGGGGAAAGGGATGTGTGAGACTCCAGTGTGAGCTAGGCAGGCAACAGCTGGATCTGCCTTCCGAGGAGGTTAGGGGGCCTTAGAGACATGCTTCTAGCTGCAAAGAGTCCTGCAAGAAAAATAACTTCGACTCTGACAGGTTCTAAACCGGTGGCTTCCATATGTGTTTGACCGTGGTTGGGGTAAATATATTTTACTCACAGCCCAGCACACACATATCCAAACAGCTCAAACTACAGTTTCACAGAACTGCACTCATCCAGTCACATGTTGTGTCATCTGACCTTTCCTTTTCCATGGTGTCATTTTATGAAACGCTGCTCACCAGCCTTCCAAATTAATGTCACAAATGGCTCACGACCTGCAATTAAAATGCTCCGTTCTAGACCCTAATCCCCTCCCCTCTCCCTTTTATAGGATTAGCTGTGTCCGTAGCTAAACCTGTCTCAGGACACAGCCAGCCTCCATCACACAGCCGCACAAGACAGTCCCCAGGGGTGTAAGCACAAGGCCCGCACAGCCACCAGAGGGGCCTCCGGGTCTAGCCAGGAGCCCCAGCAGACCAAGGGGAAAGCAGGAACTTGAGAGGCCTACGGGGTCACTGCACAGGTCCCTGGGGTGAACCAACGCGGGGGGTGGAAGGTCCGAGGGGATGCTGAGTGTGATAACAATGTAGGTGGGACCCAGGTTAATTCCCAGGTTTCAGCCCCAGAGTTTCATGGGAGCTGGTGACCAGACCTGGACTGTCCACCCCCACCATCCCACCCGCAGTGGGCAGAGACAGTGTTGGGGAAATGTGTCGTCATCAAAATCAGAACGGTAGCGTTTAGGAAAATGCATGGGATTGTGTTCAAGAAGAGTAGTCCAGGTGGGTTTCCTGTAGGAGGAAGCCTTGAGTGGTACATTTAAATCAGGGAGGAAACTGCAGTTGAAGATAAGAGCAGCCCCAGGCAACCCCAGAGTTGCTTTTATCAGGTAAGGTTTTGGGAGACCAGAAAGCACCACAGACGCCTACTTCAGTTGTTAGAGGAAGCAGGAAGTCATGTCCCAGCGCCAACCAAATGCCGGACACTGCCATTAGGACAGGCAGGGACCATCACCCAGTGGGGATTCCGATGAGGAAACTGAGGCTCAGAGAGAGGAAGTGACTTGACCGCAGCCACCTGGCCAGAAAAGAGGGCCTGCACCCATGTGCGCATTGCCCGCTCTGCCTCCAGCTCTGTCATGGAGAACTCAGAAGACAGCAGGCCAGACGAAACAGGGCTGTAGAGCGCGGAAACTGGCAGAGGGTGACCCAAGTTAGGCAGAGCTGGGTGGAACCCTGAGACTGGAGAGCTCATTGCTGGCGGAAGGAACAGCAAAGGCTCCTGGGTGGAGCAGCCTTTGCACTAGGGCTTCGGGGGAGGGGGGAGAATTCTCTGGGAAGACTGTGTGCGGGACAGGCACCACTGGCAGAGGGACCGGGAAGGCTGAGAAGCAAGGAGGGCCCAGGGTGCACTGGCCAGAGCCCTGGGCGGTGATGCCACGTGGAGGCTGAGCACGGTCCCCACCTCTGTCCCCAGATGAGTGTGGCATTGTGGCCCAAATCTCCGAGCCCTTGGCTGCTGCAGACATCCCCGCCTACTACATCAGTACTTTCAAGTTCGACCACGCACTGGTGAGTGTCCAGCCCCGGCCCCGGTGCAGGGAAGCCTGTCCCAGGGCCTCACGCACCTGCTGCCTCCCGCCCTTCGCAGGTGCCAGAAGAAAACATCCACGGCGTCGTCAGCGCCCTGAAGGGCAGCCCAGCAGAGAAGCGTTAGAAGGGCGTCTCTCCCCCCCGTCCACACCCCAGCCCTGGGCCCGGCCCCCACCTGAGGAGTTTTTTGCAGTATTTCTCAACAGACTGGAAAATCGTCCCTAGGTCCCCCAAAGAAAGGACCTCAGAGACATCCCCATGTGCTGACTTTGCCAGGCCTGAAGCCCAAGCCAGGACCTCCCCCTGCCCTCCTGCCTTCCCACAGCCCCCAGACCCCCCAGAGAACACCTGCATCTCCTCCCCCAAACCCCACTCCAGAAAATGATGTCCAAGGCCCAGGGAGTTTATGATCTGACCCACCTCCTCACCGGGCTTCACCCACAGTCGGGGGCAGACACAAAAGTAAGCTGGCACCTCCTACAAGACACTGGGGTCCCGATTCGCACGTTTTCTTGGGGGGCAGGCCAAGCAGGGCTCAGTTCGTGGAGCCCGGGGCGGCCCCCATGAGGGCTGGGAGCTGGATACTGCGGTTACTGGTCTCTGGTTCCATCAGCTCGGGGCTGGTTCCCAGAGTGGAGGCCAGTGGGCGGCCCTTGGGATGTGTGCTGGTGAGGCCCCAGCAGATCTCGGGTGGGGTGCTGAGCTGGGGGAGACCCGAGCCACCCAGAACCTCGCCTGCCAACCACAGGGCCTCTGCCCCAACTCCCAGCAAGACTGCCAATGGGGCCCTGTCCAGACCCTCTGCACCACAAGCTCTCACTCCTGGGAGGGCGGCTCCCGGGAGACCCACCAGCGCAGGGCACGAGCTCCTGTCCCCTCTGCTTTCCCTGGACCCTACTTAGGCAGGCAGAGCCTCAGTTTCCCCCAAGTGGGGGTACTGCCAGCCTTCTGGGCCTGGGGTTTCTTAGGTTACCCCCACCTCCCTAACAGTTGACAAGGCCAGCACAGGGCTCCCCTGTCATCCTGCCCCCTCCCTTGCCCCACTTTGGGGGACATAGAAGGCCTCTGCCCCCAACTCCCCTGCCTGCCCGCCCCTCAGTCCGGGGACTGCGGCACTCATGAGTACTTGATCTGGGAGGCAGCTTATCTGAGCCTTAATAGAGAAAACCGTACTTTGTTTTAGTTTCTTATTTAATGTATTTGCGCCCAGGCAGCCATTTCAAGAAACAGGGCCTGCCTGCCGAGTTCTGTCAGGGCCCAGAGGCTCAGCGACACTGGGCTGGCGCCCTGTGGCTCGGAGGACAAGCATGAGGACTGGGGGCCTTGGGCCTCTCTTTGGAGCAGGACACTGGGAGCAGAGGTCTGTTACTAGATGGGCCCCAGGGCACCCCACGCAGGGCTGCCCAGCCAGGCCTAATGACAGGTACTCAGGCAGCCATGGTTCTGAGTATCAGAGGGGACCTAAGGGCCACAGGGAGGTGGACAGCCAGGTGGCTGGTCAGCTGATACGGCTTGACCCCCTAGAGGCTATTCAGGGAGAATGGGGTGAGCCCTGTGCCTCCTCCTCAGCTGGGGGTGCTTTCAGAGCACGCAGGGCCCTCTGTGGCTCCTGCTTTTCCTCGGCTCTCTTTCTCTGGCGTCAGCTCACTTGTGCTGTCCCTGAGATGCTCGGAGGAGAAGGGGTGTTCTCCTGGTCTGGTGGAGGCCTGTGCGAGCCCCACCACCCCTTCTCTGAGCTGCGTGGGGCCCTCTGTGCTGGCAGCTCCCAGGTCAGGAACCATGCGTCTGGGCCCTTGCGGATCTCGGCCCACACACTGGTTAGGAACCCACCTTTTTTTTTTTTCCTTTTTTTTTTTTTTAAGTTAATTCATTTTGCACAAAAATCCGTAACAACCAAAACGTGTAAATTGTTTGCTGGTTCCAAAATGGAGGTGGCCAAGTGGGTAGGGCTGCACGTGAAGCCTCGAGTCCCCGTCTGTCCTTGGAAGGCCTTGGTTTTCCGTGGCGCACCTCTCCAGGCCCCTTCCTGTCGGCCCCTAATCGTGTTACTTGGCTTTTTCTCCCTTCTGAGCAAGTGTGTAGGCCCCGTGACCCCAAAAATGCGTGCTCCCCAGGCCCCTAGGGCGTATCTATTGTACACACATATAAATACCTGTGTTTTATGTTGATATAGATATATACTGTAAATAGCATATATACTTGAGCAATATATATGTTAATATATACCGTGTGGGCACGCACACACGTGTGTGTGGACGGTATGTGGACACAGACCCCACTGTGTGCGCGCGTGTGTGTGGGCATAAGGGTCTTGCCCGCCGTGTCTGCCGTGCACACAGGCACGATTGAGCCACCATATATTTTTAATTCAAGTATATAGGCAATACAACTTTGAGAGAAGCCGGCCGGTTGCCTCAGCCCTGACTTGAGAGAAACACAAAACCAGCAGCCCAGGAGCTGAGCCCCGGGTCGGGGGTGTCGAGGGTTCCTCCCCCTTCTCCCCAGTCTCCCTGGAAAGCTGGGTTCAGCTCCTTGCTGCACCCCCATCTCCACCGCCAAGACCCCTGACATGCTTGTGTTTGGAAGATGGTAGAGCAGGGGGAGGAGGCGTTGGGACCTCTTGCTTTCAAACAGAGCAGCCCCCTTCCCAGTTCTCCAGCCTGAAGACCGAGGCCAGCTGGATGGTCACCGCAGTCTCCATCCAGGTCCGCTCCCCTTGCATGGCTCTTTTTATGCCGATGACTTACCTGATTTTTTTTTACCTTCAAGCTGAGGCCTTGGGTTCTTTCCCCAGGTCTCCTGGGGGCTGACCCCCATCTAAGAAAGTCTTAAGAAAAGGATCTGCGTAAGCCCTTGATGTGTCCAGAGAGGGCGTGAGGCAGCTGCCACCCAGGAAACCCTGCCCTTTATTTTCCCCATCCTGCTGTGTGAAGAGGCCCACAGAGGCCGGGCAGGCGCATCCTCGCGGGTCTGTGCGGGCGTGTGCGTGCCTGTGATTAGCAGAGTCAATGGTTTGATCTCCACAGCATTTGGGGGTGGAGGTGGGGGTGCTTTTCCCAGTGGTCAGCTAACCCCCATCTGCAGATTTGCTGGGGGTGGGGGTCTCTAGACCCACCAGAGGTGGCCTGAGGAATGTGCCCCATCAGGGTTGAGGATTTCTTGGCTCTGGCTGCGGGTGGGGGGTGGGGGGGCATGCGGCAGGGGGAGGAAAACGGTTCTGGGGCAAGGAGGCCTCAGCGTGAGCAGGCAGGCCCTGTGTCTGCTTCAGTGCCACCTCCTGGGAAGAAAAGCTCACTATCTAAACGCCACGCTCGCCTCCTTGCCCACCCCACCCCACCCACTGACAGAGTGGGGAGAGTGGAGGAGAGGGTGCCATGAGCACCCCCTCGCCCTCATCCCCAGTTGTAAAAACCTGCCTCTGCTCCATCTTCAGCCTGGGCCCCCTGGTTCCTAGGAAACCCCTGCCCCCTCAGCCCCCCACCCCCACCCTGACCACACTAAGATGGACGGTGTCAGCTCTGCACTTCCTTCCTCCCTGGGGCTGTCCAGAGCCCCACAAGAGGCGGTGTCCATGCCACTGCCCTCAGCCCAAGGCACACAACCAAGCTGGAGAGACGTGCAGACCTCCCCTCCCTGAGATTCCGGGGTCTCAGAGCCCCCAAGCACCAGCAGTTTCCTCATCCCACCACTCCCAGGCCACAGGCCCCTGGCGGGCAGGGAGGGAGTCAGGTAGCCTAGAGCCGCCCACTGCACCCCCCACCCCCACCCCCACCAGGGACCCTGGCCTCAGGGACCAGTGTAGCCTCGCAAGACAGTGTGTGGTCTGTTGAGGCTTAACCGTTCTGAGGTGACAGAATGCCCAGAATGCCGTGGAAGTCTGAGGAACTGGGAAGGGCCAGGCCCCTGTTTCAAGCCAAGGGTACCATGTGCCTGATAATCAAAGATGAACCCGCCCGCCCACCACCATCCCACCTGGGCCCCGCTTCCTGGGCAGACCTTTAGGAGCCCTGCGGTCACCCTGGGTGACCTTTCTACACCTCTGGATCTGCATGTGGAGACAACGAGGGCCCTTCCCAGCCCCAGCAAAGAGACCTTGGGGATTTCCAGTCCTGAGAAATTATTGCCACTTCCTGAATGAACACTGGGCAGGGGTAGGAAGAAAACACCCCCAACAGATCCATGCCGCTATAAGAGGGCTGGGGTTGGGGCTGGTGTGAGAGGAGCTTTGGCGGGGAGGTCCTGGCCGCTGTGCTAAGGGAGGAGCTAGGCCTAGAGTGAGCAGTAGACCCTTCATTCAGAGAGGCCACCCGGGAGGGGAGCCTACCAAGGTGGCTGTTGGAGAGCAGGCTTGGGAAAGGGGGCCCCGGGTTGTCATGAGAGGAGCTGAGCCCTGGTATTGCTGGATCTCAGAGCACACCCTAGCCTTTTTAGTTACCTTTCCTTCATTTTCAAATTAGAGGCAGCCAAAGGAAACCTTAATCCTCATAACCTTTGTATAGATCGTGGGAGAAAGCCACAGGGTGGGCTGTGGCCTTCAGCTTAGATGTTCGCGCACTCCTGTGAAGTCTGCTGTATTGGTAAGGGAAAGACGGGGTCTCCTGGCTGCAGCGGCCTGCTGTGCTCGGGGCTGAGGGCACCAGCAGTGGCCTGGGGTAGAGGCAGTAGAAGCCTGCAGCCTAACCCACAGCACCCAAGGGCAGCTCGGTGGGGAGGGAGTTTATGGCCCTCGGTTCAAGGGGTTGGGAGGCTGAGAGTCAGGACACTGTTCTGTGTACGGCCACACGTGTTTGTATGTGCACACAGTGTGTATGTGCTGTGTCATACACATTAACGGGTGTGTAAGAGCACATGTGTGCAGAGTCCAAATCTGAGCTAAGGGGCTGACTCAGTATTTCGAGGCCTTGGTAGCATTCTCACCTGTGGGCCACATGCGGAGGTCGGGCTGGGCAGGGGGGTGGGCAGCCCACTGCCCCAGCCTGCCTGACTCTTGAAACTGCTCTGTGGTTGGAGCAAAGGGTGCCCCTGCAGGGACTCTGCCCACACAGCCGGCCTGGAAGGCTAGACCTGCCAGGCTGGCTCTTCAGAGTCATCCAGCCCTGAAGTCAGCGTTCACAGCAAGCAGTGGCGGGTGCCTGTGCCCTCACCTGCAGGGGCTCCTCTGGGAAGAGTGTGCAGCAAAGTTGGAGACCAGGGGTCAGCGGAGAGGAAAGGTGAAAAACTGGCCAAATTCAGGTCCCAAGACTGAGACCAAGTGGTCCAGGAAGAACTGAGCAGGGTTGGCTCCAAAACTGGGGTGGGGGGCACCTAACACAAAATCCCCAAGCCCTCTTCGTACTCTATGCCAAAATCATTTCCGTTATCCTGAGATGGGGGTGAGTGGACGTTGGATGCGCAGTGGGGCCCTGGGGGTCTCTGCCCTGCCCGGGGCCCCGTCTTCAGGAACCGGCCCTCGCCTGGCATGCCCCAGGTCACCAGCAGTAGCAGTGGCGTCTCCATCTGTCCCTGGGTGAGGGAAGAACTGGGCAACCCAACACCCGGGCCCCTCACGCTTTCTTTGTTAAAGAAACAAAACCCTCGAGATTCATGTACTGTATGACGGAGAGAAAAAAGTACCTAATGTCCCCCCAAAAAGACAGTATATTTTGTACTTTGTAAAGTGTTCATTAAAATGAAGAAAAAAATGCCGGCTGACAGCTGTGTGGTTTTGTTCAGGCGCAGCGCCCCCTCTCATCTCCCCTTCCTCCACGCTGTGGTTGGGGAAGCACAGGCCAGGGGCCGGGGCTGGGAGGGTAGGGAGACAGAAAAGCCTTCCAACCCAACACCCAGAGTCAGGGGAAGCAGCCCCTGGAGCGAGAGGGGCTGTATTAGTTACCGGATGCTGCGGAACAAGTTCCCCCAAATGTAATGGTTTGAAATGATTGTTTACATGTCACGGTGTCTGTGGGTGGGGAATTCGGGAGCCGTTTGGGCAGTTCTGGCCCAGAGCCCCTCGTGAGGCTGCAGTCATCTGAAGCCTTGGCTGGGACTGGAGGATCCACGTCCAAGGTGGTCCATTCATACGGGTCCCCGCAGTTGACAGAAGGCCTCGGGGCCCTCTCCCCGCAGGGCTGCTCCAGCGGCCTCACAGTACGGTGCCTGGCTTCCCTCAGAGCACGGGCTTCAAGGACCACAGTCAAAGCCAAAATTCTTCCCCAGCCTCAGAATCCATGCACCATCAGCACCACACTCCCAGCTGATCTGACACAGGATCCGGCCACATGAGGCCAGTAAAAACCAAGAGGCCAAGGTCATTGGGGCCATCTTGGAGACTGGCTACAACACCCATCATTCCTCCTCAAGCCTCTGACAGAGTGGGGCCTGGGGGTCAGGGCAGGACAGGGCCTTGCTGGTGATGCGGAGGATCAGCGTCCTTCCCACAAATGCTCTGACCTTCGGCTCTTGCCGTCTGGGCAGGTGGGCACCATGACCGCCAAGGTAAGCAAGAGACAGGCCTGAGACCAGCCGTCATGGAACTTGGACACACCTCACCCTGCCCCTGGCTCAGAGGCGGATTCAGGCCGGTTGAGGCCCCGGGCGCGGAAGAAAATATTTAAACATACTATCAGGCTTTACTGCCAATTGTAAACTTGTACATAATTAAAATTGCATGTATGAAACCAAACTTGGTGTCATTAGAAAAAAAGTGTAAAGTTGGGGTTTTGCGGGGCCCTTCAGAAGTCAGGGCCCAGGGCGCACACCCCGGGTGCACGCCCGGTGCGCCTGCCGTTAAATCCGCCTCTGCGCTGATGTTTTCCACAGAGGGCAGGTGCGAGCAGGGCAGGGTTGTGCCTGCACTTGGTCCCACCAACCCCACCCCGACCCTGCCTCACCCCTGCCTACAGGAGAAACAGCACTGGCGATGAGAGTGAAATGGGGGCTAAAGCACTCTCTCACCACCCTGAGCCCAAGAAAGTTCTGGCTACTGTGAAGGCTTTTCTTTCTGGTGTCTGCAGGCCAGGGCCCCCTCAGTCCTTCAGATACCCCACGGGAGGCACAGCATCCATGCGGATTCGTGGTTGCCCCAGTACTCTCAAAGCAGTCGCAAAGGCCTCCCTTTCCCACTGCTCACTCCTGTTCAGTATCACCCAGGCAGTGCCAGGCCTTGTGCTAGGAGCTGGGGACCCAGGTGAATCTGTGATGTCCAGACAAGAGCTGCTGTAGGAGGCATAGAGACAGCTGTTCCCGGGAGTGCAGTTCCAGGTTAGACCACAGGAGATGCTGTGCCCTGGGACGGGGGAATGACCTCTACTGCAGTAGAGGGAAGACCCTACTGGGCCAGGACCCTGGAGGCAAGCTCGGTAACATGGGGTGGGGGAACCCAAGCAGATGACACAGCAAAGGCACAGAGGGCCTCGAGAAAACTAGCTGGAATGGAGAGGCGGCGGGGATGGGCAAGGCTGGTAGGGGCTGAGGCAGAAATGCACGGGGACTTGCACTTTCCCGCAGGCCGTGGGGAGCCGTTGAGGACCTCTAAGCAGGAGACCACTTAGCCTCTGAACGGTGGGTCTGGGCTATCGACTACGGTGATAGAAGTGCGATGGAAGGTGGCCTCAGTTCTCCGGAGAGATGACTCCGGCTGGGTCTAGAAGGGCCTTCCCAGCGCCGAGTCGGTGGTAGGGGCAGTTGGGCACGTAGGACATCCAGCCAGTCCTCGGAACCGTGACTGCGCCCCTCCCCCAACCAGGGCATAATTCCCGCTGGGAGCAGCTTTGGCTGCTGCGCGGCAGGGTTCCCACCCCAGAGCATATTGGAATCCTCTGGCGGGGGGCTACAGTTACCCATGGCTGGACTCCCCCTGGTCTTGGATTCAATATAGCTTTAAAATCTTCTCCATCTGCTCTCAAAAGGTAACAAAAAGAAGGCAAGGCCACAGGAAGAAAGAGCATCATCTGTGGTCACTTTGCCTCTCCTGGCTTCATCAGGTGAAACTCAGCCAGGTGAGAGTGGGGGAGGGGCCACAATGGCAAAAGAAGCTGAGAAAAAACAAGCTCAAAGGGAATGTGTGGGATATGATCGTGGTGATGGCTGCACCACAGACGACATATGCTCAAAAACCACTGAACTGTGCATTTCAAAATGGTTTATGTTATGTAACTTACTCTCAGTTTTTTGAAAAAAAGGAATGCGGTAGAAAATACAACCGGTGTGGATGAAGGACGGCCAAGGAAGAAGCGTGTGTTATTCCGACAGCTCTTGACAGTTAAAGTTCCTAAAAACACAGTGAAGGGGAGCACAGAGAAGAAAGAGGGAGATGCGGGGGAAGAAACAGAATTGCGTACCTTGCAAAGGTTGGTAGCGGAGCTTCTCCTTTGAGATGCTTTTCCAAGAGCTCTCCATGAGCTGAATCGGCAGAAGCCCAGGCAGCCAGGCACGTAGAGGACCCTGAGGGGGAGGGGGAAGCGCGGAGAAGCAGGCAGAGAGCCCCTAAAGGAGCCCATGGGGAACAGCCCAGGTTGTATTAAGGGAATTAAGTACTCAGTGTCTTGGAACTCAAGATTACAGACTGGGTTATGGATTACACGATGTGTCAAAGTTAAAAATTAATTGAATTCCTCAACGATTCCCCTCCTAAGTATACCCAAGAAAACTGAAAACATTCATACAAGTACTCGTATAGGAATGTTCCAGAAAACATAAAGCTGGGCCAACATAAAACTTGTACATGAATGTTTTGGCATTACTCACAATAGCCCAAAGATGCAACCATCCGAAATGTCCACCAACTGATGAATGAATATCCAAAATGTGGTATATCAAAAAATAAAGAACTACCCCCAGATGATCAGCCAGGGTTGAGAAGCCCAAGGTTAAGGGGTAGAATCTGCCCAAAGGCTCTGTCATGCACTCCCTTCTTGGCTGCTCCATGGGCAGGTGGCCTCATCTTTTTTCCCTCCATTCTGAGGCAGGACTAGAGGCAGGAGGCCCCAGACACACAAGCTGGAACAAATGCATCCTTCTCACCACCGCACCCCAACACCTGGCCAGGCCTGGAGTATGATGGGTGCTCAGGAGTATGGACACATAGCCCATTAAGCAAGCTCTGCTTCACCCTCAACGTTCTCCCGCTGGAATGAGGGCTGACAACGGCAGCTGTGGAACAGCTTACGGCCATGAGCCTGAGCCTGTTCGGCTTCGGGTGCCAAGGGTGGGCTACAACCGGGCATTTTTCTGATGGGCGTGGCTTTGCGTTCTCTGGTCTCCTGGCATTTCAGCTGCCATTATGCTACCAGCATGACAGCAAGACGGTTCTCTGCTCCCCCACGGGCAGCCTCCCCACCACCAGCTAGACCACCTGTCTGCCTCCCTAGCAATTACAGTCAACTCCTGCTTTGAGGAGGTGACAACCAGTATCTGGATTTATCCTTTTAAACTCGACTGCTGAGCCTGCACCTCAGCGTGGCCCCAGCTCTGAGAAAGGAACAGCTAAGACTCTAAACTTTGTCTCCAGCTCAAGTTTAACCTCGGTGGCTGCTGTTCGATGTTCAGCAGCAAGGTCTGTGTGAAAGGCTGGGATTTCTTGGTTGGGGTAGCCTGAGTCTGAGGGCAGCTGAATAGTATTACATACATGGGTGAAAGGTGAGTTTGGGGTTCTGGGGGAGGGGCAAGCTCCTGGGGCCCAATCACAGGTCGGGGCAGGTGCTGGGGTGATGGCTGCCTCAAAGAGCCAGTGCTGGGTGCTGCCCCCAATGCCATCTGGAAGGGTCCGTCCCTCCAGCAGGTTGCAGTTAGACTGAGGCACTGGATCAGTTCTGATGCAGCAATTGCAGGAGAAGGGCCCTCAGAACAGTGTGAACAGCTCCTGCTGCTGGTCGGGAGGGGCCGGGCCCCTTCAGGTACTGGGACCAGGGGATGATGTGAGAGAACAGTGTGGATGTTCCCAAATGCAGCCCGACCTTTCACCGTGTGCAGGCACAGTGCTGGGTACAGAGTACCATCTCGTGGCTCTCAGCATCCATCTGGCCTGTCACACAGAATACAGTGCATAATGTTTCCTGAATACGTGAAAGTAGTGGCCAACCACATTCAGAGAACAAGAATGGTCACGACGTGACTCTGAGTGTCAGGGATTAGCCTGATGTGAATGGCAGGTCAAGTGACTTTTATTAGCAGATTTAAGGTTTTGAATGCCAGTAGGGGCCACTCCTCTGACCCCACCCATGGAGCGGGGGCTCACATGTCTAGTGGGGGCTCAGGATGGAAGATGCAGGCCCAGGCACCTGGGGAACAACTGTCTGCTGTGGGAGACGGTGGTGGCCAACTGACGAGAGTCCCCACACCTCTCGGGTGGCACCTTTCACTTGGGCTTTGTTCTGGCCTCGGCTACTGACTGCAGATACAAGAGTGAACAAAGTCTGAGTATAAGAAGAGAGAATGGTCAGGGGACAAGTCAGAGCTGACCCGTGGTCATGTCACTTGGACCGTGATTCACATGCTCCCTGAAGTGAGAGGAGCCCAGAGCTACAAACACCGACTTTACACGGGAACAAAATGATAAATCATAGCAACCAAGCTAATGGCATAGGTTTCTCTGTCTGTGTTAAATGCTTAAATGCTGGGAGGGGCTGGGGGCAAGGGGACAAAAGCTGATAAAGGACACGAGTTGTCCACAGCGGACAACTCTGGAAAGTGCCTGGTGGGGGCAGAGGCACTCCAACGAGGAACTCCCATTACCCACAAAGAACAGGCCACACCACCCTGCCAGGCAAACTAAGACCAACTGGAAGACCCTGAGTTTTAAGACAAATCCCAAAATGTCCCTTATTAGACCCTGGTTACTGTGTCCAAGGTGGAGGTAGTTACTGGATCTGAATCTTAGTTGTCACTTGCTGGCAAACCTAATAACCATTCCTACTTCGACAGAGGCCCGTGCCTCACCCATCGCCTATGGGCCCTGCCCTTCTGGGGTGCTCGCCCGCTGTGAATCAGCACGTGCATAAGGTGTACGTGTTCACCAAGGCCTGACTGCTGCTCTTCACCACTGGGACCGGGTGGCGCTCAGCCCATCCGGGAGTTTCAGGAAGAAAAATGACAAACTGTTTTGAATTTCCATTTCAAGTTTATGGAAAAGCTTTGCTGTAATAAACATAAGAACTGGTCCCCCACAGTGGAGCATGAGCCCAGATAAGGGGTCCTGGGCCCACTCCCCCAGACACCACACGGCTGGTTCACACTGCCTCAGGTCACAGCAAGGACATCTCAATGATGATTTCACTTTAAGCTGCAGCCCCTCTCACATCAGATGTCTCCTTTCGCTTGTTTTTCCACAGCCCACACAACCATCTAAAATACTTGGGCATTTTGCTGTTTATCGTACACTTCACCCCCTAAACTGTAAGTTTCATGAGACCTGCTTACAGAAATTTTGTTACCAGTGACCCGGGATGTCAAACAGTCCCGGCCCGTAGGGGCGCACAGTGAGCTTGTTGAGTGAATGAGTAAGAGGAAGGGGCGCAGGCGGGCAGTGAGTGAGATCCCAGTTGGTGGCATGAGCACCAGTTATTTTTATACCTATTTTCTTCCAGTTGAACTGTGTGTGGGAGTAGGCTGTTCAGAAAACAGTTTTCAAGCAGGACTGTCTTTTACCGTATTTTTCACTGGCTTCTAGTAGCCTCATTATCAAAAGCCTTGTTTTTGAAAGCTAATTTCTATAAATGATCAGGTAAAATAAAAAGACATCTACAGCTCTTAAAAATAGAAAGGCACAAAATAGATTTTATTTCAAAAAAAGGTTTTTAAAATATTTTTTAAAAGAATAAGACAAGTTACTTTACTAACTCAAATTGTTTTTCACAATTTTGAATCTTTCTTCCCCAAGGCTGGCACTCCAGCCAAGCTTTTGCGGGATGCGTTCAGAGCCCTCAGCCCACAAGAATCTGGCCTCGATCTTCTTCCTGCAGGGGCTTCTCCACTCTTCTAAGCCAGGCACTGAGGATGGTTACAAGGTTGGTGACAGCCGTGAGCCCATGTGGTACCAAGCTGGCGCCCACCGGTATTTTCAGGGAGAACCCCAATCCAAGGAAAGGATTTTGGCATGTGTCCCAGCAGCAAGTTGGCTGTGGGCAGCTGACCGGAAACGGCTGGGTGGAAGGGGGAACCTGAACGAACACCCCAGGCCGAGCCAGCCCGGCTCCTCAGTCAGGCCGGGCTCACACCGGGGCACATGCGCAGCCTGCCCAAACACCCACCGAGGGCCCTGCTGTGATCTGGGGCCACAGCACCCCTCCTGAGCACTGCACTCTGTCAGGCCTCCTTTTAAGATCAAACAATAAGGCATGCCATGGGAGCTAAGATTTCCTAAGACCAGTTTCTTGGGCCAGAGCTGACACCAGAAGCCATCCTGTGTTCCCTGGAAAGAGCCGAGACATTCTAATCATCCTCGCCCTGCTGGGGCCACACTGCCCCGGGGACTCGTCTTCCTGTGGATCGGCCTGATAAAGACAGCCATGACGTGTGAATTCAGCAGGTCTCACCTCAAGCAGGGACCACAGTCCAGGACTCCCAGTATGTTCCTCCTAAGGGCTTTAGGAGAGAGTGTCACACTTCATGAAGGGCTCTGATCCTCTATGAGCGCCGTCAGAACCCCACTGGCTGCCGTGGTTAAGCAATCTGAGTGGTTCTGAGGCCAGGGCCAGGCTCAGGCGGGCCAGGTAGAGGGTTCAGATGAATGACTTTGCCAGAGTCACCATGTGATCCACACCACACGCCACATCCACGGGCTCCCCAGCCATCGTCACCTGAAAAACAAGACCCAGCACACAGTGAGGGGAAAAGGCCAGCTGGGAGGCAGACAGGCTTAGAGGTGGCCCCACTTGGGCCTGAACCTGGCTCTGCCTCGGGTCCCTCTCTGGCAATGGGGACACTTACAACCTACCCAGCAGGTCTGCCGGGACGAGTCGATGCAATCCCCTTGGAAAGGGTCATCCCAGCTCCCCATCTATCAACAGCAGACGTTATTGTTCGTGCCCACCCCCTCCAAGAGGCCGCTCTGCGCACAAGCACGGAGCCTGAGTACACACCCCACACAGGTCAGTCCCCTGTAGCGTGACCCCATCAGCAGGCAACACTGGTTCTCAAGCCAGGTGTTCAGTGACCTTCCTAGAGGTCACCACCACGACCCACGGAAACAGCTTGAGAAATCCTTTCTCCTGCTTTCAGGGTCCACTTTGGAAACGAGGCCCCTGGGCCCAGTGTCTTTACCCGCTTTGCCCACCAGCTCCAGTTCCAGACACAGGCACACGAGTCATGTGCACCCTCGGGGAGGGACGCTGACTGTGTCTCAGAAGATGCCAAAGGCCTGGCCAGCGGTCCTGCCGACACTGCCCATCTACGCGGACATTCCGTCACAGGAAGGCCCGACTCTCAAGGTAACAGCGGGCAGTCTGCCGGGGCACGGAGGCCCCAGCCTGCCTGCCTTTCAAAGGACTCACTGTTCTACAGCCCGGCCTTGGAAATGGGTGTGCGCACGGCAGCTCTCCAGAAAAGGGGCACTTTTCTTTCCCTTATTGTTATTATTTTAAATAGATAATACATTCACATGCCTACAATAGAAAATAACATTCAATGGAAAAGAATAAAAAAGTGTTAAAGACGTTTTACTACCACCCATCATCATTGCCCTCATTTCCCTCCTTCCCTCTGATATGGAAACTACTTTTAACTGGTTTCTGTCTTTCCAGAGGTCTCGGTGCAAAGAGTAGCAAATGCCGCACACACTGTTTTCTTGAGTGCAAATTTTAAGGCAGTGCGCCTGTGCCACTTACTGCGCAGACATCAGCCAGGACACAACGCTGCTATTCTGACCAGATCTGAATCCTGCCACCCTGCCCTGGTGGCGGCGCTCAACCGAGCAGTGTGACAGCTGGAAAGGGGGTCTGTAATAGCCCGTGGAGTTAACTGAGCTTAGGAGGGGGAAAGCCTAATCCAGATGGCCTGGCCTGAAAGCCCAGAGGCAGCGGTGCCGGCCCTGGAGCTTGGCGCCTCTGTCATGGGGAGACAAGTCCATTAAGGGCTCCCGGCCACAAACAAATGAACACTAGTAACCAAGTTGTGCTTCCCAGCCCTCCCTCCCTAAACAAACGTCTTTAGCAAAACCTATTAGAGAAATCACTAAACAAACAAGAAGCAGTGCCCCAGTTCGTCACAAAGGCTCATGGATACAGACAGCGTTCCAGGCTGGCCAGGGAAGCAGAGGAAAACATGCTGCCTCTGTGGCGACGGGGCCCAGGTGCACGCTTAGCAACCTCCCCCAGGCCATTAGAGCACATTTCATCGCCCACGGCCCGGGAAGGGGCCCTCTCCGTACTGATCTGCAGCCAAGCTGCGGCACTTAGCGCACCTATGCCCTTGCTCCCCAAGTGCTCTGGCCATCAGCGCCCAAAGCAGAGTAAGCCACTTGGCCTTGGCTTATTCACCAGGACAGCGGTCTTGGCTGAGGCAGGCGGGCCTGGCCTCTGAGGCCCTCCCTCTGTGGGGCAGGCGCTTGCAGTCTCTGAGCTGAGTCCAGAAGAAGAACGCCCTGCGCCGGGTTTTATTTTTGTCCTCGTCAAGGTTAAAAGGAGTTTCTATTCTAAACCAATTTACACTCACAACATTACTGAAAGGGAAACAGTTCTAAAAACCAAAAGCACATTTAGCCCGAGTGACTGAAAAGTTCAAGCAGGCTCAGTGGAGGAACATCTCTCTCCACGTTTACATGTTCCTACCACGAGCGCCCACCAGGTGAATGACAGAGGATGGGTGAGGAGCGCCGACCTGGGGCTGTGACCAGGCCCGGCGGACTCGCGGCTTCCCCAACATGGCTGGCTCTGAAATTTCCTTCCCGGCACCAAGCGAGCAGGCTGAGAAAGGCAGAGAGCTCAGCCCACAGGGACACATGCCCCAGAGTGCCCAGCTCCCACAGTGCACCTCTCTCCCAGTCGTCGGAACCACCTAGGCAGGTGGCTACTGAGGCGGTCGTGTGCAGAAGAGGCCTGGAAGTCAGAGTGTTTCCCAGATTGTGCTCCCAAACCCAACCTGGTACTGACCAGAGGGGCTCATGGCGAGGGTCCCAAACTCACGCTGCAGCCCCACCCAGAGTGCCTAGGAGATGGGGCCAGCTCCTTTGACTGCTGAAGTCAGTGTCCGTAGGTGCACACTGTGGGAAAAGAGCCCAACCGTCACAGGTTGTTCTCAGGATGAGAGCGAACGAAGGCAAAGCATCGAGCACACTGACAGTCTGCCATCCCCTCGAAGAGGCTGTACTGTTTGTCTGGGGGAGCAAGTGCTCTGCCCAGGGCCCAAAGGTGAAGGCCATTCAAAAGCTTCCCCCAGCATCCAGTTCCCACACCTGCAGCCTTTTAGATCAGAGGGTCCTATAAAGACCAGGTGACACCTGCACAGTGTCTCTGCCTCTACACACATCCTTCTCTCCCCCGCTGGGGACCCTGAATTTCCAGCTCAGGCCCTCACAGAGGATGGGGACTACTGTGAGCAGATTAGCATCTCACAGACAGACACATCTGTGTCTGAACCTTGGCTCCGCTTACGAGATGTGTGACCTTGAAGAAATCACTGAAATCTTTTGAGCTCTGAGTACCAATGTGTAGCAGGAAAACACCCTGAAAAGCTTCCGGAAGGAGTGGTTTAAATCAGGTGGCTCAGATGTCGCTACCTGGGCCTGCATGCTGAAAGAAAAGCTCAGGTTCTGTGGGTCCAAGAATAACTAGTTAGTGCCACTGTAGGAGCTACAGATAAGACCTTTTTCTTCTTTCTTGAAATACTTTAAAAATGATGCACCGCAGCCCCCACAAAAAATCTCCTGCAATTTTTTTTAAGTGAGCATAACGGAACAGACAGGGGCAAGGACCAGCTGCTCAGCAGCAGGCCGACTGACTCTGGGAAGAATCCAGCCTGGGCGACCCGAGGCCTGGCTCCTGCCACCACCGGTCCCAGAGCCTCAGCCTGGCACCTCCGAGCTTGCACAGTGTGGAAGGGTCGGCCCGTCCTTCCAAGCCCTCTCCTTCATCCGTCCCCACAACCCCAATCAAAAGGTGACAAGGGAACGAAGTAGCTCCACAAACAGGGCTCAACAAATGTACAAGAGGGAGGACAGTGGCTTGGCGGAAAGCAGCCAAGGATCCAGGATCCTTTCCCAGGTGGCACGGGTACAGAGAGCAACATCCCCAGAGGGGGCTGGGTGAGCGTGGAGTCAGTGAGCGGGGCTCTGCTCTGAACGGCGAGTGGCGTCAGCCCCAGCAGCCCGCTCTGTCCAGCTTCACAACAGGGCCCAAAGGTGGCTCGGCCATTCCAATGAGGAAAACGCTATCAGATTTCAAATCTTATTTCATGCTGTCCTTATATCTTCACTCTCATTTGGAGGAAATGGAGGCAGGTGGGAAGCCCCTAGACATGGCAGTCATTCACCCAAAACCCAGTTGCTTTACTATTTCCTAAGCTTCCCCTCAGAAAGGCCTTTTTGGTGGAGTTCAAGACGAGGGCAGTGAGAAACTACCAAGAAAACAAGCAGGATGTCTAAAGTCACACTACCGATATTCATATTACCTGCAGTACCATCTACTGTCCACCAACTGACTCTCATTCCTCACACGTAATGGCATGTCTAGGGAACCAGAGAGTGAGCTCCAACCAGCTTGGGAACAACCCTGGTGCACAACCATTTTTTTCCTAATAAGTTTAAAGTCTCCATTTTGACCTGTTCTCTTAGAAACTGCACCTACTGTGTTTATAAAGGAGTCAGGGCCTGCCAAGTTCACAGGGACCTTGAAAAGTCAGCAGCCGAGGGAAGGGCCAGTGGAAACAAGGCCCTATAATACCAAAGAGCCTCAAACCTTCCTGCAGGGTTTTGGACAAATCCTTGTTTTATTTAAATTATACATATCTTTTGCATTTCTACATGTGTTTTTAAAAGATACTTTACACAATTTCAAAATAAATCAAACTTTTAAAAAATACATAGGCACAGACACGCGCGCGCGCACACACACACACACACTTCCATACACAGAGACTGTCTCTGGAGGGAACATCCGACACCAGTACTGGTGGTGGCTGCCTCTGGGACAAGACATGGGAAACTTATTTTTCATAATATACTTTGAACCAAGGACATGTGTTCTATGTTCAAAAAAAAATAGCTTTCTTTTAGAACTTAAAAAACTCAGTAAACAACACTAAGATAAACTACAATTGAAGAAGTTCCCCTTTCATTTTGAAATGAGCCTTGTTGTCTAATTGCATCCTCCCCCTAAGGAAAACCTTTGCTTTTTCACTTTGGTGGCTGTGGTAAGGCATTCTAAATACTAAACATCCTGCTTTCTTTTAAATTCACTGTAAACATTCCTCTGCATGGCCTCAGCAAACAGCTCCTGGCATGCCAGCTTCTTCATTTCAAACCCCTCCCTGTCAGAGCGTCTGGGGCCCCACGGCACCCAGCCTGCAACTCACTCCTCTCTGAGGCTGCCTCTGTTTCCTGCTCCGCATTCCCAAGGGCAGCCTCTGATGAGGCTGCT
This sequence comes from Mormoops blainvillei, assembly GCA_004026545.1. NCBI lineage: Eukaryota > Metazoa > Chordata > Mammalia > Chiroptera > Mormoopidae > Mormoops > Mormoops blainvillei. Next base: position 117,234 of record PVJD01000722.1, read on the forward strand.
CCCAGGGCCCCGGGGGACCGGAACCCCACACAGGCCATTCATTCCCTCCCACTGCTCATCAGCAGGCCCCAGGAAGGAGTGAAGGGCAGTGAGCCTGTAGCCAGGGAAGCTGGTGCTGGGCACCCGCTCCAGCTCCTTACCTGGGTGGCCTCACCTGATGCCACAGAGCAGGAGAAGGGGGGCAGCCAGGGCCCAGAAGTGGGGGCAGCCCTGGGGACCTGGCACTGGCCCAACTGCACATGGGATGCTGCTGACACATCAGGCGAATCTGCCCTGTGGACCTGCCCTCAAGTCCGCCCAGCCCAGTCTTACCCTCCAGGGGAAATACTGGTCTTCCAGGCGGCCGATTCCCAGGCACCCTCGAATGTTCTTGCCCCATACAAACAGCTCTCCTTTGTCTGCAAAGAAAGAAGAACCATGGCTTGGTTGGGACTAGACCAAGGGCAAGTCTCCAAGAAGAGTCATGAGAAAAGGCTTTCCAGAACCTGGTGCAAACAGAGCCCAATGACAGACTTCAGCTTCTACCAGAGAGTAATGCTTTCTTCTGAAGGGAAAAGTATACGGTCCCCATACCGAAAATATGCCCACGCCCAGACTGACACAGTCTATCACAAGGGAGATGAGTCCACGCATGGAGCAGTGGGCCAGCGCAGCCCCTGCTCACAGCCCACTCTGTCGCCCCTGCTGCATATACCCCTCATCCACAGCGATGTCTGACCAAGCCCTGCCCACAAGCCCTGAAATCTGAGCATCCTCAAAGTAGGATGACTGTCATTCCTTGCCTGGGCTTCCATTTCTCAGGAGTATTGTCAAGTGACACGGTGACTGGGACCTCTTTGGGCCGGTCTATGTCTGTGTGTCTAAAGCATGTATGGCTCCTACCCTCACAGACTAGTCAACCAGCTAGAAATAAACAAACGATCCAACCAGTACACACACGCTTACAAACTGTAAGAAGGAAAAGGACAGAGAGGGTGCTACAGAGGACAGCCCAGGAGAAGGCATGTAGGCCGGGGCTCTGGGAACGCCACCTCCAGGAAGGGACCCAGGCCTGGCAGGGCAGCCTCCCACAACCCATCCTTTAGTTCTGACTTCTATCCACATCAGCTCTGGGCACTCCTTGGAACAGAGGCCCATTTAGCTACCCACATCTGGCAAGCAGAAGTAGAAAAGACATGGAAAAACCAGGACTAAAATAATCTAGGCTGATTAAATAAGGAATCCTTTTGTTACAAGCTGTCAGAGTCTCACTGGTCTGACCATCAGCCCTGCTCCTCCACCCTCAAATTTTACGTGTTTAATAGAACAATTCAGTCTGGCCCCCAAAATGTTTGCAGACTTCAGGGTAAACTAACCAACTCAAACTCCCAGCTGGCCATGTGCAAATGCTGGGCACACAGACAGGAGAAACCCAAGCTCTGATGCTCCCTCTGCTGAGGGACATAACTGGCTCTTAGAGGGAGGCTGTTGCATCTCAGGGGAAAGATACAGAGCAGCGATTTTCAACCTTTTTCATCTCATGGTACACATAAACTAATGACTAAAATTTTGTGGCACACCTATAAATATATTTTTGCCAATCTGACAAAAAAAATAGGTATAATTTTAACTCACAAAATAATCATAATAATTACCTACTATTTTTGCTCCAATGTGACTTTTTAAAATATCAGGTACCTATACTTATATATAAAGATTTCTGGTACCAAGAATTAACCAATCAGATGCAAACTTGTTATGCAGTGTAACCAATAAGATGCTACTCAATTATATGATCTACATATTTATGGTTCCAGACAGGGCATTCACACCAGATGGTTACTGTTGCGTTGGCTGCTGTCACTCTTTCATTTGACAGTCTAAGGAGAAAGAGCTCAGTGCCCCTGACTAAACAGTCAGGTATTCTATGTTTTAAAAATTCTTGTGGCACACTGGTTGAAGATTGCTGCTATGTCAGGATCTCATTTCGGTGTGACCCAAAATGGCCACATGGCATGATGGCGAACAGTGGAAGATTTCATACGGATGGATTTGCAGGTATGTGGCTTTGCAGATAGTTTAAGGGGTGTCCAACTTTTTGGCATCTCTGAGCCACACTGGAAGAAGAAGAGTTGTCTTGGGTCACACATTAAATACACTGCGGCATGTAATCACCAAAAAATCTTGTAACGTTTTAAGTAAATTTACGATTTTGTGTTGGGCTGCATTCATAGCCATCCTGGGTTACACAAGGCCTGTGGGCCACGGGTTAGATACCTCTGGTTAGAACAGTCTGGAAAATAGACCACTGACACCTCCAGAATTAGTTCACAATGATTCTTATTTACTAAGTTGAAGTAGCTATGAAACACTCATGTGAACTAGGCTCATTTGCAAATGGAAGTGGCTAACTCTGCCTGAGTGGTGGTGAGGGATTCTCCACCCCAGTCAGCACTGCTGCCACTTGGTACTTTAATGTACATAGTCCAGCAAGACTCCAACCCATCAGCACAACAGTTCACACTACAGCCCGTGTGTTTTAAGGCCCCGAAGCCTGGAATTCAGATAATACCGAATGGTGATCATCTGGAACAGTCCTCACATTAGCATGGGGCCAGAGAACACAAACAAGAATGACCCGAACTGACTGTCCCAGCCCAGATGTTTAAAAGAAAACAATTACTTACCATGAGACAAAAAGATTTTTTAATTGCAAGGAAACAGTGAATTTGCTTGAGAATCACAAAATGAAATTGAATTAATACAGTCTGATGATTCAAGTCAACTAAAGAAGAACAAATTGAACCAACAGTCACTGCGGCAGAATAGAAGATGTAATCAAGAAAAGCACACATTCTAGAGGTCTGCAGAGTAACTGGATATGTTATTGCTGTGTAATTTGGCAAACCTTTGAGAAAATCTCCATTTCAGCCTTCCCTTTGATCATTCTCTCCCCCAGCACTTTGGAGAAATTGGGCAGATTTATTTCCACGAAACCACAGGATGGTCTTATAAGTCTGCCCCTTGCCATCCCACGTTCCTGGGTCAGATCAGGGTTTGGGCTTGGCCAGGCAATGGGATTAAGCCCCACACATTTATTTCATAATTACCCACTGTGGATTTGCCAAACCTCTGCTGGTTTCCCCCAGTACCCCAACATACTCAAGGGTCCCCGCTCCGACCACCGACTGCTGTCTTCTTGAGAAAATTCACTTTCACATTAGCCTAACCACAAACCAAATGAACCAAAACAAAACTCCAGGATGAAAAAAAAGACACACATTATACAACCTCAAGCCAAACAACTTCTGGATTAGCCGCTCTCTTTAATTATCCACACAAGAGTACCGTTCCACCAAATGGATGGCAACTGAGAGCTGCCCACAGTTTGGAGCTGAACCTGAGAGGGAAGCTCTGTCAGGCTCTGGGGCCTCATGGCTTGGTCACTTACTGGTAAGGGCAGCAAAGTGGCTGAGTCCACATCGAATGCGGGAAACCTGGACTTCTGGGTTGAACTCCGTCAAGCCAAAGAGAGTGGGTGGAATCATTTCTGGAAGAGCAGTTTCCACTAGGTTTGGTCCTTTCCCAAGAATTCCATAGCCCCAGACAAAAACATGTCCTTCTCCTACATTACAGGAAAAACAATGGTCAGTAAGTCAAACCGAGAGCAGTCCTCCACTAGAACTTCAAACTGCACCACCAAGATACATTATATCCACATGCATTTCTTTTTTTCCTCCTTGCTTGGAAAGAACATGCTGACAGATATTTAAAATAATGTTTCTTTTCTCCTCTTTCAAATTCTTGCTTGTGGAGTACGTCTAGCCAGCTCACCAATCTCAGAATACAAACTTCCCACATCTTGAGGGTAACCGAGACAGGACCAATCCATAAATCACCCAAAAACCCCACGTGAACACAGGAGATCCTTTGAAGGACAGTTTTTCATAACAGCTCTATGTTTCACACTATGATCAGAAGATTAAGCCAAGTACTAAACAACTTTTGGCCAGACTCCTAAAACTCTTAGAGATGATTTTTTGCTTATAAAAAGTTCAATGCTCATCAGTGGTAACAGATGTTTAATCCCAGGGGCATGGCTCGCAGTATCTAAACCCTAAGGTCCTTCTCCTATCTGCCTTTTGCTCTTGGCACAGCCTCCCTAGAGAAGGCAGAGCTGTAGTCTCTGGCCCAGGGAGAGAGTAGTTCATTCTCCGTTCCAGAGGTCTGCTACAGAATCACTAAGCTCTGTGCTGTCCATATGTAACTCTTGGCTATTATCTTTCTGTCACAAATGTCACCTCACCCTCCATTAGCTGAACTCAATCTAGCTTGATCTTCCCCCAGCCACATGCCCTTTCTCAGGCTGAGGTCTGCTGCCTCTGAGTTCACTGCCACTAACCCTTCCCTATCCAGCCCACCTTGAGCTGCCCAGTGAGTCTGCAAGAAGGTCTCACCATTTAATACAGCACAGCCTGTCCCACCACATGCAGCCTGCTTCACCTTGCCCACTCCTGAGAAGGGTAAGCACCGGGGAACATTCACCTGAATCAAAGGAAAAATCCATACTGTTAGGAAGAAAAGCCAGCGAGAACTTGGAAATAATCTGGTCTTGTGTACAGGATAGATAAGTCCCAGTTCATCCATTCACACCACAGATATTTTCCAAAGACTGAGCATATGCTAACCATCTAACTGGGTGCTGGGAATGTGAGGGGGAGCAAGAGACCTGGTCCCTCTCTTAGTCGAATGGAGGAGGCAGATGACAGCCCAAATTAACATAAAATTAATTTGTGCTGAATGCAAGTAGGGAGAGTACAGGGTCTCTGAGAATGCAGGTCAGGGAGACAGATCTGGTCTGGGGGAAGAGCAGTCGGGGAAGGCTGCTGCTTCTCCTGTGGCCTGAAGATGAGCAGAAGTAACTTGGCAAGGGGGGAAGCAGGACACGCCAAGTACAGGAGATGGAATGTGCAAAGGGAATGAGGTGAGCATGGCACACTCAGGGACGTTAAAAAAGGTGAGAGTGGTCCTGACTGGTGTCCCACAAACCAAAAGGTCACTGGATCAATTCCCAGCCAGGGCACATGCATGGGATGAGGGCTAGGCCCCTGGCTGGGGCATGTAAGAGGCAACCTATCAGTGTTTTTCTCGCACATCCCTGTTTCTCTCCCTCTCTTTCTCCCTTCCCTCTCTCTAAAAATTAATTTAAAAAAACCAAAAAACATCAAAGTGGCTAAAGCAAGGGAACAAGGGGGAACATAGTGCAGGACACTGGTAGGGAGAGGGCGGTCAGATCATGTAGGATGCTGTGAAATTTCTAGAGGGGAATGTGATGGATATGGGTAACAAAGGAGAAGGTTCAGTGCATGGGGACAAGCATGAGTTCTCTTCTGGACATACTCAACGTGCGGTGCCTAGAGACAACCAAGTGGAAATGTTAAGTGCTACTCAGTGGGGTCTGGAACACTGATATGTAAGCTGGAGTGTTATTAACATATAGATGGTAACTGCAGCCATGGGTATGGATAAGATCTTCTAAAGAGGGAACATGAAGAAAAGAAGAGCAAACTCAACACTTACAGGCCTAGCACAAGAGGAGACCCAGTAAATAAAACCAAGAAGGAACAATGGGAAAGACAAGAGAGCACTAGAAGAGTCTCATCATGGGGCAAAAGGGAAAACAGTTTTCACAAAGATGTCAAAAGCTGCTGAGAGGTTGAGAAAGGTTAAGAGTGAAAAATGTTCTCCAGATTTTTTATTATTATTTTTAGCAACATGGATGTCACTGGTAACCCTATTAGAAAGCTACCCAGCAATCTAATAGGGGTAGAAACTAAGTAGAATGGGCTGAAAAATGAGTAGGAGATGAGGAAACACAGGAAGTAAATGCAGCTCCTGGGAAGCCTGTCCTAGAAGGGAAGCAGGAGGTAAAGTCAAAGGGTGGGGCGAATGGAAGGAGATGAAGGAGTCCACATAGGGCTTTGTAAGAGGGAAGACACACGAGTCAGGCATAGGCTGATAGAGGGACCAGGAGAGAAGGACACACTGAAGTTATGGGAAAGAAGGCCCAGAAGATGGGAGTATGGCTTCTGGGAAGGTGGGAGATGGGATCCACAGGAAGAGACACACCTCCTCTCCTGCTAGAAAAAGGAACAGGTCCAGGTAAGGGTACAGGAGTCACGGTAGGAAACTGAGAGCATTCTCATCTGACAGCATCTGTTTTCTCTATTAAATAGGAGGCAGGATCTGCTGAGAGTGAGAGATGGGAGGATCAGGGGTTTGGAGAGTGAAATGTGGCCAACTTAGCTTTCCAGCAGGATTTGGTCTTGGCACTTCTACTGAGGAATAACTTTGAAAAGCTAGATTTTAAGTGCTTCAGTGACAGTCATGAATCTTCATAGATTTACTTTCAAATGGAGACAGTTGAAAGATAACAGTCCCTAAATTGACTGAGAAGGAATAGAGGGGCTTACCAATCCAGAAAATGTATGCCTAGATATAGAAGGGCCATCAGGGCTGGGGCCCGGCCTCTGCTGCTTGGCGCTCGGGGAGCTCCTTTACCTCACTGTGCTCTGGCACAAGGCCCGCAGCAAGGACTGTGAAATACTCCAGCAAAGAGCCACTGGAAACATACCGCTGTTGTCACTGACAGGATGAGGCTGAGGCCACAGTACAGAATCATGGTTGTGATGGGTTACTTCTAAGATGACCCGCTATAATCCCAGTCCCCTCCTATTCACACCCATGCGTAATCCCGCCCTATGTGGAGGCTAAACCTAAGGGACTTGCTTACGATGAGCAGAATTCCAGCAAAAGTGAGGGAAAGTCGGCGCCAAGATGAAATTATAAAACACAGGCTTCTGTCTCACTGGCACTCTCTCTCCCTTCTCATTTGCTCACTGCAATGAAGCCAGATGCCATGTTGTGAGGTACCGCGTGGAGAAGCCTACCTGGCAGGGAACCATGGAAGGCTTGGCCAACAACTATTAGCTGGGTAACTGCCAGCGAGGAACAGGGGCCCCAGTGCAACAGCCCACCAGGACCTGCACCCTGCCAACCACCACCAGTGTGGTCCTGAAAGCAGCCTTCCCCAGCTGAACCCTAGGATGACTGCAGCCTTGGAGACACTCAGAGCCAGAAGACCCAGCTAAGCCACCCCAATAGTACTGACCCACAGAAGCCGTGGGATAAAAAAGGGTCATTTTGCCCTGACCGATGTGGCTCAGTTGGCTGGGCACTGTACTGCAAAGCGAAGGGTCACTGGTTGAGGGTTCAGTCCCCGGTTGGGGTGCGTATGAGAAGCAACTAATCAACCTCTCTCTCACATCAATGTTTCCCTTCCTCTCCTTCACCCTCCCTCCCCTTCTCTCTAAAAATAAATAAATAAAATCTTTTTTTAAATGTTGTTTTAAACCACTAAGTTTAGGGGTCATTTGTTATGCAGTGATACGACACAGGACCTGTCCTCCACAGGAAGGCCACGAGGGACGCTTTCTCAGGCCTTGGCATTAGGAAGAACAGTACTTCTCCTAAACACTTTATTTGCTGTTTATCTTACAGAAACAATGAATCATTTAAATGACCATGTTTTCTTCTTTGCTTTGGCTACTAGGAAGCTCAGAGCCAAATCCACAACCACTTCTAGCTACCGTGCCAGACCACAGAGAACACATTTTTTCATCTTATTAGCTGGTCTTCAGTTTCCCTTTGTGCCAGTTTCTTTATCAATATGTATTTAAAACCCCTTCTGCATTTGTCAGAAGTTTGATGACATTAAGGAATGTATTGAGTTGGCCGAAAAGTCCATTTAGTTTTTTCTGTAAGATAAAAGACACATTTTTCCTTTTCACCAATAACTTCCTTGATTTGGATATTTTGAATATATCGGCTATCTCCCACCATTGGCTTCCAGTGGGTAGAGGCCAGGGGTGCCACTAAACATCTTCCAATGCAGAAGACAGCCCCACAGCAAAGAATCATTTGGCCAAAATGTCAACAGTACCAAGAAACTTTGCAAGCCACTTTTAACATCTTCAATCAGTCGCAGCTCCATCTCCATACACTGCATAAATCTTTTCTGCATTTCAGCTGCATTTCTACCTTTCTCGAAATAATAAAGCATAATACACTGAAAATACTGAAAATGTACATCTTCTTCCACCTTCAATGCTAAAATGGCTGCACAAACATTCACCAATTTTGATTAAGTTTTTTTAAATGCACACTGATATGATAGCTGTCACAATACAATATAACAAAATTGTTTCAAATTGAAGTTAAAGACAACAAAGCACAACTAAATGAACTTTTTGGCCAACCCAAAAGTATATTTTTTTTAACTAGTCCTTATCTTTTAGGGGTACATACTGAAACTTCCATAAATGAAATATGGTATCTAGCGTTTGCTTCAAATAATCCAGGATAAAGAAGTAGATAAAATTATATATGCAACAAAACCAGCCCTTAGGGAGAGCAGGGGTTCTGGGTGGGGAGGCTAATGAAAACGTCTGGAATTAGATTGTGGTGATGGCTGCACATCCTTGTGACCACCGAAACCCACTAAATTATATACTTAAAAATCATGAATTATATCTTTATTTTTTAAAATGTGTCATTAGTTGATAATTGTTGAATATGGGTGATGGGTATACAGACATTAATTATGCGATGAGCTTTACTTTTTGTTTATATTTACTTAATAAAATGTTTAGGGTTCTACTGTGTTGTATAAATGGTGGCTTGCTTCAATGAGAAGGCCAGGCTAGTGGTGGGGGCAGGCCACAGGCAGGGCTTCGAAGGGCCGCTAGTGCTCTAGTGCTTGACCTGGGTGGGGTCGCACAGGTGTCTTCATTCAGCTGCATGCTTATGACCTGTGTGCTCTGGGGGCCTATATGTGACACTGTAACAAAAAATGCACTGTAACATCAGAGGAACTTAGGTAAAAAGCCTCATATCCCTATAGAACATGAGAGGGTGCCCAGGCATAACTAAAATACTGCTCTAAACCAGGACTATCTCACCAAAGTATTGATAATAATAGCTTTTGAACCCAAGCTTTCTTTCTGGGCTCCAGTGAGATTGTCAAGAACTTGGAACCTTAAAGAGGTAGTCTTACAACAGGTTAGGTTTTAACATTCTAGCACTTTATACATCACACTTTGGTGAAGAACCTCTTAGAAATGTGTTTAACACATTATATTTCCAAATCTCCCAGCACCATGCTACAGCGAATGACCTCATACCTGTGTGGAGTCCGTGACAGAAGCCAGCTGCAGGTACTCAGAGTTGCCCCAGCCAAAGAGGTCTCCATCAGCCGACACGGCCAGGCAGCAATCACCGTAGGTGGCAACCTGGACAATGTTCACGCTGGCGAGGTCCCCACCCAGCTTGGTGGGTGCGCTGGTAATATTGTAGTGACCCAGACCTAACATAATGGAAAATACTTACTTTTAATTACTCATTCTCTTAACATTTACACAGACTTACAATATGCCAAACACATTTTAAGCTCTTTACAAATATCAAAAATCCTCATCTGGTCTTCTGCATGCTATGTACCTTCCATCTCCATGTTCTCTCAAAGGAGGAAAAAGACATACTTGTAATTGGATCACTTTTAAAACCCTTGTAATTTTCTAGGTCTAATTCAAGTTAGAAAATTTCTCAAGATGAAATCCCACTATACAATGAACCTATTAGACACAGCATATATTACAATAACAATTTTCTAATGTACTGTTGGGCTAGCTGGAAAATAATGGAAATCTCTGAGCCCATCCCACCCAAACCCTCTACCCCACCCCCCTAAAAAAAGTAAATGGAAACAGGCAAACGGGTGTGATAAACAGTAAACAGGGAAGGACAATGTCACTATGGGTAGTGACGGAGGGTGGTCCCTGGGCAGCACACCGAGGCCCATTGCCCAACCAGCACTGCCTCTGGCTCCCAAGGGTGCACCCTCACAGGCGCTCAGAGCGGTCGGGCTGGCAGCACTGCAGCAACGGGCCAAAGCAAACCCAAATCCTCTCTGGAGGAAAGCAGGCCCAGCATAGGCCCTTAGAGTTTCCACAGGTGAAACTCGATACAATAGGAGATCACAGTAAAAATCACTAAACACAGAAGGAAAGATGCCACTATGAGTGACAGTCAACAGAACCAACAAACAATGAAACATTTATATCCTCTGGACTTCATACACTGGAATTACGATATAGAAAATAAAAAAGTAACTCTGTGTACAATGTTCAAGGAATAAAAGCAGGAATAAGAGACTACAGAAAATGGCCAGGTACACTTTGAAAGGAAACGATTAGAAGTGAAAAAATATAGTTAAAATTAAAAACTCAAATGAATGGACAAAAAAGACAAACCACGATCTAGGAGAAGGTATGTGTAACACTGTAACTGATAAACACTTCAGAGACAGAATATATTAAAAATTCCTAAAAATCAGTAACGAAAAGACAAATAAGTCAACAAAAATGGGTAAAAATACCACATACATTTCAGAGGGAAAAAAAGCAAAACTGGTCAATGAACACATGAAAAGATCCTCACTCTCAGTAGGAATTAAGGAAATGTAAATTAGAATCTCAATGAGATGCTATTTCACATCCACCAATCAGGCAAAACTATTAGGTGGACAAGGCCAAACTCTGCCCAGGCTGTGGAAGAACACCCTGCCGTTGTGGGGAGAGGCTACTTGTTACAACTATTTTGGAAAACAACCACTGAGATACATATGTAAACCCCAGAGGCAGCACTCCCACTCACAGTCTTCACTGGAGCTGCTAGAACACTTGAACAAATGTACCAGGAGACATACTGATGACCACAGACACACTGACTGCGACGGAACAAAAAGCTGTAAACCACCTACATATCTATCAACAAGAAAATGAATAAATCAAGGTGTACTCCATAGCAGAATATCACGCAACTATAAAAATGAACTGCATTCAGCAAAGAAGCAGGATACAAAATCAACACACAAAGCTCAACTCATTTCTATATACTAACAGTGAACAATCCAAAAAAGGAAGTCAAGAAAACAATGTTGTTTACAGTTGCATCAAGAATAATAAAATACTTTGGAATTAACTTAAAGAGATGAAAGACTTGTACAATGAAAACTACAAAATATTGCTGAAAGAAATTAAATTAAATATATATAGACAGAAAAACATCTTATGTTCAAGTATACTCCCTATTTAAAATCCCAACAATGTTTTTTGGGTTTTTTTAAGAGTTTATTTATTTTTTTATTTTCATTTTTTTTAGAGAGGGGAAGAGAGGGAGAGAAGGAGAGAAACATCAATGTGTGGTTGCCTCTTGCACACCCCCTACTGGGGACCTGGCCCACAACCCAGGCATGTGCCCTGACTGGGAATCAAACTGGTGACGCTTTGGTTCTCAGTCAGATGTTCAATCCGCTGAGCCACACCAGCCAGGGCAAACCCCAACAATGTCTTTTGCAGAAATGGAAAAATACATCCTAAAATTCATATGGAATCTCAAAGGACCCCAAATAGCCAAATGATCTTAAAGAACAAAACTGGAGATTTCAACTTACTATGAAGCTACAGTAATCAAAATAGTGTGGTACAGACGTATAAACCGATGGACCAGAATAGAGTCCAGAAATAAACCCTCACTTATATGGTCAAATGATTTTTGACAAGAATCCCAAGACCATTCAATAGGAAAAGGATAATCTTTTCAACAAATGGTGCTGGGACAACTGGGTATCCACATGCAAAAAAAAATAAGATGGGACCTTTAGCTAACACCACAGACAAAAATCCACTCAAAATGGATCAAAAACCTAAATGTAACAACTAAAACTATAAAACTCTTAGAAGAAAACCTAGGGCAAAAGCCTCATGACACTGGATTTGATACTAATTTTCTTAGATACATGACCCCCAAAGCATAGGTAACAAAAGAAAAAATAAGTTGTTAAAGAGAATAGATCCTGTGCTGGCTGGTGTGGCTCAGTGCATTGAGTACCAGCCCGTGAAATAAAGGTTGCCAGTTCGATTCCCAGTCAGGGCACATGCCAGGGTTGTGGGTTTGGTCCTCTGGTCAGGGTGTCTGTCGGGGGATGAACAAACTGAAAATATTCATAACAGGGCTGAATCTTAAGAAACAGAATGTTGAGTTTAAACCAAGTTATGGAGTATACATACAGTATGACCCCTAAAATAAGCAAAACTAGTCACTACATTATTGAGGAGTGTGTATGTTTGAGTGTGTGTATATATAACTTTTTGTCCTCTCAGAGAAAGGGGCAACAGAAATAAAATTTAGGGTGTTGGGTCTCCCTGGGGGTAAGGTAAGCATAAGACACAGGAGTAGCACATAGCTAGAATACAGTACTCAAAACGTCCTAGGTCTTAAATTGGGTAGTGCTTTCACCACTGTTGTTTTATAATTTACATTTATGTTACATATTTTAAAATTAAGACAAAATTCATATAACATAAATTCACCATTTCAACTATTTTATTTTAAATCCTCACCCAAGGAGATGTTCATTGATTTTTAGAGAGAAAGGAAGGGGGGACAGCAGCGGGGGTCAGGGGTGGCAATGCAGAGAGAGAGAGAGACATCGATGTGAGAGAGAAACATCAATTGGTTGCCTCCCCACACGCCCCGTCTGGAGACTGAACCCACAACCTTTTGGTGTACATGACAACTAACTGAGCGACCCAGCCAGGGCTCAACCATTTTAAAGTACACAATTCAGTAGCTGTTGGCATATTCATGTTGTGCAACCAATACCTCTAATTTAAGAACATTTACATCACCCAGAAAGAAAACTCATACCCATTTAGTCACTCCCCATTTCCCACCTCACCCCCAGCCCTGGCAACCACTAATCCGCTTTGTCTCTATGGATTTGCCTACTCTGGACATTTCATGCAAATGGAATCCCACACTATGTGTCCTTTTGTGTCTGGCTCGGATATGAAAGGCAAGGGATCCCTGATCAGCATGGCTCAGTCAGTTGGGTGCTGTCTCACAAAGTGAAAGGTGGCTGGTTCGACTCCCAGTCAGGGCACAGGCCTGGTGTGCGGGTTCAGTTCCCTATCGAATCGCATGAGAGAGGCAACCAATGGGTGTTTCTCTCTCTCATCATGTTTCTCTCCCTCTCTTTCTCCCTCTCTTTCCCTCTCTCTAAAAATAAATACAATCTTTTTTTTTTAAAAAAGGAAGAATTAAAGTGCAAGGGAAAAGAAGAACCAATCTAGAAGGAATGGTCAGGCAAGCCTTGACTAAAGAGATGACAGCCATGCCGAGGCCCAGACGGTGAAAAGGAGAGCACGGAAGAGCACACCAGGCTAAGGAATGATGTGCAGAGACCCTACGGCGGCAAGGAGGAGGGCCAGCTCCAGAAGCTGGCTGCAAGGAGCCCGCATGGCTGGGCTCAGAGCCTGGAGAGCAAGGCCGTGAGGCCACAGGAGGTGTGGCAGGTGACAGTAAGTTTCTGGAATGGCACCTGGAAACTGTTAGCCGTGGCTACCTCCAGCAAGTGAGACTTTTCCTCTTCACCTTATTCCTGTCTGTGCTGTTAAAATTGATCAACAATTTTTTAATTAAAAAGCTGCTTCTTTGAAATTACCCACACACAATTTTAAAAATACAGTGGTACCTTGGTACTCATCATTAATTTGCTCTGGAACTCATGACAAGTGCCAAAACCTATGAGCACAAGGGTCGAGAGAGGGACAAGTGATGAGGCATTTGCTCTTGCAGGGCAGAGTCATGGTTCCTACAAGCTCGACCAACCATGGTGAGTCCTGCACAAGCACCAAGTGCTGAAACTTTTTTTTCTTGTCAAAATGCAACAAGTAAAGGGTCTGACAAGTTCTGAAGTCCAGGAGAGAGGAATTTCAATTTTATAGTTACCAAAGAAATGCACATTTTGAAAACTAGCAGAGTAATTAAATTAGCCCACTTAAGTTGACAATGTTCGTTGCTAGGGAGGTTATGATTTAAGTGGTTCCTCTGTACATTGTTGATGGCAGTACAAATTGGTAAACCTTTTGGGAAGCAATTTAATAAAACATTCTGAAAATAATGAAAATGTTCTAAAACCTCTGTCCCACGCCTGAGGACTTATCCTAGGACAATAATTCAAATGAAAGAAAAAGCTATTTATCTATATATGATGTCATAGATATATATCATGCTGTACATCCCGCCCCCCCAAAGCATGCCTCCTGACAACAGTGTAATGATTAAGTAATTATTAGTTTGATGCTATATCATACAAATATTAAAAACTATAACTGTGGAAGCTGTACCAACATGGAAAGATGTTTTATGCCGATTTAAATGATAAAACAAGCACACAAAATTACACCTATGCTATCACTACAATATGAAAGAGGTACACATATGAACAAAGACAGAGGGAAGGAAGAAAGACTATCTGGTGGTGACAGGATTACTGAAGATTTATACAAGATTTAAATTTTAAACTTAAAAGCCCTTCCTTCAGAAAATTTCAAAAACAAAAAAATTAAATATACAAGGTGATAAAATTTATCCCTTATTCCTCCCTCCCTTTATGATATTCTTCTGCAATCAGGTAAAATCAAGCTCCTTTTAGGTGGCGCTTGTTTCTTCTTTACAAGGCTCTAAGCTCGTTTGTTGAGGGGTCGCTCCAATCCTCCCCCCAACCCTTCATCGATTCATTTCTATGGGAGCCGGGGGTAAAGGGAACGGGAGGAGAGAAGCAGAATAGTATTCCCCAGGAGTCAAATTAAGGAAGGTGGGTTCTAGTCTATGAGAGCCCTACGGCTCCCAAGACCCCACTGCGCCATCCCCAGGGATGAAAGGCACAATACCTGTTTGCCCGTCCGCGCCCCATCCACAAGAATAGACTTCTCCTTTATCCGTCAGAAACAAGCTATGGTCCTGGCCACAGGCGACCTATCAGACAGACAGAGGTGAGGTTGATAAAAAGAAACCCTTAGAAGCTCAGGGCCCTAGTCAACAGACCCAAAGCCTAGTAGCATCCCCTGCCGCTCGTGAGCACCAAGCAGGCTGAGTTCAGCCAGGCAGGCTGCCCCGCGCTGCCTCTACCCTTTATTCATTCTCAATGCGCCGCAGCCTAGCTTTTGTCGCCCTCTCCACGGAAACTGTTCTTGCTAAAGTAAAGTGCCCGGTGTCCTGAGGAGTGAACCCAAGAGCTCCTCCAACACCTCCACACCTGAGGAACCACTCCCTTCTCCGAAAGCCTCTCTCTGCTATTCCTCTCCTCTGCCTCTCTAGTAACATCCAATCTTTGTCACTTGCTCAGTCTCTGCTTCCTACCCTTCAGTATTGGAATCCTTCAAGATTCTGTTCCCTGCCCTCTTCTCTCCTAAGTCTTCACATTCCCCTGGGAGACTGCATCCATTCCCAAGTCTTTTGTTATCACCTCCACACTGTTATCTCCAGTCCCAACGAATCTTGAGTGCAGATCTAACTGCCTAATGAAAAGCACCCTTAATCCACCCTGGCTGGTGTGGCTCAGTGGACTCAGTGCTGGCCCGCGAACCTGAAGGTCACTGGTTCAATTCTCGGTCAGGGCACATGCCTGGGTTGTGGGCCAGGCCCCCGTTGGGGGGGTGCGAGAGGCAGCTGATTGATGTTTCTCTCACAGATTGATGTTTCTCTCACAGATCAATGTTTCTCTCCCTCTCTCCCTCCCTTCCCCTCTCTCTGAAAATAAATTTAAAAATTTTTTAAAAGGTAACTGATGACACATGTGACAAAATCTTGACTTACTCCACAGCCTTGAATATATAAATATTTATATATTTATATAAAATATTTAAAAAAAAAATTTTTTTTAAAGCACCCTTAATCAAACACTCATTATGTCAGACACTATGCTAAGTCAATAACCAAGACCACCCAGTAAGAAACTGAGTCTCAAAGAAGTCTGCTAACTTGGCCAAAGTCATCCAGTTCATATGCAGAAAAGCAGGGAGTTAAACTTGCATCCGCGTGACTTTGAAGCCTGTGCAAGAAGCACTCCATTCTACTGCAACTTCACTCTCTCGCTTCTCCTCACTTCCCCCTCCGGCCAACCCCAGCCTGCTCCTCCTCCTGTACCACCCATCTGGAGTGAGAACATCAGCAGTCAAGTCATTTGCCTAAGGAGTCACACTCAGCTCCCCCTAGCTCACTCCCTGCCTGCCTAATATAGCCTCAAATCCAGTCAATTCTCTTTACATGTCTCTCCACCTGTCCCTTCTCCCCATGGCTTCTCAAGTGGCCTTCATCGCTTCCTCCCCCAGCCTACGGCATACCACGGCCAAAGTTATCTTTCTAAATAGACCGTGGTTTGGCTGTCATGCCCCCTGCTTAGGAACCTTTGATAGGCCCCAAGTGTCAAGAGGGGCAGGTCTGAATTCCTTAGCAAGGCATTCAGGACCGTGCATTGTTCTCTCTGAACCTGCCTTCCAACCTATCCCACACCACTCCCCCATAATCATGCACAACTCCGGCCACACTGCATGGTCTCAGCAGTTAAAGCCTCTAGCTCCTTCCTCGCCTCTGCCAGAAAACTCTTCCTCCCACCAGTCTACCTGGTCAATTTGGTCAATTCCTCTGCCACCTCCCCACGATACCTTTTCTCCCTTCCATTCCACCTCGGCTAGACTTAACAGTTCCCCTACTGGTACTTTCACTGAGACTTCAGTATACATTACTTGCTTAGATATTTATTTTAAGTACTGACCACGTGCCAGGCACCGCATCAGGGATGGGAATAAAATAAGCAAGATAAAGCCAGCCTGGAGCATCCGTAGTGCTCTGATACAGCTAGTGTTTTAATCTGTCTCTCCCGCTAGAGCGTTATCCCCAAAACCTTATTAAGCTTTGGACCTCGATGATCTACTGCAAATCCTGGCCTGCAGTAGGCAGGCAGTAATTTTCACTAAAATAATTTATTAATTCAGAAAATTTGCCTACCAAATTTGCCATCACTCCACCCAACTTTCCCCCTTTCCAAAGTACCCCAGGGCACAGGATGAGTGACTTACCTGGACCACCTGTCCATCGAAGTCCTGCATTCTGTGGACTTTGTGACTTTCACTACATCAGGAGCAATTGGGGGAGAAGCAAGAGATATGTTCGCGGTAAGCTGGGGTTCTGGCCCCTCCCCGGTCACCCTTAACCGTGGCCCCTACATACATTGTGACTGTTATGGAAACTCTCAAGGTCAAATGTAAGGCAGAATTAGGCCAAGGTGTGAAAGTAAAAGAAAACAAACAAAATCCTTTGGTGATTTTCATATGCTGCCAGAGTTGAAACTGGTATTTAGGACCACTAGGACAAAGCAATGAACCGGTGGAATTTTTTTTTAAAGACTAAATGAGTAGGATTGAAACAGAGGGAAATTTCTGAAGTTACTCATTTGGTTAAGAATACAAAATTAATTCAAAGAACTTCTACACATCACAATCAATGCTCATGCGCCCTCGCCTCCCACCAAGCTACCGCATGGAGCTCAACCTGCAGTGCAACAACCCTCTCCACAACTTTCCAGTGAGTTGTCACCGCTCCTCTCACACAACGGAAATGTCACTTCCTGCTCTGTGGGTCTATCACTCAAGAAATGTTTAATACTCAATGCGACTGGGGGAAGGGGAAGTCCTTTCAGGAACTTACCTGTAAATTTCATTTTCGACCACCTTTCTTCCACATTGCCCGTAAGAATTGTTCCCCATGCTGAAGACTAAAAAGCAACAGTCCCAATTAAACTCTGTTCATGGAATCCTACAATGTCAGGGCTGACAGGGGGTCTCAAAAGCGGTCGTAGTCCAACCACTCACCCTAGCTGCCATTTGGTTTCCAACATTCGCAACCTGTGCAGGCAGAGCCACAGGTATGCGGGGCTCTAGACCTGCCACATCCGCATGTGCCAC
The DNA here is from genome assembly GCA_004026545.1 of Mormoops blainvillei. Classification (NCBI taxonomy): domain Eukaryota; kingdom Metazoa; phylum Chordata; class Mammalia; order Chiroptera; family Mormoopidae; genus Mormoops; species Mormoops blainvillei. The sequence goes on from PVJD01000722.1 coordinate 135,140, forward strand.
CTTTACTGTTCCTGCTGCCCTCCCCTCCGGGCCCCAGTTCTACCTCTCAGAAATCCCACCTTACATAAGGGAAGCACCTCATGTGACAGGCCTCGGCACCCCATTTCCTAACCTGTCACTAGGTTGCCCTCGATGCAAAAATTCATCTTGAAAAAGTTCCTAAACACTACCTTCACCTTTTCCCACAAAGCACACTTACACAGAAAATGAAACTTGAAAAAATTTAGTCAAGCTAGTCTTTCCCTAGAAACCACTCTTCGGGAGAGGATGGGGTGACCCACAAGCCTGGACTCTGAAAGCCCCCGCCACTTGGAAGCAGTGTTAGCAGCAGGTTTCTCTCAAAACAACAGAAAAAGCCACCTGCACATGCAGCCCGGCCCGGTGACTTTGTGTGAAGGGAGTGGGGGGCCTTGGTAAGGCTGCCTGGGGTGTGCTGTCACTTCTAGAGATACCTGAGGTTTTCTAAGTATCACAGAGAGCAGAAAGTATAAAAGTTTTAGCAAGGTCTGCCCAGTACGGCTCTCTTGAGCATCCTACTGATTCACTCAGGAAATGCCAACAGCTTCACTAAATACATGTGGCTCAAAATAAGCCACTTTAGGCCTAACGGCAAAAAAGTGGTTCCCCAACTCCCCCATCAGTCATGAACAAGTCAATTCACCTCCTTCGTTGTCTGTGAGGACAAGAGAGTGGGCTCTGCCGCAGGAGACCTGTAGCACCTGTGTCTCCTGAGGTTTGTCCAGAGGCAGTGGAACTGGCGAGGGCTCCAAAATGTACTCATATCCCCTCACTGAAACAGAAACAATCAGGTTCATTACACTGACTGAGGGTCACCACACTTCTAACATTAGAAATCATAGTGCTGAACTGCCACATTTTTACTCAGATCTTGAAATCACTTACTCAAGGCACATAAGCCAGTAGCAAAGCTAAGACTAGAACCCTGATCCCCAGCTCTCAACCTACGGCATCCCACTGCCTCCATTACACATTGGGTTCCTGGAAAGCATACGAGTCTTATTTTTCAAAAATCTCTTTGCGTGTCATTTAATACTGTTTGAATTTTTAAAGAAAGTAAATGCATTTGCTTCCTGTAATACTCATTAAGCTTCTCAGTAAAGTGAACAGTAAATACTGTTATATTAAAAGGAGGAAAAAAAAATATATAGATGCATTTACTTGCATATACATTAAATCTCTGTAGAAGGATAGCCTGGAAACTGTTAACACAGGCGGTCTCCAGGGAGAAAAACCATGTGTCTGAGAGGACAGAGGGGAAAAGCAGACTTTTCATCATATATTCTATTATGCCTTTAGGATTCTGAACTATATAAAAAAGGAAATTTTAATATCTAAATAAACAAGGGGGGAAGTTTTTTAGAAGTCACGCTAAAGAAGAACGTTATTGTTCTTTACCATCCCACTGAAGAAGCGAGACTGGTCTACGTAAAGAATTCCTGTTGTAGGTTTTAAATGACAAGCTTTTGAATATTTATAATGTAGGTTGGAGTTAAGGAGAAAATCTGCAAATGTACCAGTCCTCACCCCACAACCCACTAAATAATCCCTCTATTTTCTCCTTTGAACCCCATGTTTAAAGATTTTGCCTACCAAATAAATGGCATTATTACTATTGTAATAATATACTTGCCCATTTGTTTCACTAGTGACTAATATAATATTCAGGCAGAGCTTATATTGATCAGGATGGAATAACTGGCTTATCACAGTAATATGATATAATTTTAGGCAAAATCAAAGAAAGTTTTTAGTGTATATAGCCTTATTAGCTGAAAATATACAGCACTTTAGAGTGCTGAAAAGTTAACTCACATCCCCCATCACTATCTTCATAGGCCCCTAAAGGCCTGGGAAGCTGCAGATACATAACACTTAAAGAGAATCTGGCTCTAGATCCAACTACCAACTGAAAGGAATATAAAGGGTCCTGTTAAACAGGGATGCACTCAGCAAACCCCAGACTGGAAAATTCTATAGGATAAACAATGTGGTTTCTTTAATAAATAAATTTCAAAGAAAAAAGATTAAAACACAAAGAGACTTTTAAAAGTCTTATCAACGATTTGCAATGTCTGGACCTTATCTGGATCTGGATTCAAATAAATTTTAAAAAATAAAATAAAAATTTAATGACATTTGTGAGACAACTAGTAATTTGAACACTGACTAGATATTTGATGATATTAAGAGATTATACTGTTAATTATTTTTAGGTGTGATAATGTTGTACTTACTTTTTTTAAAAGAGTCCCCACTTGTTTAGACATGTACTGAAATATTTATGAGTAGAATCAATAATGTTAGGATTTACTTCAAATTTATTGAGGGGAAATGAATAAAACAAGACTGGGATGAGTTAATGACTGTAGGAGCTGGTGACAGTACATGGGTTGCACTATACTATTCTATCCATTCCTGCATATATCCAAAATTATTCCTAATAAATGGTATAAAAAATGTGGCGTGGCATGTTATAGCTACTAAAACTTTAACACCAACTTATATAAGCATTCCAGTATAAAATTAATTGGAAAAAAGGCAGAAAATAAAACATATGCTGTAAGCAAAATAAAATAATATATTGGCATATATATAAATGAGAAAACAGGAAAAAAATGAAAAGATAGGTGTGTCCTAGTATGTATGTCTAGGTAATTTCACCTTTAGTTTAAAAAATGTTTCTTATTGTTCTTAAAATAGTTTGGCTGATGTCTACTTTTTAAAATGTCACTACAAATCATTTCTAACATTTTTACAATTCAAGTTTCAAACAACTGAAATAAAGCCTCCATCTTAAGGATTATATTGAATTTTTCCCCCAGACCATATCCCAGGCATTGTAGAGTATTTCGGGCTACCTCCAAGCTGGGAAAGAAAGGTCATCTCTTTGGAGCCAAAAAGGAACATTTTTACTTATCAGCAAATGCCTTTGGCCTAAAGGTTCGAAATTATTACCAAAGAGGCTGAAAAACAATCTAATCCAAATGGTTTCAAACAACATCCCTTTAAGACTCTATCTATTTTGTTGTGATGCTTTGGTTTATGTAATCATACTCCTGAAAATCCAAAGGGAGCTCTCAGGCCAATCACAGCAGAGAGAAGCCAGCGTGAGAATGCTCACTTTTATCTTTACGGCTCCTGTGAAATCCAAGCTGAGAATCTTTGTTGAGTCCCATACCCCAAACTTTCGTAACATCCTTGGTTCTGGAGGACAGCAATGTGAACCCATAGCCACAAGCTGCTGATGAAATCTGAAAAAGAGTTCCCAATAAGGCATTAATTGATTTGTGATATGAAGTTGTTTTCAGCAATTTCTGGCCAGTTATTTACCCAATCCAAGAACACATATAATTAATATAGCAACTAACATTTATTCAACATTTACTATGTGTTACGTGTTTGATATGTATTATCTCATTTAATTTTTACAATCACCCTATAACTAGGTATTATCATCATCCCCATTCATCCATAGTCTAGCACAGCAGTTAAGCAGATAACTGCCTTAGTTTAAGCTTTGGTTCTATCCCTTACCAGCTGTGTGGCCCGAGACAGATTACTTAACCTTCTGTTTCCCTCTCTGTAAAATGGAGACAGTGAGTATCTTTCTCATTGGGTTAGTGTGAGGACTAAATTAGTACAGCTAAAGCCCTTACTGTAAATAGTATCTGACTTAATGTTACTACTAGTAGTAGTATTTGGAAGATGAGAAAATCAGGTGTGAACCTGGGGTGAGGGGGAGGGGGAGGGGGATACCTACCAAGAAGGGCTCCTGGTGGCTAACTGGGATCAAATTTGAAAAAATAGAGCCTAGCAGCCATTTCTGCACGGGGGCTTCTCACGCACTTCACGGAGAAGCTTGTGCTGAACTGTCCTTACACTGTGTTTCTTGCCATTATAAAGGTTTCCTGGAATCCTATTTCAACCGATAGGACCGAGGTTTTTCCCATCCAATCAGAGCTGTACAGCTCTCACCAATCAGAGCAGCTCTATTCTGATAAATCAGGACAGTGCCTTTCAGGCCAATCAAACTGCAAAGATTAAAAGCCCTCGTTTGCATGAGGATGGACCATCCAGGGACTAAGGGCAGGGTGGGCAGGGATTCCTGTCCATATATGCCAGCTCCCCTCTGGCTCAGAGAGTGTACTTTCCACTGAAGACTGTGTTTCCCTGGCTAGGGCTGAAACACCCACAGTGTCTCGCCAGGGTATAGCAGAGCAGACCAGCATACAGTGGAACAGAGCACAGCCACCTAGCCGAAGAGGGGCCTGGGCCGGGGGCAGCCTCACAGCCGTACTGTTTTCACAGCCTTGCTATATCACTGTTTGCACAGAATAAAGTATCCTTCTTCACTGCACCTGAGAGTGGGGATTCCTGTTGGCACTGAACTGGTGCCAACAACAATCAGCTGACACAAGGTTCCTTCTGAAACAAGTTAAAGATTAACTTGCCTAATACAGTCACAAAGCAGATAAGTGGAAGCAATCTGATTCCAGACTGCATATTAATATGTCATCAAAAAGCCTAGTTTCAATAAAAAAGAATAAGACACGCAAAGAAACAAGAAAGCATGACCTGTACTAAGGGAGAAAAAGCAGAAACTAACCCTAAGTGGACAAAGATGTTGAGTTTGTTAAAGACTTTAATGAACTATTGTTCAAAAAAATATTTTTTAACTATGTTTAGAGAATTAAAATATTATGACAATGAACAAATATCGAAGCTGACTAGAGAAATAAAAACATTAAAAACCTAACTGGAAATTCTAGAGTTATAAAGTAGAATAAACCAAAAGAAAAAATTCACTATATAGGCTCAACACCAGATCTGAAATGGCAGAATAATCGGTTAACTTGAAGAAATATCAATAGAAATTATTCATTCTAAGGAACAGGAAAAAAAAAATTAAAGAAAAATAAACAGCGCCTCAAAAACCTGTAACAAAACAAGCATATCAACATTTATGTAATGGGAGTCCCAAAAGAGCAAGAGAGAAAAAAAATGAGGCAGAGAAAAAAATATTCACAGAATTAATGGCAGAGCCAAAAACACAATGGAGAAAGTCTAATAAATGGTACTGAGAAAAGTGGAAAGCCACATGCAAAGAAAGAAACTAGACTGCCATCTGACAACACACACAAAAATTAACTCAAAAATGGGTTAAAGATGTGATTGTAAGACCTGAAGCAGACGTGGTTAGTGTGGCTCAGTGGATTGGGCACAGGGCTACTAAGTAAAGGGTCACTGGTTCAATTCCCAGTCAGGGCACATGCCTGGGTTGCGGGCCAGGTCCCCAGTAGAGGGGCATGCGAGAGGCAACTATACACTGGTGTTTCTCTCCCTCTCTTTCTCCCTCCTTTCCCCTCTCTCTAAAAGTAAATAAATAAATAAACTCTATTTTTAAAAAAACCTACAATGAGATACCACTTCACACTTGTTGGAATGGTTATTATCAATGAGAAATAACAATTTTTGGAGAGGATGTGGCGAAAAGGGAACCATACAGCTGGAGGGAATGTAAATTGGTACAGCCACTATGAAAAAGGTACAGAGGTGCCTCAAAAAAATTAAGAATAGAGTTTTCATATGCCCTAGCAATCCCTGTTCTGAGTATCTACCTGAAAATTTGAAATATCTACTATTTGTAAAGATATATGTACATCATATTCACTGCACATTATTCACAATAGCCAAGATGTGGGAACAACCTAAGTTTCCTTCACAGAAGACTGAATGAAGACATAGTATGTATATACAATGGAATATTACTCAGTCACTAAAAAGATGAAATACTGTCCTGGCCAGTGTGGCTCAGCTGGTTGGGCATCATTCCACAAACTGAAAGGTCATGGGTTTGATTCCTGGTCAGGCCATGTGCCTGGCTTGCAGGTTTGGTCCCCCGTTGGGGCACATGCAACAGGCAACCAATAGATGTTTCTCTCTCACATCAGTCTTTCTCTCCCTTCATTCTCCCTCTCTTTCCCTCTCTCTAGAATCAAAAAAAGAAAAAAAGAAAAAGATGAAATACCGCCATTTACAACAACATGGTTGGATCTTGAGTGTATTATGCTAAGTGAAATAAGCCAGACAGAACAGGACAAGAACTGTATGATTTCACTCATATGTGGAATATAAAACAAAAAGCAACAAATGAACAAACAAAACAAAAACATGCAAACAAACAAAACAGGAAACTCATAGATACAGACAACAGAATGGTGGTTACCAGAGCAGAGGGGGGTTAGGAGAAAACTAAGAGGGTAAAGGAGATCAAATGCATGGTGAGGGAAAGAGACTAGACCTCAAATCGTGAGCACAATAGTGATAGATATGCCATATTATAACGTTGTACATTTGAAATTTATATAATGTTATTAACCAACGTTACTCCAATAAAATGTTTACACTTAATAAAAATGTTTAAAAGAGTAAACATTAGTATTTGAAAACAAAAAAGAATTAATGCCAGAAAATTTACCAAATTTTATACAAAACATAAATCTACGGATCAAACTTGCTCAACAAATTACAGTTAAACTCTTGAAAGATAGAGAAAATATTAGAAGCATTAAAAAATGGATTGATCAAGTACAAAGGAACAACAATATCAACAGCTAACTTCTCATCAGAAACAATGGGGACCAGAAATCTGCAGAATGACATATTCAACGTACTAACACACAAAAACTGCCAACTAAGAATTCCATGTCCAATAAAACTACCTTTAGAAAATGAAGATGAAATAGAGACATTCCCAAAGACTGACAGATTTTACTGCTGATGGACCTGCCATTACATATACTAAAGAAGTCCTTCAGTCATCAATAATGTATAATATACTTCAAAGTTGCAAAGACTAAATCTTAAATGTTCTCACCACAGAAAAGAAACAATAGCTCTGGCCAAGTAGCTCACTTGGTTAGAGCATTGTACCAATACACCAAGGTTGCAGGCTCAATCTCTGGTCAGGGGACCTGTAAGAATCAACCAATGAATACGTAAATAAGTAGAACAACAAATCAACTTTCTTTCTCTCTCTCTCTCTCTCTCTCTCTCTCCCCCCTCCCTCCATTCCTCTCTCTAAAATCAGTAAATAATTTTTTTAAATCAAGATTTTATTTATTTATTTTTAGAGAGAGGGGAAGGAAAGGAGAAAGAGGGGGAGAGAAACATCGATGTGTGGTCGCCTTTCACGTGCCCCCTACTGGGGACCCGGTCTGCAACCCAGGCATGTGCCCTGACTGGGAATCGAACTGGCAACCCTTTCGTTCGCAGGTGGATGCTAAATCCACTAAGCCACACCAGCCAGGGCAAAATTTTTAAAAAAGAAATAATATTACGTGATACGGTAGATGTGTAAGATAATGCTATAGTGGTCAGTCTTATTGCAATATATAAATGTATCAAGTCAATACTGTCCACTTTTAAATTACACAATGTTATATGTCAATTACATCTCATTTTTTTTAAAAAAGAAATACTTCAGGTTGAAAGGAAATGAGAGCAGATGATAACTAACAATCACAAGAAGGAATGAATAGCACCAGTGAAACTAATTACATATGTAATTATGTATTACAATATTTTAAATATACATTGTATAAATATATTTTTCTCTTAAATGATTTAAGACAACTGCATAAAACAATAATTACAGAATTGTATTCTAGGCTTAAAACATACAAAGATGTAATATATATCACGGTAACCACAAAAAGGAGAGAGAAGGAAACAAAGCTATGTTGGAAGAAAGTTATTATAATTTTTAAGAATTAGGTCACTGCTAACTAAAGTAGATTTTGATAAATTAAGACACATATTGTAATCTCAAGAGCAACCACTAAAAAGAGAACTCAAAAAAATATAGAAAAGCACCCAATAAAGGAAATAAAAAGGTCCACTAAGAAAAAAACCTATTTAACACAAAAGGCAGTGAAGGAAGAGGAACAAAAAAGATAGCAAAATGGCAGGTGTAATCCACAATATCAATAATTACATTAAAAGGACACGGATTGAGTAATATCAGTGAAAACACTGGTAAATATCGTCAGAATCAACTTTTCAGAACTCTAGAAATTTACCAAAGGCTTAGAACAATTTGGAGAGTGTTTACTCAAGAAAAGCAGCAGAAACTCAGCAAGAACGGCAGGATTTGCATGTTTTAATTTGCCCTATTCCCATTCCCACCTCTCGGCAGCTCTGCAGTAGCTTTGAAAACCAACAGCTTACAACCACCGGGAAAATCAGAAACCTGGCAGCTACTGAAGGGGGCAGAATAGGACTGGAATGTCAAAGCCCCATTCCCAGAGAGGTCTCATTTGAACTATCTGGTTGTTCCCCGGAAGGTCCCACTTGCAAAGCTGTCTTTATTTGGCCTGACCCCGTAGCAAAGATGGAGCAATTTATTGTTTATAGCCAGTTAGGGAAATCTGTCTAATTACTGGCTGTCCACTAAGCTAACTGAACAGAGACATCAGTGCCCACACATGACAAAGAATATAAACTTTACCAAATTAATTCAAAGAAGTCAGTAAACAACAATGAACAACAATAACAATAAACCCTGGGGAGGTGGGAATAATATTTTATTTCCAGAATTGCCACCTTATATCATTTTTAATGAGCAATTTTCAACAACAAGAAAAAACACAAGCAATGGAAAGAAATAATAAATTATAGCCCTTACACAGGAGGGAGAAAAAAGCAGTCAACAAAAACTGTTCCTGAGGAAACCCAGATGTTAGACTTAAGACAAAGACTTTAAAGTCAACTGTTTTAAATACATTCAAAGAACTAAGAGAAACCGGATGTGAAAAACTAAAGAACAGTATGAGAACAATGTCCCACCAAAAAGAACATCAATAAAGAGATAGAAATTATAAAAAAAAGAATCAAATAGAAATTCTGAGGTTGACTAGTACAATAACTATATTTTAAAATTCACTAGATGAGCTCTCATCAGATTTAAGCAAACTTGAAGATAGGTCAATTGAGATTATCCAGTGTGAGAAATAGAAAAAAAATGAAGAAAAATAAACAGAGCACCTTGACTGGTGCAGCTCAGTTGGCTGGGCATCATCCCACAAACCAAAAGGTCACTGGTTCAATTTCCCATCAGGGCACATGCCTGGGTTGCAGGTTCCGTTCCTGGTTGGGGCACATACGAGAGGCAACTGATCGATGTTTCTCTCACACATCAATGTTTCTCTCCTCTTTCTGTCTCCTTTCCCCTCTCTCTAAAAATAAATTAATTTTTTTAAAAAAGAAAAATAAACAGAGCTTCAAATACCTGTGGGACACATCAAGCATACCATCATACACATAATGAGAGTTCCAAAAGGAGGGGAGAGAAAGGAGTAGAATGTTTGAAGAAATAATAAGGTATGGTGGATGAAATGAATAGGAGCACAGAGGTTTTTAGGGCAGTGAATATAATCTGTATGATACTATAACGATAGCTACACATTTGTCCAAATCCACAGAATATACAGTGGAACCTAATTTTCAAACGTAGTTCATTCCAGAAGCATGTTCAAGAAGCAATTTGTTTGAAAATGAAATCGTTTTTTCCCAGGTATCAGCATGAAAGGGTTGTCAGACACAGAACCAGAGTTTGGTTGGACAACTGAGACATTGTTTCAGTGAACAACCTGGTCAAGAGCTGAATTATTTGAGATGGGAAACGGTACAGAACCCAGGTTTGACTGTATACCAAATGAATCCCAATGTAAACGACTGACTTTGGGTGGCTGTGATGTAGGTTCATCAATTGTAACAATGTACCAGTGGAGGAAGGGGGTTTTGATAATGGGGGAGGCTGTGCATATGTGGGCAGGAGCTATATGTGAAAGCTCTGTACCTTCTGCTCAATTATGCTGTGAATCTAAAACTGCTCTAAAAAAGTAGTCTTAAAAAAATGAATGTCTCAAAACATTTTGAATATAATAAAAACATGAACTGAGAAATTCAAGAAACAAAATGAATTCCAAAATAATGATAAATTCAAAGACATCCACACCTAGAAATATCATAATCAAACTGTCAAAAGTAAAGGACAAGAATCTTGAAAGCAGCAAGAGAGAAGTTACATCACATAAAAGAGATCCTCAATAACATCAGAAACCACGGAGGCCCAAAGGTAGTGGTATGCTGAATTCTAAGTGCTGAAAGAAAAAGAAAACTGTCAACCAAGAAATCTATACTCAGCAAAACTATCTTTAATAAAGGACAACAGCCCTGACTGGTGTGGCGTCGTTGGTTGGGTGTCATCTTGCAAACCGAAAGGTCGCTAGTTCAATTCCCACTCAGGGCACATGCCTGGGTTGTGGGTTTGGTCCCTCGGTCAGGGCGCCTGCAAGAGCCAACTGACTGATGTTTCTCTTGTCTCCTCTCTCTAAAAATAAATAAATATGCCCTGGGTGGTGTGGCTCAGTGGATTGAGCACCGGACTATGAACCGAAAGCTCGCTGGTTCAACTCCCAGTCAGGGCACATGCCTGGGTTGCAGGCCAGGTTCCCAGTATGGGGCGCGTGAGAGGCAACCACACATTGATGTTTCTCCCCATCTCTTTCTCTTTCCCTTCCCCTCTCTCTAAAAGTAAATAAACAAAATCTTTTTTTTTTAAATCATACTTAATGGTGAAAGACTGAATGCTATTTCCCTAAGATCAAAAACAAGCCAAAGATGTTGGCTTTCACCATTTCTATGTAATGGTGCAATCAGGCAAGAAAAAGAAATAAAAAGCATTCATATTGGAAATAAAAATTTAAAACTCTTTATTCACAGACAACATGATCCTATATGTAGAAAACCCTAAGGAATACACAAAAATCTATACAAGTTCAGCAAGATAACCAGATATAAAGTCAATATACAAAAACCAACTGTATCTCTACATACTAGCAATGAACACTCTAAAAATTAAATTAAGAATAAATTCTATTCACAGTAGCATCAAAAAGAATAAAATGCTTAGGAATAAATTTAATGAAAGAAGTGCAAGAGTTGTACAGTGAAAACCGCAAAACAAGAGTTGAAAGAAAATACAGATCTAAATAAATGGAAAGACTTTTCATGTTCGTAGAATGGAAGACACAAAATTGTTAGACGGCATTTGCGTCCAAATCGATCTATAGGTTCAGCACAATCCCTATCAATATCCCAGCAAGTATTTTTGCAGAAATAGGTGAGCCAATCCTAAAGTTCATATGGAAAAGCAAAAGACCCAGAATAGCCAAAACAATTTTATAAAAACAACAACAAAGCTAGAAGACTTACATTTCCCATGTACAAAAGAAAAAAATACCTTACCCCATACCGTATACACACAAAAATCAACTTAAATGGCTGGCTCACAGACCTAAGAATAAGAACTAAAACTAAAAATCTCCTAGTCGAAAACAGGAAAATTATCTTTGAGAGCTTGGATAGGCAAAGATTTCTTAGATATGGTACCAAAAGCATGAGCCACAGGAGAAAAACGGATCAACTTAATTTCATCAAAATTAAAAACTTGCTCTTCAAAGGTCACTATTAATTTAAAAAGAAAGAAAAGGCACAAATTGGTAGAAAATATTTGTATCGTCATATATGTGACCAAGGACCCATAGCCAGAATACATTAACAGCTCTTACAACTCAATACTAAGAAGTAAACAACCCAACTTTTCATCACCTTGATCTCCCCTTTTCAGCTGAAAGATCGTTTGTTATCCTTGACAAAAGTCAGGAGCAAAACTTATCAAATATGCTTTTTCATCACCCACCAAGATTCCCACAGCCATTCACCCCTAAGCATCCATTTCTGCTGAGTGCTGGCTTCCGAGATAAAGGCCCGGCTGAAGCTGTCCCTTGCTCTGATCTTTTCCAATCTGAGTCAAGTCAGAGGCCTCCTCTGCAAGCCATTCTAGTGCGTTCAGGCCGCTCAGCCCTCGTTTCTCATTTCTTTTACTGCTCCAGTTAACCCTTCCTTTCCGAGTTGTTCACCGACTCCACCTGACCCATCTCCTCTGACCCTTTAAAGTCGCCTTTAACAATGGAATTTCTGGAGTCTCACTGACCCGAGTGAGAAGCCCACTGTACGTGCACCTACTAGCTGTGAGCACTGGGACTCGTCCCTTAACCTCTCTGAGCCTCCCCTTCCTTCTCTATAACTGTGGTGATGACCCCCGCCTCCTGGGGTGATGTGCGAATGACACGAGCGGGCGACAACACATGGCACACTTCAGCCACTCGGTGAACGTTGGCAGCGCCCCTAACGCCTTCTCCTCCTGGGCCTGCTGCCCGCTCTGGGGTCGTCCTCCCCGAAGTCTGACCACCCAGTGTCGCCAACTTCTCAAAGAGGCCAAGTGCCTCAAGAGGGGGAAGGAAGAGGTTGCACCTTTTGATCCAGCTCCAGGCGGTAGGGCACGGGCTGGATCCTGCGGCGCGGCCGCAAGCCGCCGCGGGGCTGGGGCCCGGAGCCGGGCAGCACGAAGGTGGGCACGCCCAGCGCCCCGGAGAAGCTGAAGCCCCACACGAAGATGCGGTCTACGCGAGCCGCGCGCTCGCCCACGTACTGGAACACGGGCGCATCGGCCTCGGCCTCCGCCGCCTCGCGCCGGCTCCGCGAGCGCCCGGCCGCTGTCCAGTGCCCTCGCCATGTCCCCGGCCCCGGCCCGCTTAGCCAGCGCCCCAGCCGAGCCCCCGCCGCCAACGCCGCCTGCCCCATCCTCAGCCTCACGCCTCAGCGGCTCCTGGGCGCCGCCATCTTGCGTGACCCTTGACCCCACTACCCGGCGGAAAAGCCTGCAACCGCGTTTACTACTGGCTGAAGGCAAAGGTGCTCAGGGCAGCCGAGGGCCCCGGCTGGCGGGAGGGCGGGGCGGAGCCGGGTACCACCGAACCTAAGTGAGCAGACCGTGGGGACCCGGTCCTGGCCCTGCCTGCCTAGTGCGAGACCTTTGTCCGAGCTCCATCAGGTGGCCTGAACTCACTTCCCTCCCCGCACAGTGCACGTTTGCTGAGCATTTGCTCTGGCAAGCGCTTTTATTTTGTTGCAAGACCCTTCACTTCTTAGCCATCAGCAGAGGTAGAACTTAAGGGCTGGCGCACTCCCCTACCCTGTTTTACTCCCTTTGCCACTGTCCCTCATCATTTCTTATCTAGTTGCAGCTGTTCCTACTTCCGTAAGCCACCAAGCCACTCAGCCCGCGCTCGAGAAATAGAATGTAGCTCTTACTATTCTCATTCGCTGCCCAAAAGCCTGCAGCCGTTCCCTGCTGTCTTCAGTACATCCTCTTCCCCAAGTCACCTTGGCCCTCAGCCTGTCACGCCAATTGATTCAGGTGGTTCTACTTGTAATTTTTGAAACCTAGTGCTGTTTCAGGCTTCCCGCTTTGCCCATTGCCTCGAATGCCCTGCGCAACTGCCTCCTCTCCCTGCAGATGTCTCCAGCCCCTCCGAAGTTCCATGAAGGCAGGAACTTCAGTTTATTTAGATTATCCTCAACAATTTTGTACTAGGCTTTAGCATGCCACCAGGAATAAGGGAGGACTCACTCACGAATGAACGATTCAGGAGTGTAGGGACCTGGGCTCTAGTCCTGACTCTACTACTGACTTACTACGCGGTATTGGGAAATTGTCTCCCATCACTGGATCTCACCTCCAAAATAAGGAGGTAAGAAAAATTAATACACTGAATGAAATGAAAAGTTTCTTTTATAAATGAAGTGTTTGGACTTTATGGCCTGTAGGATCTTGCAGCCAGTTATGATCCATGAGAGCGTTCCCAAATCCTAGTCCCGAATGCTGAAGACAAACTATTTCTTCCTCCCCTTGCTTCCTTTTTTCTCATTCTCTTTATATTGCTTGATACCTACAACTAATCCAGTTTTAATATACTCCCAAGACCAGTTACTTTGTTGTTCTGGAATGTGCCTTGTATTCAGTCCGTGAAACATGTTTTTACTGTTCCACGGAGAAATGTTGTTGATGTTTTACCGCTCTGTGGGGCTGTTTTATAAAGGGTGACGAGGGAAAACTGATTGATAAAATGTGGTAGCCATGAAACTGCTCCTCGGAGGCCTCCAACTACAGGGAACATAATTAGCCAGAGCTCTGAGATCAACAGTCTGCTGGGCTAGGAACTCTATCGTCTGTTTACACTGAGGTCATACTTACCTTGGACTGCTCCCAGTGACTCAGCGAGCGAAGCAGGAATACACACTCAGGCAGACCTGTTCTTGGGAAGCATGGACTCCTCTGCTGGTCAGCTTTGGCTGGAGAACTCCCCAGTGGCCTGACCAAGACTTTCCTAGACTATACCGCACTCTAGGACACTTTTACTCATCCTCCTCTCCCTCTCTCCCTCCCTGAGGGTCAGACTTGCATCGAGGCCTGATGGAGCTCCCAGCTTTGCCAGGCTCTGCCCCCACCTCCGTTTTCTCTTACAGAGCATTGTCCATAATAAAACCCTTGCCCATTTAACTCGGTCTTGCAGTTATAGTTAGTTATCAGGGGACACAACTAACATAGAAGGAGCCAAGACATGAAGAAATGAGAGTGTGAGCCATTAGATATCCTGGGAGGAGTGTTCTTAGACAAGGGGTACAGCAAGGACAGAGGCCCCGAGGTGAGAGACTGCTTGGGTGCCTGGGCTGCCAGGGGACCCAAGCAGCTTAAGCTATAACCCAAAACAGTCCTGCACATCTCTTAGGTTGTTTTGGTAGGTGATGATACCCACCAAAAGCTTTGCCTTAGTCATGGTTAACTAAGCCCCACAACTTCATTACTAGGTTATAATAAGAGCAAGTCTCAAGGCAAATCTTGTCACACAGACATTTACTTTAAAACATTCATTAGGAAGTAGGGATCATACGACCCATAAAACTGTAAGTTCAGGAAAGTTTCAGATCTCTGTCCTTTTAGATGAGCCTACCAGCCCTTTGCATGAAAGATTTTCTCGGAGCAGAGAGAACATTACAGAAACAGAATTTTGTTTCCCTTTTAAGAGTAATTGGCATTATCGTTGACAGACCATCTCTAAGACTGAGGGCTTCACTGGATCCTCCTACCCTGTTCATGTAAGGGAGAAAATACCTTAAAAATCCCCTTTCCAAGTCTTGTCTAGCAGTAATCTCACAGAAGAAAGCCCACATCCTCCCATGCCAATTATGTCAGGTATTGATTTATCGGCTATCAGCCCTGAATCCACTCTTCAATGCCTACTTTGGAAAAATAAAGATGGACCCTTTAAATATTTTTCCTGGAGAAACATAGTAGGAGAAAGAGGTCTTCATCCCTCGTTCCAGGTGCCTCAGAAGCTTCTCCAGCACCCAGTTCCTGCAACAGCAGGTGGCCGGCAACACAGAGCAGTCAACAGCTTCCTCCAGCAACCCCCTGGCACAATGTCACGGCAGAGTACCTCCTATGAGGCCCCTCCCCCTGAAGGACTTTCCTTGGCCCACTGCAAAATGGATCGCTGCAAAGTTCCCAAACGCGCAGAACTACAGCGACCCCTACCACCCCGAGCCATGGCTGTGCCTTTTTCAACCTCCCTTTGTCTTTTTCTTCCATTTGAGCCCTTAGTAGGTTGGAAGAGGCCCATGCACACTGGGGAGAGAAATTTTCTTTACTCAACCTACCAATTTAAATGCTAATCTCTTCCAGGAACATCTTCACAGAAACACTCAGAAGTAATGCTTAACCACCCATCTGGACACCCATCCTATTGCCCAGTTGAGTTGACACATAAAATTAACCATCTCAATTATTAATACAGTTATGAGATATTTATATGTGTATGAAATGCATATACAATTTTCAACTATTTTTTCATAACTATCCCTTTATCTAAGTTTATGGCCTCTCTGATTTTTTGGTTTTAAGTATCTGTTCCTTTACAAACTGGTAATATTGATAAAGATAGGCCTTAAAAAAAATCTTGTCAGAATTTAAAAATTTATAATCCTATTTGGGTCTCTTCAGTTTCTAAAACATCTTACTTTTAAGGGATATCCAAAGTACAGAACCTCTGGTTTGAGATTTGGGGGACAAAGGCATGAACTCTGCAATGCAAACCACAGCCACTGGGTGGCGATGCTTGCCTATCAATTGTCACTCCTATGACCAGACACAGAAGAGCTTAAAAGCCGGTTTCTCCCAATGAGGAGCTTAAGTTACAGTCACAACTACGCTTTCGTATTTTACTATCAAAGGCTGGTTGGCTTTATACACATACACTGGCTGTACGCTGTCAAATACAGTACTTGCAATTTTGTCCAATTTGTTATTTGGAAAAGATGGCCCTACAGCAGAATATCAGCTACTCAAACATTAAAATTTCTACTAATGTTACCCAAGCTAAGTTTTCCCACCACCTATAATGACAATGTCCTCAGATATTCTAATTTCTTTGTTAATTTTTAGTAGCTGAAATTCTCTAATTTGGGAAGGAGTATAGTTAGTCTAATATATTTTCATTTTTATTAACTTTCAATTATACAATTAATGTGTAATTTTTACCTTTGTAAAAAAACTAATAAAACACTATATATGAAATGTTAATGGAAAAATACAATAAAAAATATTTAAAAACACTATATATGGGTAAGACTAAAGCGCTCCACATATATCTGGTGCCATAGAAAAATATATATATTTTTTTATGTGCTTAAAGAAAATTGGAGTGTATCTTATTCTGCAACTTTTGTTTGCATGCCAACACTATATTGAAGATAATTTTATAATAATTTTTAGGCATACCCCATTATTTTTCACTCTTGCGTGTTAGTATGAATAAACTACTACACCTTATTTAACCGTTCTTCTCTTAGTGGACATTTGGGTGGTTTCCATTTTTTTGCCATTACAGGGAACATTCTTGTACAAGTTTCCTTTTGCACCTGAGTGAGGATATCTCCTAAGTAGATACTAACAGAACTGCTGCTGGGTCATAGAAAATGCTCATGTTAAAAAATCTTAATAGATGTTTTTAATTTGTCCTCCAATAGTCGTAGTTCAATAGTATATAAGTGATTCATTTTTTCTATATAGTCAACCCCTAGTAGAAATTTATTAAATTTTTGTCAACCTTATACCTGAAGCATATCTCGTTTTTATTTACTTCGCATCTCTGTAATCTCTAGAAAGGTTGAACATCTATGGTAATTGGCCGTTCATGTTTCTGCCACTGAGAATAGTTTATCTATTCATATCCTTGGCCACATTTCTATGGGTTGTTTGTCTCCTTAATTTATGGAGGTAATTTATATGTATCTTCTGCATAGAAACCCTTATGTGTTGAAATATGTTATTCTATCCTTTTTTTCCCCCCAACAAAAGCAGTTGGACTTTATTGCAGGGAAGCGAGGAAGGAGCAGGGCAAGTAAGGGGTCTCTGCAGAAACTGCCAGCATTGCGCAGGATTGCCAGGTTCCCATCCGTCTGCAGGGCAGGAGAGGAGCAGGGTCCTGCCCACCTCTGTCCATCCTGAAGGCCAGAGGTCCAGGCCCTCGCTATTTGGGGCCAACATAGGTAACAGCCTTCCCTGTTTTCTTTAGGGTCTCCAGCAGAGCACCCACGCTGTGCTCAGAGTCCATGAAAATCTTCTTGGTGGGCAGGTCGATCTCAAACTGAATTCCTCCTAGCTTGCTGAGGCCCGGAGTGACTGCGTTTGAGCAGCCTTCATAGGTCATGTCTACAGAGAACCCATGCTTCAGCATGACAGAAGGGACCGTGAGCGGTGGCAGGGATGCTTCTCCAGGTCATCTATCTAAAGTATAGGGTCTTTTGACCTACAAAATTTTATTTTGATGTAGTCAGTTTTATTAATTTTATTCATTAGAGCTTTTGCTTTAGGAAGACTGGTTTTATCCAAGATATAAAGATGTTCTATAATAATTGTAAAACACTTAACCTAATACTTTTTTTCCATTATATTTTATTGATTATGCTATTACAGTTGTCCTGATTTTTCCTCTGCCCTTCTCCACCCAGCATCCTCCACTCCCTCAGGCAATCCCCCCACCAGGGGTCATGCATATAAGCCCTTTGGCTACTGCACTTCCTATACTGTACTTTACATCTCATGGCTATTCTGTAACTACTTATTTGTATTTCTTAATCCCCTCACCTCTCCACCCATTCTCCCCCACCACCCTCCCAAATGGCAACCATCAAAATGCTCTACTATGTATCCTTGATTCTGTCTCTGTTCTTTTTGTTTGTTTAGTTTGATTTTTAGATTCAACTCTAAATAGATAGGTATTTTTTGCCACTTTATTGTTCATAGCTTTGATCTTCTTTTTCTTAAATAAGTCCCTTTAATATTTCATATAATAATGGTTTGGTGATGATGAACTCCTTTAGTTTTTTTCTTGTTTGGAAAGCTCTTTATCTGTCCATCAGTTCTAAATGATATCTTTGCTGGGTAGAGCTACCTTGGATGTAGGTCCCAGCTTTTCATGACTTTGAATATTTCTTGCCAATCCCTTCCAGTCTGCAAAGTTTCTTTTGAGAAATCAGTTGATAGTTTTGTGGGAACTCCCCTGTGGGTAACCAACTTCTTTTTTCTTGTTGCTTTTAAGATTCTCCCTTTATCTTTAACCTTTGGCATTTTAATTATGATGTGCCTTGGAGTGGGCCTCTTTGCATCCATCTTGTTTGGGACTCTCAATGGTCCCTGGACTTGCATGTCTATTTCCTTCACCAAATTAGGGAAATTTCCTTTCACTATTTTTTCAAATAGGCTTCCAATTTCTTGCTCTTTATCTTCTCCTTCTGGCACTCCTATGATGCAAATATTGGAACACTTGAAGTTGTCCCAGAGGCTGCTTATACTATCTCCATTTTTTAAATTCTTTTTTCTACTAGTTCTGATTGGTTGTTTTTTCTTCCTTATGTTCCAAATCATTGATTTGATTCTGGGCTTCATCCATTCTACTGTTGTTTCACTGCAAATTGTTTTTTTATTTCAATTAGTGTACCCTTCATTTCTGACTGGGTCTTTTTTATGCTGTTCAGGTCCTCACTAAGTTCCTTGAGCATCCTTATAACCAGTGTTTAGAACGCTGCTTCTGATAGATCGCTTATCTCTATTTCATTTAGCTCATTTTTTGGAGTTTTGATCCGTTCCTTCATTTGGGTCATGTTTCTTTGTCTCCTCGTTTTGGCAGCCTCCCTGTTTTTCCTATGTATTAGGTAGAGCTGCTTTGACTCCATGTCATGGTACTGTGGCCTAATGTAGTAGGTGTCCCATAGGGTCCAGAGGCGCAGCCCCCCCTATCACCCAAGCTGGGTACTCAAGATGCACCCTTCATGTGGGCGGAGTACACCCTCTTCTTGTAGTTGAGACTTGATTGCTGTTGGCAGATCAATGGGAGAGATTTACCCTGGCCAGTTAGCTGCAAGGACTGGCTGTGACCACTGACCACCTCCAACCTCCGACCTCTGTGGAAGATCAGCTGTACAGGG
Source organism: Mormoops blainvillei (assembly GCA_004026545.1). NCBI lineage: Eukaryota > Metazoa > Chordata > Mammalia > Chiroptera > Mormoopidae > Mormoops > Mormoops blainvillei. Next base: position 154,613 of record PVJD01000722.1, read on the forward strand.
GCAGGGTGATCGTGCTCTGATGTGGTCTGTAGCCGTCCACTGGGTGTGCTGGCCCTGGGGTTTCCCAGATGGTGCAGGCCAAGGTCAGCCCCCACCTGTGTTTTGCCCAGGGCACCCTTCCTGAGCTACAAAGCAATCCAAGATGGGTGCTACTTGTGCTGGGCTTGGAGATTCCCAGGCTAAACCAAGCTGTGAAGCTAGGCTGGCTGCTGCTAGTGCAGGGCCTGGAGCTCACTGAGGCCAGCTGTTGCTTGTTTGAAAGGATTAGGAAGTTGTGCAGCATGATCAAGACCAGCCATTCAAATGGAAAAGCAGCTTGGGTGGGTCCCTAAGTTGGGTGGACACCTAAGTTGGTTGGGACGGAGTCCTTGCGGATCTCTAAGGTGGGTCAAACAGTGTTAGCCAGGTTGATGGAATCTCAGTATAGCACCAGTTTATCGGCTTGGTTGGGGGAGGGCTTAGAAAAGGGACAATGGCCTCTGCTCGCCTTGATGCCAGACACTTCAGTTTCTCCCTGTGTGCCACTGGTACCTTTCAAGTTGCTACCCTGGTGCTGGAGCTCAGAGGGAGTGAGTCTGGGTAGAAGAGTCCATGTGTGGGTTAAAAGGAACTGCTTGGGGCTCCAGAAGTTTCTTCCCCCCACTCAATCCCCACTGGTTTTTGCAGCCAGAAGTTGTGGGGACTTATGTTCCTGTCACTGGAACCCTGGGCTGGGGGCCTGGTGTGGGGCTGGGACTCCTCACTCCTGGGATATCCCTCCCAAATTTTTATCCAAAAGATAAACAAGTAGTGTGGGACTAGCCCATTCCATGTCTGTGTCCCTCCTACCAGTCTGGATGGATGTGGTTTCTTGGATTCCGTAGTTGTCAGACTTCCATTCAACTCGATTTCTGATGGTTCTGAGTGGTGGTTGTTCTATATTTTAGATGTAATTTTGATGTGATTGTGAAAAGAGGCAAGCTGTGTCTGCCTATGCCACTATCTTGACCAGATGTCCTTCTACTTTTCTTTTGGCTTTTTAAAAAGATTTTATGTATTTATTTTTAGAGAGCAGGGAAGGGAGGGAGGAAGAGATGGAGAGAAACATCAATGTATTGTTGCCTTTCGCACGCCCCATACTGGAGACCTGGCCCACAACCCAGGCATGTGCCCTGACTGGGAATCAAACCGGCAACACTTTGGTCCACAGGCCAACGCTCAGTCCACTGAGCCACACCAGCCCAGGTTTATTTTTTATATTTAGATTTGGAGTTGATTTTTATGAATGGAATGAGACCAGATTCTATACTTAGCAATATTTTTCAAACAGATATATGATTATCTGTAAATAATTTATTGCATATTAACAGACTTTATCTGAAGGTTTGATATGCCACTTATAACATATAATAAATTGCCATATATATGGGTCAAGTTCTGGAAACTTCATTTCTACTGACTTATTCTTTTTTATTAATTTTTAAAATTGTTTTATCCTCACCCAAGGACATTTTTTTTATTGCTTTTAGACAGAGAGGAAGGGGATGGGGCGGGAAACATTGATGTGAGAGAGAAACATGGACCGGCTGCCTCCTGAATGTGCCCATCTGGGGATCCAACCCACAACCCAAGTATGTGTCCCTAAAAGGGATCAAACCCAAAATTTTCAGTTTATGGGATGACGCTCCAACCAACTGAGCCACACTGGTCAGGGCTGATTTATTCTTGAACCAATATGATAAGGTATCAACTACCACAGCTTTACAATATGCTCTGATTTTTATTCAATCAAGTTTCTCTTCTTTGTTCTTTTACAACATTGTCTTTGCTGTTCATAACATTTACTTTCACATAAATTTTAAAATCATCTTGTCAAGTTGCATTTAAAAATCCCACTGGGGTTTTTATTGCTTGCATTAAATTCATGAACTAATTGAGAGAAATTAGGAGAAAAATGACATTTTACAATCTTGAGTTTTCTTATATCACATAAATGTGGTATACTCTAATCTTACCATGGGTTTCAGTTATCTTCTTGAATGGTTTTAAAAGTCTGCTTGTATATAAAGTCTTCTTTTCAGTTTTCTGAGAACAGGATCTTCCACTTTTTAGGGCAGTAGTCTCAAAATTACTTTTTTAAAAATATTTTATTTATTTACTTTTAGACAGAGGGGAAGGGCGGGAGAAAGAGAGGGAGGGAAACGTCAGCATGTGGTTGCCTCTCATGTGCCTCCTACTAGCAACTTGGCCCGCAATCCAGGCATGGGCCCTGACTGGAAATCGAACCGGTAACCCTTTGGTTTTCAGGCTGGTGCTCAATCCACTGAGCCACAGCAGCCAGGGCTCTCCAAATTATTTTGATTATACATCCCAATGGGTAAAATTTGTGAGCGTGAAAAAAACATATACAAATTACTTATACATGTTATTATATTAATATGTAGTTTATTAAATATACAAAGTATTTAAATAATGAGATAAAGATTAAATAAACAATTATTTTTTTAAACTGATTTTTAGTGAGAGACAGAGAGAGAGAGAGATCTGTCATTCCACTGATTCATTCATTCATTGGTTGCTCCTGTATATACCCTGACCAGAGATCAAACCCACAACCTTGGCACTGCAGGACAACACTCCAACTGAGACACTTGGCCAGGGCAAACAATGATTTTTAAACAAATGCCTTATTTTGTTAAACCATTTGCTCTCATTAAAAATCATTGTGGTAGCCCTGACCGGTATGACTCAGTTGATTGGAGGTCACCCTGCAGAGAGAAGCGTTGCTTGTTCAGTTCCTGGACAGGGTACATGCCTGGGATGCAGGTTTGGTGCCCAGTCAGGGTGTGTTCAAGAGGCAATGAATCGATGTTTCTATCTCACAGTAATGTTTCTCTCCCTCTCTTTCCCCCTCCCTTTCCCTCTTTCTGAAAATAAATTTTTAAAAAATTTTAAATTGTTGTGGTTGGAAATAGCAGTGGTAATGTGATTTTAATGAGAACAATGTGCCTGTACCTGCTTACTTTAAACAATTCATGATAAGAAATGTGAAGGGCTGATTTTCTTAATATGGGCTATAATTTATATATAATAAACTGTACTCATTTAAACTGTACAGTTTGATAAATTTTGAAAAATGAGTATTCAGTCACCTGTTTGAGCATCATCACAATCAATAAACAGCATAATTCTATCCCCCACAAAACATTCTCATGTCTTTTGTAGTCAGTTCCTTTCTCCACCCCTGGTGCTAAGAAATTGATATGTTTTCCACCATTATGAAAATAATTTCTAGAATATGAAGCACTTCCTAGAATAATATGTATGCATAGTCATAAAATAGGGACTCTGTATGTCTGGATCCTTTGACTTAGTATGATGATTTTGGAGATTAATCCATGTTTTTGCATATACTCAGAATTCATTCTTTTTTATTGCTGAGTACCACTCCATTATATGGACATGCTATTATTTGGTTATTAATTCACCTGTTGATTGACATTTGGCTTGTTTCTTGCATCAGATATAATGAATTAAGCTGCTGTGAACATTCATGTACAAGTGTTTATTTGACATATATTTTATTTACCTTAGGTAAATACCTGTAAGTGGGATGCCTGCATCATATAGTGGGAGGAGTTTCACCTTTAAATTTTTTTATTGTGGTAAAATACAGATAACAAAATTTATCATTTTAACAATCTTTAAATGAAAAAATTTTATTGAGAATTTTTACATTTATGTCCATGACAGATACCAGTCTGTGCTTTATTTCTCTTGCACTGTATCTGGTGTGGAAATTGTGGCAGTGCTGGAATCATAAAATGAGTGAGAAAGATTTCCTTCTCTTCAGCTTTTGGAAGACTTCTTTTTACCTTAAATGTTTGGTAAAAATCAGCAGCAAAGTCATCTGGGTCTATAACTTTCTATATGAAAAGGTTTTTAACTGAATTTCAATTTCTTTGATATAGGGCTATTCAAGTTATCTATTTCTCTGGAGTGAGCTTCGGTAATTTGTCTTTCATGGTATTTGATCATTTCACTAAATTGATAGATTTAGTGCCAAGGACTTGCTCATAATTTTCCTTTATGTTGTATTCTGCTTGTTTTTTAGTTGTTCATCTAGAAACATGTTAGAACCTGTACTCTTACTCTGAGATGGAGTTTTTGGACCACTTTGAGCAGAGGCACAGAATGAGTTACTAGTTACAGAATTCTTCTGGGAAGAATGTGTTAAGAATAATCTGAAGAGGGCTACGGGAAGAATCAGGAAGATAAAGTAGTATTTAATTGCAAAAGACTACGTTGGCTTGGACCAGTGTGGTGGTAGTGGTGGTTGGAAAGTGGTAGAATCTTAGTCAAGTTAGAGCTGACTAAGCTGTTGGAAGGGTTGGTGTCGGGTATGCAAGAAGTAAAGGATTTTTCTAAGGTTTTTGTCCTGAATAACTGGAAGAATGGAGTTTTGTTGAGAAGGGGAAGGCTGCAGGAAGAACTGAGGAGGGGGTGAGACAGGTTCTTCTTGAGAAGCTTATTTATCCTCCAAATGTAGATTTCAAAGTAGGCAGTTGGTTACATAGATTGGAGTTAAGAGGAATGGTTGGTGCTGGAGATACATAGTGAGAGTCATTACCATTTCAATCGCATTTAAGGCCCCAAAACTGGATGAGGTCATGGAAGGAGTGAGAGCAGCTGGGAAAGAGATCCAAGACGAAACCCTGAGTTAGTGCTCCATTAAAGATTGGGGGAGGAGGGGAAGGACCTGCAACAAACTAGAACCGCCAGAAAAGTAGGCAGAACAACAATCAAGTGTGGTTTCTTAGAAGCCTTAGAAGTGTTTCATGGGATCTTGTGAATGGTTATGTCAAATGCTGATAGATCAAGTAATTCATGGACTGAAAAATGACTGTAGATTTAGCAATGAGGAGGTGACTTGTGACCTTGGAATAAACACTTTTAATGGAGTTGTGTGGATTAACTGGACCTGGTTTCAAGAAAGAATAAGAGAGCCCTGATTGGTGTGGCTCAGTTGCTTGGGCGTCATCCTGCAAAGTGAAAGGTCCCCTGGTTCCATTCCTGGTTGGGGCACATGCCTGGGTTGCTGGTTCTGTCCCGTGTTGGGGCAACAGGCAGCCAATCGATGTTTCCTCTCTTACATCGATGTTTCTCTCCCTTCCTTCCTCCCTTCCCCTCTAAGAAAAATAAAATCTTCTTTTTTAAAAAAGAGAGAAACTTCCTATTTGTTAATTCACCTACTCACTAAAATGTATAGGTAAACTCAAATCTGCAGAGTGGCAGATTACATGCTGCACAGTTCCCAATTGAGGTAGAACAAAGCAACCGTCTTATTTCAGCAATAGCTCTAGACTGTTTCATGCTATATTTTCACATTTTTGTACTTTTTGTTGTTTTTGCTGTTTCACATGCCTCTCCAGTGCAGTGCTGAAGTGTTTTCTAGTGTTCCTAAGCACAAGAAGGCTATAATGCGCCTTATATAGAAAATACTTGTTAGATAAGCTTCCTTAAGCATGAGTTACAATGGTATTGGCCACGAGTTCAACTAATGAATCAACAATATGCAGTAAATAAAGTATCTTTAAACAGGGAAACACATAAAAGGTTATGTATTGATGGGATCACAAAAATGTAATGACCAGAGCCTCACAAAAACCTAACCTTATATTTCCCCTAGGAGCAGTGGTTCAGTCTTGCTAAGTCAGCATTTGCTATGACTTTATGGAACATTAACTCTACTAAATAAGAATCAACTCTAACATAATGCAAATATTTTCAAACATCTCTTAATTTGATTGATTTTAGAGAGAGGGTAAGGGAGAAAGAGAAACGCTGATTCGTTATTCCGCTTATTTATGCATAAATTATTTGCTTCTTGTGTGTGCTCTGACTGGATGGAGATCAAACCCACAACCTTGGTGTACTAGGATGCTGCTCCAGCCATCTGAACTAACCAGTCGGGGCCAAACACCTCTTTAAAATGATGTCAAAAAGGCAGGTACTTTCTCAACTAATTGTTGAATTATCTTGACCTTGAAAAATCAATGAAAAAAGAAAAACAGCCATCTACAAGGAATCATACTTTTGATAACCACTTAAAAATGTCAGTATATCTGGGACACATCTTTTTACAAAAGCGAATATGTATTAGAACATATGTTAACCTGAAGACAGCAGTTACCTTTGGTCAATGAAAGGCAGAGAAATGAGGTCACTCTTCAATTACATCTGTTAATACATTTTTAAATATATATAAGGCATATTATCCTTATATAAGGCATATTATCCTAAATCTGAGCAATAGGTAAAAGTTTTATTATCCTATTCTTCTTTTGACATATTTAAAATCTGTAACTCTAACTCAATCAGATTAAATAACACTATTGTAATACTTGAGTATTTGCTAAATTGCCATCAACTGATGGACGGCTCATGACTGGTTGGCTATGTCATTCACCCCATGGAAAGGTCTCGATACGCTGTTACAGTTTATAACAAACAACTCGATGGGTTTAACGCAGCTTCCCTGGTCACTGGAATTGTGACCTCACCCCTCTAAAGCTACACACTGCAACCATGCTAAAGTACTTTAAATAACTACAAGAAGGTATGTCCACATGTGGTATCTAAGGATGAAACCAGGCACGTGTCAGCACTCAGTCAAAGGCTAGAGAGGGATGAACATGTCTGGTCTTCAGCTAAACAAGGCTAAGAGTCTCCAAATAAACTCAGTGTGCATTTGAACTGGATTCAGCATCACCGGAAACGGCAACTCCCACTTGGGGCGCTGCGGACACAGGAGTTGAGGCTGCCTTCCAGGAAGCCAAAAAAAAAAAAAAAAAGGGAGAAAGAGAAAAAGGAGGAATAGTGGGGAGCAGGCCCTCACTGCCACCCACACGCCGCGCCCCCACGTCTTCGCCGCCCCGGCTGCTGCCCTTGGCCTCTGGCCGCTCCCCGGTGGCGTAGCCCTCGGACACCGCGGCCCGCCGGCCGCTGCCCGCTGGCGTGGACCTCAGGTGCGTACCCCGCCCCCGCCGCCATTAAGAGCGGGTGCTTTTCTTGGAACTTTCTCCTTCCGCGGGCCTGCCGCTCCGAAGGGGAGGTTTATGGAGGTCGCCCGCTCAGGGACATGGAGGGAAGTGCCCCTTCCCCGCTGGCTCAGCGGGCCCTGAACCCCGTTGCTCGAGGGTAGGGCCCGAGGAGTGGGGGTGGGGCGAGGAAGCCCTGTCGTGGGGCAACCGTCCTACGCACAGAACGCGCATTCTTCTCCCTTCTGATTGGCTGGGCGGGGCGGTGGGGGAGGATGCTGCAGGCCCTGGGCTCTTGGGGGCCTGAGGCCTGTGAGATCACGCCCAGTCTGACGTATAGGGTACTCTCGCGCTGCGTGAAGACGTGCCTGATTGGTTAGGTGAGGGGGCGGGGCTTCCTCTGTTGCCCGGTAACTGCTCCCGATTCCATAGTGAAGGCTCTCCGACTCCACCCCTCACACTGTGCGTTACTGAGTGACCCAAGGCGTGGGTTTGTGGTGGGCTAGTCCGTTCGGCTGGCTCCAGCGGCCTGATGGCAGAAAATAAACCCAGAGGCACTAAGAAGAGTTTGTGGTCCAGGGTTACGGTCTATCACTTTTGGTTTAAAGATAAAGGGGGGTAAAGTCTCGCAGGGCTGTATTTCCCGCCTTGCAAACCCAAGCGTTGCTGTTTAATAACAGCTTTATTTAGATACGCTATAAGGTTCACCCTTGAAATTTCGTGATTTATTCGTTTTTAGTTTATTCGGAGAATTTTGCCTCCGTCGCCACTAATTCCAGAACATTTTTACTACCCGAAAACAAGCCCATATTCTAATGGCAGTCATTTCCGTTGCCCCACCCCAGCCCCTCGCAACCACTAATGTACTTTCTGTCTCTGTGGCTAACTGTTCTGAACATTTTCTGTAGATGGTTTGTTCCATTATTTTTTATGGCTGAATAATCATTGCATGAGTATACCACATTTTCATTTCCTGTCAATTTATGGCAATTTGGATAGTTTGCACTTTTTTGGCAATGCTGCTATGAACATTTGTATACATGTTTTCGTGTGCGTATGTTTTCAGCTCTTGGGCATATACCAAGAAATGGAATAACTAGGCCAAGCTTTGTGTTTTAAGGGGAAAATTTTTTTGCAGTTTTGTTTCATGCTGGTAATTTGAAGTAAGCAGATGTCTAGATATAAGGTTGGATGTTGCTCAGCTGCAACTGCAGAATTAATTAAGCAGTCTTTTCTTCCTCTTCCACTTGGAGAGGAAGGTTAGATCGGTGTGACTGGCCACCTTACCTTTAGTGGACATAGGGCTTGGCGCCAGCGGCAGCAGGTTGTTACTCTGCCGTGGCGATTTGGGGTGGGTCACCACCATTCTTTCCTCCTTGCCTGTGGTTTAGCCCCTGATGTTTGCTGCCTAGAGCTCCGGATCTTTGCCCACACCTTCAGCCGGGACAGTTCTTTTTTCTCCCCTCACTCTCAGGCTTCAGAACTAGCGCAGGTGCCCAGTTGTTGACTCTGTGTTCCCACATGCTCTGGACCATTTCAAGTGTGCCTGGCTTTCACTTTGCCTTTGTTACCTGCTCTTCTGCCGTACCTATGCAGGTTCGCCTCCCTTGCGCGTGCAGGGGGTGGATTTTACCTTCGTTTCCTCCCTGCCCATCCCGCCAGCGCGTGTTTTCACATATCAAGTGCGCAATACATTTTTGGTTTTTTAAAAATTTTTATTAATGTATTTGGCTAAGCCAAAGTTCTTCACTATTTGTTAATCTAAATTTTATTGAAATACACGTTACTTCTATTTCTCTTCCATACTCCTGTATCATTCCAGAATAGAAAGAATACTTTGTGAAATTCATTATTTTAAAAAATTTTTCCAGTTTTATTAAGATATAATTGACATATAACATTGTATTTGTTTTAGGTGTCCACCATAGTGATTTGATAATATGTATGTATTGTGAAATGATTGCTACAATAAGTGTAGTCAATATTACAATTTTTTGTACTTGTGATGAAATCTTTTAAGATCTCTCTCAGCAATTTTATACAGTATTGTTAACTATAGTCACCATGCTATACATTATATCCCCAGGACTTATTTATTTTAAACTAGAAGTTTTTCCTTTTAACCATCTCAATACATTTCTGATAAATGCTGAGTTGTGGAGAAGGTGGCACCTCAGGAAATTGTTAATTAAAGAATCAAGACCTCAGAAACCTGAAAAATTAACCTTTGGAAAGGAAAATTAGAAACACTCTAAAAAATAAACCAGGCTTCTGTTTCAAGATTTCAGAGGTTTGAGAAACAGAGTGGATGACATTCCCAGTGATGAAAATTGTAAGTAATGCAAATAAAGTCTAGATCAGAGATCAGGGATGGGGCAAACTTTTTCTGTAAAGGGCCAGATAATAAATATTTTCGGCTTCGGCGGCATGTGGTTTCTGTCACGTGTACAACCTGCCTTTGCAGGAAAGCAGCCATGGGCAAGATGTAAATGAATGTGACTGTGTTCCAATAAAGCGTACTTTACAAAAATAGGTGGCAGCCTGGATTCAGCCCACAGACTGCAGATTGTTGACCCCTATTCTAGGTGTTTGCTTTTCATAGTAAAATAATTATGTTGAAAAGGCAAGAAAGTCCTCAAGGATTGCTGAAGAAACTGTATGAGATTTGTGAGCTTTTTTAGCTTACATGTCTATTTTTTAAAGAGCAAAAAATATATAAGTATCATATAAAATCTGTGATCTAAATGAATGTTGCTGACGCTTTAGATATGAATAGAAATGAAGTTAATTACCTTATAGACTTTGGGAGATTTTACTCTGTGGTACAAGCTTTCATTGTCAAGGATTTTTAGTTTTATTAGGATGTAAAGATTTTTTTTCCTCAGGGAAACATTCTTAGCATGGGAAACCCCATGTTAGTGTATAACCACGTTTCATTATTTTTGATGTTGTATTAAAGCAGGGTGTGTTCTAAATTTAAAAATATAAAAAACAAAGTCCCTGCCTTCCTTTATTAAGTAAAGGATACAAAGCAATGATTATAAAACATTCATTTTTTTAATTATTGCTGGTATCCCAGTTGATACTGATAATATTATTTTGAGATCCACCTAGTTTCATTCAGCCTATTATTTTATTCTCTCAAAACCAGAGTTTTGATATGACAGTCCTCTTAGGGATTACTGTTGTATAATTAGCAGAAATAATATCTTTACCACTGGTGCTAACAGATATCAATCAAGCAGTTTACTTTCATGTTTTGGAGGAAGCCTTTGTTGAAGTCCCCTCTAAGGAAAGAACTGTGCGAAATAATAGACAATGGAGTCGCACTATGGTTAAGCTGCAAAAATGAAATGAGAAATATACTTATTAAAATATTTCAGGCACTTTCTGCCATTTCAGTATAGGAGCATCTGATTAGCAGCAAGCATGAGCTGTGAACCTGGAATATGACAGTTCCTGCTTACATAGTCTTTCTGGGACAGATATTTACTGCTCCCTTGGATAATTTGGATGATGCTTGAATTTGCCTTTGGATGTACCTACTTCCATTGTAAATAGGATTCTGTTATATGAGACCTTGTCTTTTTTTTTTTTTAACAGTGTTTGAAGTAGTTTGTTCTAAAAGATAATGGTCAAGAATATCAATTTCTTAGTCATTTTTAAATATCAACGTATTAATGAACATTGGTTGTAGGTTTATCTTTAGAACCATGTACATTTACCCACATTAATCCTCTTTTAAAACAAACATTTGCCTTATTTTAGATAAAAATTGAACACATGTTCAATATATTTAAAGGTTTATTTTAAAATCTTTGTGAGATGTCTATAACTTCTTTGGAAAAATAATTTTAATCTTTCAACCATGTAATGGAGTTACTTTTAAACTATACAGACAGGAGCCCTGACTGATGTAGCTCAGTGAATTGAGTGCCAGCCTGCAAATCAAAGGGTCACTGGTTCGACTCCCCAGTTAGGGCACATGCCTGGGTTGCGGGCCAGGCTCTGAGTAGAGTGTGCACGAGAGGCAACCACACATTGATGTTTCTCTCCCTCTCTTTTTCCCTCCCCTCTCTCTAAAAATAAGTAAATAAAATCCTTTTTTAAAATACAGACAAGAAATTGGAATGAAAACTCTAGTTTTACCAGTGGACATAGTTTGAATAAAATAGAAATCACTTCAAGTTGTGTCTTTTCACATGAAAATATTTAATCTGAATTATTCTTGGTGAAACATTCTAGATACTGATTTTCCCAAAAGGAATTGCATAGTATTGACCAAATAAGTATTAAAAACAGAAATGAACATATAAGTGACATATATTTAGGTCAATTTTTAGAAATAATTTTAAATCTGAAACAATCTTGAACTTAGAAAAAATTGCAAGTATCACACAAAGAACTTTTATTTTTTCTGAACTACTTGAGAGAAATTATCAACCTGAGGGCACATCACCCCCAAGTACTTTACAGTGAGTATTTCCCATAAACAAGAATATTATTCTACATAACAGCACTATTACAATCAAAATGAACCTTAATACATTACCATACTAAAACCTCATTAAGTATTTTTAAAAGACTTTATTAATTTATTTTGAGAGAGAAGGGAAGGGAGGGAGAAAGAGAGGAAGAGAAACATTAATGTGAGAGAGGAGTATCGATCGGTTGCCTCTCGCATGCACCCTGACCGGGGACCAAACGGGCAGCCCAGGTGCGTGCCCTGACCTGGAATCGAACCTGCAGCCTTTCACTTTGTAGGATGGCACCCAACCAACTGAGCCACAATGGTCAGGGCTCCTCATTAAGTTTTGTTCTCTATAGTGAAAGGGAAAACATTTGCAAATCACATGTAAAGGAATATATAAAGAATTCTATAAATTCAGTAATAAAAACGAGGGTACTGGCTGGTGTGGCTCAGTGAATTGAGTACGCAAACTAAAGGGTCGCCGGTTTGATTCCCACTCAGGGCACATGCCTGGGTTGTGGGCCAGGTCCTCAGTAGGGAGCACGTGAGAAGCAACCACACATTGATATTCTTTCCCTCTTTTTCTCCCTCCCTCTCTCTAAAAATAATAAAATCTTTTAAAAAATAAATAAAAATATGAAATTTCATTTAAAATAATAATAAAAAATAAGGAAGCAATCCAATTTTTAAACTGACAAAAGATTTGAATGGGCATTTCACCAAAGATGATATACATACAGATGGCAGATAAGCACCTGAAAAGATGCCTAGCACCATTAGACATAATGAAAATGCAAATTTCAACCACAAAGTGATATCACTACCCACTTATTAGAATGGCTAAAGTTATTTTTAAGCTGACAGTCCTATGTGTTGACAAAGATGCAGAGCAGCTGGAGTTCTCATGCATTAGTGATAGCAACGCTAAATGGTACATTCACTTTGGAAAACAGTTTGGTACTTTCTTACAAAGCTAAAAATATACTTCAGATATGACCCAGCAACCCCTTTTTAGGTATTTACACAAGAGAAATGAAAACTTAGGTTGACACAAAAGTACACATCTGAATGGTTGTAGTGGCTTTATTCATAATCATAAAAACCCTGCAAATAACACAAAAGCTCTTTAACTGACAAAAAGATAAATTGTGTTACATCCCAACAATGGTTAACTCAGTGATAAAAAGAATAAACTGATACAGTGAACAGCACAGCGTGGTATTCCATTTGTATGACATTCCAGAATACACCAAACTATAGGAACAGAAAACAATCAGTTATGGCCAGAGGCTGGGGCGCAGGCTGCGAATTGACTACAAAGAGTCACAGAGGAGCTTTGGAACTGTCTGTCCTATAACTTGGTTTTAGTGGTGGCTACAGACTTTATATTTGTCAAAACATATAAAACTGTATACCAAAAAGGGTGAAGTGACTGTATGTAAATTATACCTTAATTAAATTTTTATAACATGAACAGGTATTTCACCTTTAATAATCAAAGAAATAAAACAGTTCTAATGAGGGCCTAGTTTATATCAGTTGAAAGTATTTTTATAACATTGTGAAAACTTTTTCCTTTACTTAAAAGGAAACAGTAAATGATCATTTTGACCATTTTTCTAATTGCTAAATAAGATACGCAGACATAAACAGTGTTTGAGCTTAGAGATGATGTCCCACTTTGATTGCTGTTTGGTCTGCTTCATTGAGAGACCTCCGAGCTTGGAGGTTGTTTCAAGGACACACACCGTCATGTCCTCATGATATTTTTTCATGTCACAAACCACCCACGTGGGGCCATTTTATAAGGCACCCTCCAGGCACTTGAGAGTGAAGGGAATGCTATTACTAACTTCACCTGCAAGGCACGGCGAACTAGGACTGCCCTGGCCCAGGACATGTGGTCAGTCTAATTATGGGGCACCTGCTCCTTGAAGGTCCTTTACCTACGTCTTCGGTTTGCTTGTATGCTCCTCCACTGTGGCCCCAGTCCCTGCTCCACCATGAATCAGCTGCACAACCGCGAACATGCTTCCTCCCCACTCTCAGTGCTAGCATGGGAGTAACTTTTCCGTTAGAGTGTGTGAGTGTTAAATTGGATTATGAGAAAAGTACTGGCACCTAAGATGTGTTCTGTGAATGTTAATTTCCTTTTTCTTCATCCAACCTCTCTCTTATTTCATTTGGTTGATTTATTTATTTTTAGTTTATTTTTTATTGTATCTTTTCTGTTACCATTTATCCGCCTTGTACCCTCTTCTACCTCCACCCACCTGATTTCATTTGATTTTTAAAAACAGCTTTATTTAGGTGAGATTCACTTACGACACAATTCGCCCATTAAAGTAGACAATTAAATGGTTTTTAGTGTATTCAGAGTTAGGCAGTCATCACCACAGTCGATTCTGGAACGTTTTCATCACCCTCAAAAGAAACCCTGTACTCTGTGCCTATCCCTCCCCTCAGCCTAAGCCACCACTGATCTTTGTCTCTATAGATTTTCCCATTCTGGACATTTCATTTGGATGGACTCATAAAATATGTGGTTTCCTTGATTTTAAATTGAGGGGTCTCGGAAATGGTAAGAGGTAAAGGTGGTTGATTTAGTGTTTCCGCCATAGACGAGGAGCCCGGGCGCAGCCCACTGGGGCCACGGAGCTGGTTAGTGGTCTGGGGAATGCATAGCCCGACTCTCGTGGCAGCTGGTCCTCTGAGGACCGGCGCATCGCGCCTCATGCTCCATGAGCTCGCGTCACCAGCTCTGCCTACTTTATGTACCTTTTACTTACAAGTCTCATAAAGCCGACTATGGCAGGGGCATGGCAAGTATTAAGTTTGTATGCTTTATTTTTAAAAACTTTCTGTGGTGTTAGAGAAAGCTTTTCAAAGAAAAATTTTAATGCTAACTTGATACAGAGTTTGGCAAAAAATGAAGTGAGCCTTTATGCAGGAGAAGTCCTAGCAGGAAAGGAAAGGGGATTTTTCTCTTCCCATCTTTAGCATGCAAACCTGCTCATCTTCTTTTTCTGTGTATGTGAAAGGGAATGTGGCATCTGGCACTGCCATGCTGAAATCTGACAAAACATCACTGGGTCAGTAAGGTTCATTTCCTTCCCCACCTCAGTTACGAAGTAGTTAACATGCTTCTCTAGCACAGTGCCTGAGTTTACTTTATGAGGAGGTGATGTCTGGGGTTAGTGGAAAATACACTATATGAAAGTTAGCATTTCTATACAGGGGTCTTGGGTAAATCACTCAGTGTCTTTAAGTGTCAGTTTTCTTCTAATCTAAAGGAGGGTTTGAACTCGGTCATTTGGAGGACCCTCAGGGCTCTAAATGTGTGTTTACCAGGACCCTGTGGGTTCTACCACTCACTTTCTTCTTACTTCTCTTGCACAGGAATCATGGCCCAAGTAGCAGTGTCTGCCCTGCCCATGGAAGATGAGGCATCCTCAGAGAGCAGGATGGTGGTGACGTTCCTCCTGTCTGCCCTGGAGTCCATGGTGAGCCAGTCTACGGTTCTGTAACATGTGCCATGGTTGGGTCACTGTAGAAATAACAGGACTGTGAAACACTTCACTGTCGTGTTTAATACTCAACTTCAGTTTTACATCCTGTCCATGTAAGCGTACCCTTCTTCGTAGAGGATAATGGGCTTGTCAGATAATTTTTTAAAAATATCTTTTTTTTTGTTTTTCTTATATTATGGATATAATGATATACATATAAGCTTACTGGATCTGAAAATTCAATGAAGGCACTTGTGTTACCTTGTTTGAGAATATATTTTGTCTAAATTTAAAGGTAAATTAATAATTCACTTACATACCTCTGTTTACATCCAAATGTAAACTTTACCTTGTGTGTGAAATTTGATGCTAAATTTCTATAACCTCAGAGTATCTGATCACAAAATACTTAATTGATTAAAAAGGGAAAACCAGAAACTTTATAAAAGCGGAGAAGCCCCACAGACAGCCCCTTAATGAAGTGAACGAATGGGACAGGCTAACGTCATGTGCCTCCTGCTGTGATGTACTTAGAAGGAGCAGAGCCACTTCTGTGGCATTCCCACCAAAAGTGCGCAGCCTGAATCTAATGAGGAGACATCGTACAAACCCAAATTAAGAAACATTCCACAAAATAACGGACTGGACTTACAGAAATATCAGCGTCATAAAAGGCAAAGAAACTGTCCCAGATGGAAGGAGACTGAAGAGGCAGGATGCCAGATAGAAAATGTGACCCTGGATTGGATTTTTGACAAGAAAAATATGTATGTAGTTATTTATTTATTTTTATTTTTCTATAAAGAATATTATTGGGTCAGTTGGCAAAATACCAAACACACACATAACTCTCACATGTACACACGCACACCCCTCGACCTGTCATATTCAAACTGTAGAAAAACAAATAAAGAGAAATTTTGAAAACAAACTATGATAAACTGAATAATGCCCCTTCCCCAGAGATGTTCCTGTCTCCTCCTGAGCCTGCGAATGTTACCCAATTTGGCAAAAGAAACTCTACAGATGTGATTAAGGGAAGGCTCTTGAGATGGGAAGATTATCTTATATTATCTGAGAGTAAATAAAGCAGTTTTTCTTTAAAAAAAAACTTGAAATGAGTTTTATCTTTTATTTATTTTAATAAACAATGTTTTGGGTTACTTCAGATAAATATCTTGAAGTGAAGTTCTGGGATCTTCTTTGTCTCTTGTTATAACCTTTTGTGTTGAAGTATACTTTGTCTAGTATAAGTTTTGCTACCGTAGGTTTTTTGTTTTGTTTCTGTTTTATGAAATATCTTTTCCATCCCTTTACTTTCAGTCTGTGTGTGTCTTTTGATCTGAAGTGAGTCTCTTGTAAACAGCATATGTAAGGTCTTGTTTTGTGATCCATTCAGTTCACCATATGTCTTTTTGCGTTCCTGCTCATTGAATTTATTGAGGGTGACACTGGTTTCGGGTGCACAATTCTGCAACACATCATTTGTACACTGTGTTGTATATTTACCACTCCCAGTCAAGTCTCCATCCATCACCGTTTATCCCTTTCCTCACTTTGTATCAGGGGTGCATGACATCCGCATGTCTAATCACTGGTAACATTCACCTTGATCACTTGGTCAAGGTGGTGTGATGATTAATTTTATATGTTAACTTGACTGGGCCATGGAATGCCCAGCTAGCTAGCTAAATAATATCTTGGGGTGTGTCTGTGAGGGTGTTTTTGGAAGACATTAGCATTTGAATTTGCGCCCTGAGTAAAGCTGATGGCCTCCCAGTGTGAGTGTGCATCTTCCACTCTGTTGAGGGCCCAGCTAGAACAGAAAAACGAAGGAATGTTGAATTTGTTCTCTGCCTGCCTGTCAGAGGCGGATTAAGGTCGGTTGAGGCCCGGGGCGCAGAAGAAAATATTGGGCCCCTTAAAAAAAAAGAGAGAGAGACAGGGAAAATAAAAATACATGCCTTCAGAAGTCGGGGCCCAGGGCGTGTGCCTGGCGTGCCTGCCATGAAGTCAGCCTCCGCTGCCCATCCAGCTGACATTGCTCTTCTCCCGGCCTCTGTGCTCCTGCCTTCAGACTTGGACTAGAATTTACTGTCAGTTCTCCACCTCTCAGGCCTTTGATGTACACCATCGGCTTTCCAGTAGCTTGCAGACAGCAGGTTGTAGGCCTTCTCAGCCAATTACATGTGCCAGTTCCTTGTAATAAACCTTGTATTTTATGAATAAAATCTCCTATTGGTTCTGTTTCTCTGGGAACCCTGACTAATACAGGTAGCATCTGCCACGTTTCTCCGTTGTCAAGTTCCTGTTTTTCCCTCTTCATGTCCTGTTTTGGGAAAGCAAGTCACTGAGCCCAGACCACAAACAACAGCTCTCAGTGCTTGTACTGCTGAGGTGACATGGCCTCTACCATAGTGCTTGTGGGGGTGTGGGCACCTCTGAAATATTTGTAATATGTTTCAGGAGCCTTAGAATAATTTATACCCTTTGACTGAGGTGTTCCACTGGTCTGATAGCATCATATGGAAATAGTCAAACATGCACAGAAATATTTATGTTTTGGGATGTTTATTATAGTATTGTTTATAATAGGAAAAAACTTTTTAATAATGTTATTGTTAAACTGGCATATGGTAACTACATTGGGCCCAACTGGGTAATTCAGGACAGACTATTACATTATTTATTTAAAAATCATATTTTTTAGGATTATAAATGCTCAAATATAATAAGCAGAAGACCAACCTATATAGAGTAGTATGATTCTCATTTTATTTTTAAAAATTATATATGTGTGTGCATACTTCAAAATGTGAATAGTGGTTAGTTCTGAGAGATAGGGTTACAGGGGATTTCTTTTTTATGTGTACTTTTCTGTATCTGCTATTGAAAAAATTTTTATAATATGCATATTTCATAATGAGAAAAATGCTTTTAAAAAGATCTTTTCTACTGATGATGGCCAAAGTAAGGCTAAAAATTGGCAATTTCACCTGGTATCAACGTCTCTATGTTGGATTAACTGCTGAATTTCTGGCTCATTTGACACAAACAGATTTGCCACAAAGCTGACAGAGCCTGAGCTCCGGGCTCCCCACTCACACTGACCATTCTGTGTATTTTTCCATGTGTTTTTTGTGAAACTTGCTAGAATAAGGTACCGTATTTTGCCATGTATAATGCGCACTTTTTTGCCCAAATTTCTGATGGAATAATAAAGATGCGCGTCATACATGGGTAGTACTAATGCTGTCCCTATATATATGTTTTTAATTCTTTTTATTTGTGCTTATGTATTAAAAGTGTAACTCTAGAAATCAATAACAATATCCATATGCAAAATAATACCCTGGAATACGATAATCAGTTTTGTTTTTAAATATAAATAAATAAGTAATTGAATTTTAAAATTACAATGAAAGATTTTTTTCCCTGAAAGTTTGGGCCAAAAACATGGGTACGCATTGTACATGGGACCACGTGTATATGCTCCCCATGTATAATGCGTATTATATTTAACCACATTATTATTATTATTATCAACCACATTTAACCCATGTGGTTAAATACCTTATTTTAACCACATCGGTGAAGCTTGCTTTCTCCTACTCTGACTTTCTCTCTGCCACAGCCACTGTACTAGTTTCCTGTGGCTGCTATAAAAGATTACATCAACTTCGTGGCTTTAAACAACACATATGTATCACCTGACAGTTCTGAAGGTCCGAAGGCAGAAAATGGGCTTTGCAGGGCTAAAACCAAGGCGTCAGCAGAGGTACATCCCTTCCGGTGGCTCCCGAAGAGAGCCTGTGCCTGGCCTTTGCCAGCTCCCAGAAGCCACTCACATCCCTCGTCTCGTGGGCCCTCCCAGCAAGGGCACCGCTCTGCTGTCTGATTCCACTGTCGCATTTCTTCTGCCTGCCTCTTTTCCTTGGCAGGCCCCTCATGCTTACATTGGGCCACCCTGGATAATCCAAAATTATCTTCCCACCTCAAGATCCTAAATACAGTCACATCTGCAAAGTCCCTTTTGCCGTGTAAGATAACCTGTTCACAGGCTCTGGGGATGAAAACATGGACATCTTTGCAGGGCCATTATTCTGAAGACTGTATCCACCGTGTCAGATGACATTGGAGCAGACATGGCATCTTTGGAGTCTTGATAAGGGGGAGTTGGGCTAGGGATACCTTTAGTTTTAGTTTAGTGGTCTTCTGTGGCTTGCTGTTATTTTTATGTGTGGGTAAATTATTGCAGTACACCTCACGGTGGAAATAGTTTCCAGGAATGTTCCCACAGTCCACCCTCTCCACTCATCCCGTAACATGACATCACGGGACACAGTCTGAGGTCCTGCTGTGGTGCGAACGTATCTGGGTAGTGGAGATGAAACTAGGTTTTAAATGTACAGAGCCAGAAGCTCGTCTGGAGGAAATTCTTCACATTAATCAGGTAAAATTGTAAACAGAGGATTTGTTTTTCACTGATGCCTTTTCGAAACCAGAGTTCTCTTTGGTCAGGAATATAGCCAGTAATGTAGCATATGTAGTTATAAATACACCAAACATTTTTCTAACTTTTTGAAAGGAATTACACAAAGTAAAATGTATCAGAATGCTTGTCTGCAGGTCATAAACCTGCAAGTACGTCTGTGTATGAGTTTTCCTATTTTATGCATCCCTACCATCAGTCGTAAAAATGTAATCAATCATGTTGGAGGATGTATTAAACTATTAAAATGAGACTTAAAAAATTACTGTCACTGGAAGAGGCAATGTAAGAGTCTATAGCCAAAAGTGCAGGAAAAAAGATTCCGCATCCATTTCCATTGCACCGGGGCAGGTTTCCCACACTAACAAGCGATTCTTTGGCCCCTGCTGGTGTCCTGCACTTCGACTCAGGTCTGACGCTGTCTACCCAGAGACACTATCTGGTCTCACAGGTCACCAGCTCAGTCCCGCAAGACCGTCCTCCCTTCCAATGCCAGTTGCAATCAAGACTGTCACCTGTGCTTCTGCTCTGTCTTAAGTGGGCGTTCCCATGACCCCCTCCTCAGGTTTGATTAATTTGCTAGAGCAGCTCACAGACCTCACCTTTATCCCTCTCTTCACTAAGAGAATTTCAAGGATTTTAGAAGCTGTGTGCAAGGAACAGTGGACAAAGACCAAATATATATTTTTATTGTAAATCACAATATTACAGGTGGTTAATAAACATGTTCTTCACTGGGTTTTATGATGTTTAGGTATTTGCTTTATAAATTTTGGTTTTTTCTTGGTGATTTTTCTCATTCTAAATAAATACTCATTTTGTACCTAAGATTTTGTATTTTCTTAAAGCAAAACTCTTAGGCCCTCCAAAATCTGGATCTGCCCTTGAATATAACACTTCATTCTTTGTATTTCAGTGCAAAGAACTGGCCAAGTCCAAGGCAGAAGTGGCTTGCATCGCGATGTATGAAACAGATGTGTTTGTCGTGGGAACTGAGAAAGGACGAGCTTTTGTCAATGCCAGGACGGATTTGCAGAAGGATTTTGCAAAATACTGTAAGTGTTAACAATTTTATCCTTTGCATTCATAAATCTTAAAGTATTTGCAGGCAAGTCTTATGTAATGTTTTCTTCTAAGATATCTTAAGCATTATTCTAAAAATGGTACTGACACATCTCCTTTGACTTGGCATAAACACTGAATAGCTACTTAACACCGGCGAATCCAAGAAACACTGTCATTGTGTTTTGTAGTGGGTCCTCAGTGGGACTCAGGTTTTGTAGACTAAATATGAAGCACATAAAGTAAATTGCCTTTGATTTCTATAATGAATCCTCATTTAAAAAATACTGTCATTTTGCTCCTTCCCAAAGGAAAGGGTAAAACTCCATCAGGATTTTTTAGGTATTATTTTTGGTTAATAACCCTTATACTCCTTTTTCCCTTTTTTTACTACGGGACTTTCAAGCCTGCAGTGTGCCAACATGTGTTGCAAGTGCCCAGAGACATTAATGAGCATATGTAGTCATATTCTAGGGAAATTATCCTCCCAGGCAGCTATTTTCTACCTTTTTCATCTCGTGTCACACATTAACTAATTACTAAAATTCTGCGGCACACCAAAAAATACATTTTTTGCCAATCTGACAAAAAGATAGGTATAATTTTGATTCATTCACACCAGACAGCTATTGTTGTGTTGGCTGTTTTCATTTTTTAATTTGACAGTCGAAGTGAAAAGAGGTCAGCACCCCTCACTAAACAGTCAGGTGTGGCATGTTTTAAAAGTTCTTGTGGCTCATCTGTTGAAAATTGCTGCCCGAAGGTGTTAAAACCTACATTTTGTATAGTGATTATCTGTACCACTGTAGATCATCTACCAAGTATTGAATTAGCAATTTTATATCTTCTGGAATCAAGAAAGGAAAAACAAGAAAGTTTAATCGAAAGGTAGATATAGAGATAGCTCTATAGGTATGCAGATGTCTTCAAGGACTGGCAAAGGATATATATACACACATATATATGTATATGTGTGTGTGATCTTGACATATTTGTGTGTGTGTGTATATATATAAAATCTTGATTTGATAGATATACATTTGTTTTTAATTAAAATTATGTATGTATAATTTTTTTTCGAGGACGATACCTGGGGTCCTGTTATGTGCCCCATACAGCGTCGCCTTGGTCCGACTGAAGGAGCCCCTCAGCACAGTGTTTCCTGAGGGGAGCAGCTTGAGGAGATAGGGGGGAACACAGAACAGAACTAAAATTGGAAGGGGCCTTAGAGGTATATGGAGAGAGAGAACAAGCTCCTTGGGAGCCATCTCTCAGAAACCAGAAAGGCAGGACATGTTACCGGGGGCTCAGGGCCTGGGGAAGAGACCTTGACGCCCATTTGACGTTAAGAAGCAAGCCGAGATGGGACGGGTCCACCCACTCCCTTCCCGCTCACAGGGGACTTTCACAGATAGATGATAGATAGATAGATAGATAGATAGATAGATAGATAGATAGATAGATAGATAGATAGATGTAGATATATATGAGACTGATTGATTCAGAGTGACTTCTAAAGCCGAAATTTAGGGTGCCTGCTATCAAGAAGATAGATTGAAAACCAAGGCAGTGAATATGCTGAGTATGTGATTGGTGAACAAGAAGGATATTCTCAGTTCATTAATGTCAGCTGGCAATTGGATTTCTAAGTGTTGAACTTTAATTACAGTTTCTTTAAAGTTTCAAAATTGCACGCTAATTTTTCATAGGGCTGTTCATTTTTTCATATGGCTATTCATTTTTTCTGTTTCCTTTTGTACCCATTTCAGTAAACTTTTTTTTGTTATTTATTTATTTTAAAGCATATTTTATTGATTATGTTATTGTAGTTGCCCCATTATTTTTCTCCCCTTTATTCCCCTCCGCCCTGCATCTCCCCACCCACCAGCATTCCTCCTCCTTAGGTCATGTCCATGGGTCGTACATGTAAGTTCTTTGACTTCTTCATTTCCTATACTATTCTTAACCTCCCCCTGTCTATTTTGTACCTACCAATTATGCTTCTTAATCCCTGTACCTTGTCCCCCCATTCTCCCCCCTCCCTCTCCCCACTGATAACCCTCCATGTGATCTCCATTTCTGTTATTCTGTTCCTGTTCTAGTTATTTGCTTAGTTTTTTTTACTTTTTTTTTTTTAGATTCAGTTGTTAATAGTTGTGAGTTTTTGTCATTTTACTGTTCGTCATTTTCATCTTCTTCTTTTTCTTAGATCTCAGTCCCTTTAACATTTCATATAATAAGGTCTTGGTGATGATGAATTTACCTTATCAGGGAAGCACTTTATCTGCCCTTCCATTCTAAATGATAGCTTTGCTGGATAGAGTAATCTTGGGTGTAGGTCCTTGCCTTTCATGACTTTGAATGCTTCTTTCCAGACTCTTCTTGCCTGTAAGATTTCTTTTGAGAAATCAGCTGATGGCCTTTTGGGAACTCCTTTGTAGGTAACTCTCCTTTTCTCTTGATGCTTTTAAGATCCTCTCCTTACCTTTAATCTTGGGTAATGTAATTATGACGTACCTTGGTGTGTGCTTCCTTGGGTTGAACTTCTTTGGGACTCTGACCTTCCTGGACTTCCTGGAAGTCTTTTTTCTTTGACAGATTGGGGAAGTTCTCCTTCATTATTTTTTCAAATAAGGTTTCAATTTCTTACTCTTCCTTTTCTTCTTCTGGCACCACTATGATTCAGATGTTGGAACATTTAAAGTTGTCCCGGAGGTTCCTAAGCCTCTTCTTATTTTGTTGAATTCTTGTTTCTTCATTCTGTTCTGGTTGAATGTTTATTTCTTCCTCCTGCTCCAAACCATTGATTTGAGTTACAGTTTCCTTCCCTTCACTGTTGGTTCCTTGTATATTTTTCTTTATTTCACTTTGCACAGCCTTCACTTTTTCCTCTATTTTGTGACCATATTCAACCATTTCTGTGAGCATCCTGATTACCAGTGTTTTGATGTCTGCATCTGATAGGTTGGCTATCTCTTTGTTGCTTAGTTCTTTTTCTGGAGTTTTGATCTGTTCTTTCATTTGGACCATATTTCTTTGTCTCCGCCCACCTGTTAAACATTGTAAGGGACAGAGCCTTAGGTATTCGCCAGTGCGGGTAACTCATATAGCTGCGTTGTGGTGCTGTATGTGGGGTGGGGTCAGAGAGGGCACAGTGCCACTTGCTCAGTTCTCATGTTGCTTTCAGTCACTTCCCTTGCTACCCACAAGCAAACTGGACCCTTCTGGTGCTGATTTGTGGGTTTGTGTATGTTCTAGGACCCTGTGGGTCTCTCCAACGAACACTCCTATGAGGCTGGGAATTTCTCCTGCTGTTGCAACCCCCACAGATTTTTACAGCCAGAGGTTTTGAGGCTTTCTTTTCCTGCACTGGAACCCTGGGTTATGTGGTCTGTCTCGCTCCCGTGTTGTTCCTCCCAGTTTATCTGCACAAAAATGTGGGACTGCCAGCTACCATCTTGCCTGCCCAGTCCTCTAGCCACTGCCTTGCCCTGTGTCCTCTCCACCATGGCTGCCTGACTCCTCGCCTCCAACTTGTCGATGAATATTTCTTCTTTAACTCTTTGGTTGTCGAATTTCCATACAGTTCAATTTTCTGGCAGTTCTGGTTATTTTTTCTTTTTAAATTTGTTGTTCTTCTTTTGGTTGTGCGAGGAGGCAAACTATATCTACCTACACCTCCATCTTGGCCAGAAGTCCAGTAAACTTTATTTTTAATTTCTTTATTTCATCTAAGTTGTCACATTTGTTGGCATTAAATAGTTTATAATATTTGCTTTATAATTTTAATCTCTGTAGTGATGTCTCTACTTTAGTTTCTGATATTAATAATTTGTGTTTTCTCTCTTTTTTCTTGATAAATCTTGCAAGGAATTCATTTATTTTACTTGCCTTTCCAATGAGCCAACTTTCAGCTTTGTTATATTTCCTTATTGTTTGTCTGTTTTCTTTGTCAATTATTTTTGCTCTTATCTTTATTATTTCCTTACTTATAATGTTTTTGGGTTTGTTTGCTTTTCTAGCTTTTTGATTTGGTAGCTTAGGTCATTGGCTTTAAAAAAAATAATTTAAAGTTATGATTTTCCCTTTAGGTTCTGCTTTAGCTGTATTCTAAAGACTTTGAATGTTGTGTTTTTATTATCATTTCAAATATTTTCTAACATCCCTAGTAATATTTTTTCAACCCATAGTTACTTAGGAGCATGTTTCTTAATTTTTTAATATCTGGGGATTTTTCTGGTTATTTATATCTAATTAAATTCAGTGGTGCTCCAAAAATATACTCAATATGATTTTAATCTTTTTTTAATTTATCAAGCCCTAATTTATGGCTTAGCACATGATTTATGTTGGTAACTATTCCATATGCATTTGACAAGAGTCTGCAGTTAATAGACCAAGTAGGTCAGGTTGTTAAATAACGTTACTTAATTCATCTATATCATTTTGATTTTACCTACTTATATTTATCAATTACTGGGAATGGATTGTTAAAATCTCCAACTATATTGTTTGGAAGAGTTTCAGGAAATTGATGTTAATTCGTTAAATATTTGATGGACTTCTCCAATGAATCCATCTGGTCTTCAGCTTTTCATTGTTGGAAGGTTTTTCTTTATTGATTCAATCCCCTTACTCATTATTGGTCTGTTCAAATTTTATAGTTTATAATTCAGTCTTGGTAGGTTGTGTATTTCTAGGAATTTATCCATATTTTTCTAGATTATCCAGTTTGTTGGTGTACAATTACTCATACATTCTCTTACAATCCTTTTTATCTCTGAGGAATTGTTTGTAATGTCCTTTCTTTCCTTTCTGATTTTAGTTATTTGAATTTTGTCTCTTTTTTAATTCACTAAGGGGTTGTCAATTTTTTTGACCTTTAAAAAAAACTATCTTTTAATTTAATTGATTTTTAATTGTTATTCTGTTCTCTATTTCATTTTTCTCTGCTGTATTCTTTATTTTGTCCTTCATTCTGCTACTTTGGGGTTTAGTTTGCTCTTCTTTTCTAGTTTCTTTATTTTATTTTATTTATTGATATGAGAGAGAAAGGGGGGAGTGGGGATCAGTTGTGTTCCACTTACCGATGCATTCATTGGTTGCTTCTTGTATGTGCCCTGACCAGAGATCAAACCCGCAACCTTGGTATATCAGGACAACGTTCTAACCAACTGAGCTATCTGGCCAGGGCTCTTATCTAGTTTTTTGAGCTGTAAAAGTTAGTTTGTTGATTTGAGATCTTTTTTTAAAATACTAATTTTTATCTATAAAGTTTCCTCTTAGCATTGCTTTTGCTATAGTCCATAAGTTTTGGTATATTCTGTTTTCATTTTCATTTGTCTCAAGGTATTTTCTAATTTCCATTGTGACTTCTTTGATCCATTGTTTAATTTACACATATTTGTAGGTTTTCCAGTTTTCTTTGTACTATTGATTTCTAGTTTCATTCCATTGTAAATAAAAAACATACTTTGTATGACTTTGATCTTCTTGAATTTGTTAAGGCTTGTTTTGTGACCTAATATTTCTACCCTAGAGAATGGTCTGTGTGCACTTGAGAAGAATACACATTCTACTATTGTTGGGTGATTGTAATGTCTGTTAATGTCCAGTTGATTTATAGTGTTGTTTCGTTCCTCTATTATTTTTTGATTTTTTTTTTTGTCTAATTGTCCTCTCCATTGTTGAAAGTGGGTGTAGTGAAGTCTAGTACATAATTATTTTGCTCTCTATTTCCCTCTTCATTTCTGCTTCATATATTTAGGAGCTCTGAGATCTGGTCCATAAATATGTCCAATTGTTCTATCCTCCTGGTGAATTGACCCTTTTATTAATATTTAATATCCTTCTTTGTCTCATAATAGTGTTTGACTTAAAGTCTATGTTGACTGATACAGAGTGTGCTGGCTACCATTTGCATGACTGTTAACTTTTGCATCTCTCTTGGCTATCATTTGCATGGAATATTTTTTTCCATCCTTTCATGTTCAGCCTATATATGTCCTTAAATCTGAAGTGAGTTTTGTAGATGGCATAGTGTCCTATAAGTCCTTTAAACTTTCTTCACTTTTTTTCATTTTTTCTCTTTTTGCTCCTCTAACTCAGTGACTTCAAATGACTTATTTTGAGTGTGTTTATTGTTCCTGTCTAATCAAGTAGGCTATTGAACATCTCTAATTTTTCAGTTCAGTTATTGTATTTTTCAGCTTCATAATTTCTGTTTGGTTCTTTTTATAATCTCTGTCTTTGTCACGTTCTCATTTCGTTCATGTATCATTTAGTTGTCTGTCTGTATTCTTTCATCTCACTGAGCATCTTTGCATTGTGACATTATGACATTTTAAATTCTTCATCAAGCAGTCCATAGATCTGCATTTCTTTAGGATTGTTTCTGGATTTTTATTTTGTTCCTTTGATTGAGCCTATTTCCCTGTTTCTGTGTGTGCCTTGAAAGTTTTGATTTTTTCTTCTCCGGAATTTGGGCATTTGAAAAAACAACCACCCCTCCCAGGCTTTGCATACTGGCTGTATGCAGGCAAAGACCTTCACCAGTCATCCTGCTGGCTGCTCTGGGACCTCTGCAGCCTTTTTGAGTATCTTTCTCCCCTGGTGTCTACCCACAGAACTACAGCTCTAACATGCCACTCACCCTGTTTTCAGCAGCTGCCAAACCCTGGCATGGATCCCATCAGTGCTTGAAATAAGATGAGACAGACACTGGCTCCTCCTGCAGCCACCAGACAAGCCAGAATGTTGGACACACAATCCACTCTTTTGTTTCCCTCCCAAGGGAGGAGCCCCAGAATAGGGGTTTCCTCCCAGTTGCTCTGCAACTATGCCATGGGGAGGGAGAGGCACAAATACTGTACACCAAATACCAGGAGTTTTTCTGCCCCTTATACTGGAATCCCTTCTTGGTTTTACTGTGACGTAGGTGCTGTGGCTTCTCAACTGGTCTGTGGAGCTCTCACAGAGGTGTTCTGGTCTATGGTTAATTTGCCGTATCTGTGGGGGAGGTAAGGGCTGTTACTTCTAAATCTGCTGTATTGCCAACATCACTCTCCTGCATTGTTTGTGAAGGATACTTTTACTTGATATGGAATTATAACTTGACAGTTTTTTTCTTTCAGCCCTTTAAAAGTTTTATTCCATTGCCTTCAGGGTTCCATTGTGTTAGATACAAAGTCAGGTTAAAAGTCTTACTTTTGTTCTGAAGGTAATGTATTGTTTCCCTTTGCTCTGTTTAATCTTTGGCTTTCAGCAGTTTGGCCATGATATGTCTACTTGTTGTCTTCATCAATTTTGGACATTTTGGCCATTATCTCTTCAGATATTTATTCTGAACCGTTCTCTTCCTCATTTACACATATAGAATAAAATTTGATATTTTCCCACAGGTTATTAAGGCTCTTTCCCTTTATTATTATTATTATTATTATCCTTTTTTCTGTTTAGGCTTCAAATTGGATAGTTTCTATTACATTTGAGGACACTGATTCTTTCTTCAAAAGTGTGCTGTTGTTAAGTCCATCATGTAAAATTTTTATTTCCAATTACTTTTTATTTCTAGAATTCTATCTTCTCTCTCTCTGTATGTTTTTAAAGATTTTATGTATTTTATTTTTAGAGAGAGGGGAAGGGAGGGAGAAAGAGAGGGAGAGAAACATCAATTGGTTACCTCTCGCACACGCCCCGAGCAGGACTGAACCCACAACCCAGGCATGTGCCCTACCTGACCAGGAATCAAACTAGGTGACCTTTCTGTCTGCAAGCTGATGCTCAGTCCACTGAGCCACAGCAACCAAGGCAAGAATGCTGCTTTTTAGTTAAGCTCTATTTCCTTGAGACCCTGAGGAACTCAGATGTCCCTACAGGGGAAAGGCCAGCTCAGCGTGACTCTCGCTCAGTATCTAAGCTTCCCTTCTTTCAAACATAGCATTCCTTCCCATTTCTGCCTGGTTTGGGTTGCAACTTCAGTGTGTTCAAATATTTAATTTTAATAATTTTGTCCAGAGCCTATCATTGCTATTGGCAAATACACACTTCTCTGACATTACTGGAACTGAAATGCTGGATATGATTCTTAAATATGTGATGTTTGTTTCCTTAAAAGTTGTCTTGGGTATAAGAAAAAAATTACTGTGGAATCGCATCAAAAAACACATTTAGCTCAGGCCAGATGGCTTGCTGGTTGGAGCATTGTCCTATGCGCCAAAATATTGGAGGTTCGATTCCTGGCTGGGGCGTATGTAGGAGGCAACCAATTGATGTTTCTCACATCTCTCTCTCTCTCTCTCTCTCTCTCTCTCTCTCCCCCCCTCCCCCCTCAGTCCCCTTTCCTTTCACCCTCCCCCAAAAAAAATCCATAAACACGTTTGGTTGAAGATTGTAAAAATACAAAGATTTACCTCCATTCTGAAGTTAGAAACCAACATAAATTTAGAATTAGCCTGTATTAGGGTTATAGGTGCTTAATATTAAAAACAATATAGAGTAAACCAAGAATTGGCAAACTTTTTCTTTTCATTAATGGGGCACGGAGTAAGTAGGTTGCTCTCTGACTGTGGATCCGTGCAGCCTCTGTGGCAGCCGCTCAGCTGCTATTGTAGTGTGAAAGCAAAGTGGGGTAATGTGTAAGTGAATGAGTGTGATCAAGAAAGCCCTGTTTGTGGACACTGAGATTTGAATTTTGAATTTCGTATGATTTTCATGTGTCATGAATGATAGTCTCTTTTCAAACTTTTTCTAACCATTTCAAAATATAAAAAAACCATTTTTAGCTCACAGGTCATAGAAAAACAGGCAGAGTCTACAGGATCTGGCCCGCAGGCTATACTTTCCCGACCCCTGGAGTAAACTCTGCAGGAAATATTGTCACTTCTCTATCACTCTATTCACTCTTTACCTCTAAGCCCAAATTGTTTGAATGACCAAACACACATAGGTTTTCAGCTGCTTCCTTCTTTTAGCCTAGGTGGCTGTTTCTAGGGTGTAAATATGCATCAGAGTTGCTTTGTAGAATTGTATACATAAAACTGTATATTCTGTACTTAATTGCCTGTACACAGTTTTTGTTTCATGCTTGACCCTGGAACATGACTCCATTGTACGGGCCTCTAGCGCAAGAATCGCTGTGACCATTTTCAGTGTGGCAGTTACCAGGTTATTGCCTCAGTACTGCAGGGCCACCCCTCTTTGGCCTGCTTTGGATGTTGGAGGTGGGCCCTGTAAAAATTTCTCCTTCAGCAGGACACAGTGTTCCTCTTTGTCAGAAGAGAGCAGAGGAGGTCCGCTGGAGAGGAAGGCACTTCTCTTCCTGATTCCAGTGGGTTCGCAGCTGCTTGTGCCTGTGGCACCTGGTGACCAGAAGCAGCTGGGATTCCCAGTAGCTCCCCTACAGCACTCGGAATCCAGTCAGTTCCACCAGCACCCTAGCCGGCTCTCCAGCAAGTGTCACAGAAGTTCCAGAAAGTGCCAGATGGAGACTTCCCAGTGAACCTCAGCAGCACCATCCCCACAGATAGTTAGTTTCTCAGGGAGGTCCTCCAGGGCCCCAGAGAGTGGCTTGCCAGCGAGTTCTGTTGGCATCACCTGCAGGTGGTTTTCAGGGTCCTACCAGCACTTTAGAGGACAGCTTCTTTGCAACACCCAGCAAAGCCTTGCAGGCCCCTGGGGGCCGCTTGCCCCTGGTTTCCTCTAGCACCCCCAGGTGGGTCCTTGTTTGCCAGCCCCCGCTTGCTGTGTGCCAGCTGTCTTTTCCACCATCCAATAATAGGCCATGGCTGCATCCGCCCCAGAGAGCCCCGGATCCCTCTGGGGGACCTCTCCCAGATTAGTTCCTTCCTCAGTGCTCTGCCTCAGCCCCAGCCGTGGGGCTGCTCCCACTGCTGCTGCTGTGTGTTCTTTGGAGTTCTCGTAACCCCTTGGCAGTCAGTCCCTTGCTAGTATAGTTAATGGATCCTTTATTACACTTTCCCTGTTCAAATTAATTTGTAGTTTCCATCTCCTGACTATCTCTGATTGAAGCCACCAGCCCTGGCCTGGTGGTTCAGTTGGTAGGAGCGTCATCCAATGCACCAAAAGGCTGCGGGTTTGATCCCCGGTTGGGGCGCATACGGGAGGCTATGGATCAGTGTTTCTCTCTGTCTCCCCTCCTCTCTCTCTAAGGTGGATAAACATATCCTTGGGTAAGGATTAAAAATAATAAGCCCACCAGTTTCAAAACTTTTCTGATGGAGTGATAGGGGGCGGGTGGCAGTCTGCAGGGGCGGCTGGTCCAGAACGTGTTCAGTGGTGAGGGTCTTCCTGCACAATGACTGTTACTTTTGGACTATAACAAATAACATGTCTGTTTAAAAATAATTTCCTTTGGTACTGGTTGGTGTGGCTCAGTGAATTGAATGTTGGCCTGCGAACCAAAGGGTCACCAGTTCGATTCCCAATCAGGGCACATGCCTGGGTTGCGAGCCAGGTCCCCAGTAGGGGGCGCACAGGAGGCAACCACACATTGATATTTCTCTCCCTTTCTTTCTCTTTACCTTCCCCTCTTTCTAAAAGTAAATAAATAAAATCTTTTTTAAAATCTTATAAAAATAATTTCCTTTTAACTACAAATATTTCCTTGTGTGTTGAATGACTTACAGTTGTTTATCAATAGATTCATTTCAGAGATGAGCACCAGGTTATACTGTCCTGCTCATCATAAATAGCTTGCTCTTGCCCAGGCTGGTTATAGCTATAACCAAATAACTATACAGTGGATAGAGCGCTGGCCTGCAAACCAAAGGGTTGCCTGTTCTATTCCCCAGTCAGGGCACATACCTGGGTTGCAGGCCAGGTCCCCAGTAGGGGGCGCGCAAAAGGCAACCGTACATAGATGGTTCTCTCCCTCTCTTTCTCCCTCCCTTCCTCTCTGTCTAAAAATAAAATAAATAAAATCTTTTAAAAAATAAAATAAATAAATAGCTTGCTCTTTGTTTTTATTTAAATAAAGATCTTATTTTATATTTATTACTCTTTTCCCCTTTTTCTTTTCTGTATACCAGAAGCATAGAGGTTAGGGACGTGTACGGTACAAATACCTGGAGACTGACTTTGTGCTGATGACTCATTCACAGGCATCGCGGAAGGCTTGCCTGAGACGAAACCCCCACGCCCGGTCAACGGGACGCAGCTCCACTCAGGAGAAACGGAAATACTCAGAAAAGCAGTCGAGGACTATTTCTGCTTTTGTTATGGTAAAGTACACTTGAAGCATTAACTCTCTGAATAGTTCACTATGGAGTAGGACAGTGTTAGATGACCTTATTGATGTGACTACTTAGAAGGTTCCTAACATTTGAAAACCCAAATTTTCATCAAGCAAAAAGCCAGTTCTAAACATACCAGAACAAGTTTTGTTGCAGAAGACAACTTGGTTTCCTCTGGTCCATCGAAACCTCTGGCTTGGTCAGACTTCAGTCTTTGCTCCCATTTTAGGGATCTGCCACTCCTCCGCCAACCCAATTGTTTCAAGATTTTTATTGGTGCTATGGTCACCAGCCTCACCCTCATCTCTCTCTCCATCTACCCACATCCTTCCACAGACATTAAGACAGGGATTTTTTTTTAATACCTACACAGTGTTATAAAAAACTAGATAACCAAATAACTATACAGGTATTACACTTAACTGTGATATTATAATATGTGACACCTTAGTGTCTTAGGGCCTTGTTTATTATTCCTAGACAACTGCACACACTTATGTGAACCTGAAGGTCCCTGTGAGCACTCGACTTTGGGAACCCCAAGTATAAGGGATCTTGGGACCTCAGGCTACACTTCTCTATGCAAAATGGAGCTCCGGCACCTCTGGACTGGCTGGCCAGTACAGAAAGACACACGGCCCCAGATGGTGGCATGAGACCATGTTGACTTCCTAACTTTTCGACAGGCAAGTTGGCCTGACTTGTTTGGTGTGACATAGAGACAATTAAGCTTTGAATGGAGGCCCTGTCCTTTTTTGTCAGCAGCCCGAGTAACCATGGGGTGCTCTCTGTAGCCTTGGGTGTGCCAGGGCAAGTACCCCAAATTCTACAACCTCCAAGAGAATGGAGAAAAAGATCTTTTATTTTCTCTTTCTTATGTGAAGGTTTAAAGTAAATATTATAATATTTTTTGGCCCTTTGGTTGGGAATTTTTCTAACTTGGGATACAGAGAAATAGGGTACCTTATGTTTCTAATGTATCTTCAAAACCAGATGTCACCACCTGTGTTTATTACACCCAATGAAACTGACTGGTAGGGCTCTATGCTCAAACAACTTCTAGTCATCTTGCCTCTTCTTCTAGGTAAAGCGTTGGGAACAACAGCGATGGTGCCTGTTCCGTATGAGAAGATGCTGAGAGACCACTCGGCTGTGGTAGTGCAGGGGCTTCCGGAAGGAGTTGCCTTTCAGCACCCAGAGAACTATGACCTTGCAACTCTGAAATGGATTTTGGAGAACAAAGCAGGGATTTCATTCATCATAAACAGGTGACGGGCTCTATCCCTTCATAACGGTTAGTTTAGTTAAAGATAAACTGAGGGCTTAATTTAAGTTAGTCAGTTATGTTCTGTTACATTTAGAAGTTGTTTGTCCTGATGTTTGATCTGTCTGTCCTGTGTGTGCATATTGGGTAATTGTGTTGGTTTTCTTGCAGACCTTTCCTAGGTCCGGCAGCTCAGCTAGGTAAGTGACAGCCTTTACTTAGTGACTGCCCTTGGCTGCTGATCCACTTCCGCTTTTCTAATTAAAATGCAAGGTCGGCACTTTCTAAAGCTTGTTTATTCTTTGCCTTCTCCTCTTTGAGGAGACAACCTCTGACATTCCAGGGTGGGTGGTCATGATGTTTGCAGGGTATACAGCTCAGGGTAAGACATGCCCCACCTAGAAAGTCCCTCCTCCCAGCTCGCAGACCTACAAGTTTCTGCACCCAGACCTCAGACAGCAGTAGACCTGCCTAGCTCTTGTGCCCAGGAGTGTGAGCATTCTGGGCTCACATCCTGGTCTTTGTTCACCACCATGGGCCAGGTATCGTTGGGTTCAGGAGCAGATCTAGGATGTGTAACCGTTCCCATGCTTCTGCAATTCACAGCCTAGGAGGAGTGACTGTCCAGCAGGGAACCAGGTGTGCCCTGTGTTCTCAGAACGGCTGGAGGAAATCCCTCAGAGTCCCTGAAAAGGGGTTAGAATAGTGTAATTAGAAGGGCTTCCTGGCGGGCCCTCCAGATAAGCAGGGTGTCAACAGGCTGGTTCTTCCAGGAAGATTGCATCTCCCAGGATGCAGTCAGGCAGAAAGCTATGTGGAGGGTGTTTGAGGACACAGTTGGGAACCAATAAGCCCCTAGAGTCTCCTGAACTTATGATTATAAAGAGACAAAAAATAATAATGTACCAGAAGTGTTTAGAGATCTATCTATGCCCACTTCTTTTCTCAGATTATTGTTCAGAATGTAATTGGAAACCAGAGCTGGATATGAAAGATCAGGTCTGACAAGGGAGTCACACTGGGACTGTGTAGGCAGAGGTGGCCTAGGGGGTGTAGGGTGGGGTACGCACAGTTCACAAGGCACACGCTGGGGTGCAGAGGGCAGCATGACATGCTCCAGTTTTGCCACGGACTACTCACAGAGCAGAGTTTGTTCCTGGAACAATTGTGAGCTACTAGAATCCTCTAGCTCCCCTTCAAGGAGGGACTTGAAGGTGAGGGTGACAGGTGACCAGATGATTGTTGTGCCAGATGACTTGTGTTTTCATTATAGGACAATAATAACAGTGGCTGGCACTTATTTAGTGCTTATGGTATACCAGGCACTGTTCTAAGCATTTTACACGTAGTAATTCTCACCCAACCACCATTTTCAGATAAAGAAACTGAGGCACAGGGAGGTTTAGTAAGTTGCTGGAGGTCACGCAGCTGGCGAGCAGTGACATGGGATCCACACCTGTGCTCCAGCCCCAGCCTGCCCCTCAGCCCCCATTCTGCCCACACACATGGCCCCAGAGCATGGAGTCAAGTTTGAGTCAGCCTCTCCCCGCACTGCAGTTCCATGACGCCTCAGAGATGGGAGTTCTGCTCTCTCTGTACTTGCTTTCACTTCGTATGCCTTTGAATGTTGTCGTTTTTCAAGATGTGGAAAGGGGCTAAGTGTATCTTTTCACTCCTGCACAGGTGGACCTGGGGTGGTGACAGATGCTGAGAGATCACTGCCATCGCCAAGTGAAAGGTAAGGGTTAAATAAAAACTACAATCCACAGTTAGTCCCAAGCTGTTACTTTTTAGACAGGAGAGTCTTCCTTACTTTGTTATACGGCTGATCCTTGGACACATAGGTTTGAACCGTGCGGCTCCTCTTGCACAGGTAAGGCGAGCGGCGCAGGTCAGGCCCATGTTGCTCAAGGTCACATGTATTTTCAGTCTGTGGCTGGGAACACACGTATGTGGGGGGTCGACATAAATTATATTCGGATTTCCGACTGTGTGGTTGGTTGGTGCCCTGACCCCCAAGTGTCTAAGGATCAGCTGTGTATTCTTTATTCAAAAAGATGGCTGGAATTATAAGGCTATATTCAGTTGACACCTTTATTTTATAAAAGATTATTAAGAACATTAATGTCAAAGTTGTGGCAGTTTTGCTTTCAGTTTGTTGTGCGAAGAGGGATTTGACAGCATGGAGATCTGGGGAATTAGAACTCACTGTATAGCTGTGCTCAGTTCTCCCCATGCCTGTCTTGACCAGGGTTCCCTTCTCCTTGCAGTTGTGGCCCCATCCATGTAAAAACTGAGCCCATGGAAGATTCTGGTATGTACACCAATGCTTTTCGAATCCAGCATTTAGCAGGGTATCATTTGACTCCTTTCTTTTGTTTTACTTTAAAAAAAAAAGGGAGGGGGGGCTTTCAGTAAACTTACACTGGAGGAGAGCTTCCCTGACTCAATTTTTTTTAATCTACCAAAAAATACATTATAGTCAATGGTGAGAAACTAGAATCTTTCCCCCTAAGTTCAGAAACAAGACAAAGCTATCTCTCCCCTCTCACCGCTCCTTTCAGCTTCATAATGGAAGTCCTTGCTAATGCAGTAAGACAAGAAAAGGAAATAAAAGGTACACAGATTGGGAAGAAAGAAATAAAACTATGTTTGTTCACAGATGACATGACTGTCTATGCAGAAAATCTGAACGCATCAACCATAAAAATGGGAAGTAAGGCACTAATTAACCCCAAATGGGACTTTATTTGCAGAATAATCATATCTTATTCACATATCTAGAAAAGAGCCTTCTAATTCAGTAAATACTAAGCACTTGATATTATTTAGTAGCTATATTTATGGACAAAATATTATTTTAATTATATTTAAATGAGAACCTGAATGTGAAATTAGTAAAAAGTCTTGAGTACACATTTGGAATTATGAATTGATTTACAAATAGAGCAGTGTTTTCATTTTTGGACATATTTTACTACTTTCTTGCACTCTTCCTTCATTTCTAAATGTTCTACAGCCCTGGCTGGTGTGACTCAGTGGGTTGAGCACTGGCCTGTGAGCCAAACGGTTGCCAGGTCGATTCCTGGTCAGGGCTCATGCCTGGGTTGCAGGCCAGATCCCTGGTTCCCCAACCAGGGGGCCTGTGAGAGGCAGCTGATCGATGTTTCTCTCATACATCAGTCAATGTCTCTATCCCTCTCTTTCTCGCTCCTTTCCCTTCTCTCTAAAAAATAAATAAAATATTTTAAATAAATAAATAAACGTATGCTCTATAATAAACATACATGCTAAGACAGTGTAGACTGGGAAAAAAAAATCCCTCTTCAGTGGATCTAAGTAGTTTATCTCCATCCCTGCCTTGACCCACTCCTCAGAAAAGAAAAATGGCATTGATTAGAGGGAAAATGTTAAAAAGTTAAAAATAGATTTTTTTTAAAAACTCAATTTTTTAATCAAGAGATGGGAAAATATTGAAGCCCTGGCTGGTGTAGCTCAGTGGATTGAGTGCTGACCTGCAGATCAAACAGTCGCTGGTTCGATTCCCCAGTCGGGGCACATGCCTGAGGTGCAGGCCAGGTCCCCAGTTAGGGGGTGCATGAGAGGCAACCACACATTGATGTTTCTCTCCATCTCTTTCTCCCTCCCTTCACCTCCCTCTAAAAATAAATAAATAAAAATCTTTATTTTAAATGCTGTTAATGAATTCTACTGTGGATTTCATGAGCAATACGATTGCTTCCAGCTGCCTGCAGGCTTCTGCAAGTTGGCCATCAGTGGGCCTTATTTCTTGTAATATCTGTAGCACTTGTTACATAGAACAAGTGTTTAAATGGTTTTGAATTTTGAATTCCTTTCGCTCTCTCTCTCCCTTTCCCTTCTTTCCCTCCCTCTCTCTTTCATTTTGAGGAAAGGCTGAAGTTTTCATTAGCATTTCAAACAAATTCTACACTGTTATATCTGGTTTCAATTGCCTGGATTAAAAAGGAATTTTTCCTTGATAGCCCAGCTGTCACATGTTTCTCAAATGTTTCTCTTAGTAGAGTCTTTAGTGCCTAATCAAGTTGGAATGTGTACTTTAAAATTTTATGATAAAAATATTACAAAAGTTATAGATGTTTAAATTGTTTAAAACTCAGCTTATAAACGTAATAAGAAAAATTCCTTTTCACTCTTTCACTCTTACCCCTCAAAACTCCATGTCCCTCTGAGTCCCACTGCACAACTCAGATCCCTTCTCCATATTAGGGCCAACCACTTTGAACAAGAGAATGGTGAAAATCCTTTTGGATTACTTACAAATAAACACATAAACAGCATTTTTCCTTTTTTTTAAGCAAAAGTAGACCTCCATTTGTCAACTTTCCTTTCATCTTTCCATCAAATTACCTTTTTTGTCCCATTTCTGAGCAAATTCTTCAACTTAATCTACCATTTCACTAATAATATCCATCAGTCATATCCATTCTGTTCCTCGGCGGCTCTAATAAATTTTCCCTTTTGATAGTCACATTTTAAATACCCAGTCTCACTCTCTTTGTACCAATAGCTGTTCATTTTCAGAAGATCCTTCAGAATTGTGAATTGATGCTAAACAGTGAAGTCCGAGCTGTCCTACAGTTTTTGCTTTTGATGTTATTAACATTCATGGTAAAATCACATGTATATATACTTCAGTAGCAGTTACCTAACCAAAACTTGTGGCTTCAGTTATTCAGCTCTCTCACAATTCTGTCAGTCAGATGCTCCAACCAACCGAGCCACCTGGCCAGGGCTATATTATTTTATTTTCATATTATTTATATTTTTATGTGGATAAGCCATTTGTTCATAGCAAGTGAACAAATTCTTTTGCTGATTTTAATGTTGCTATGGTAATCAAAACAGAACCTGGAAGTTCTATCAGCTGGTCATATTTCTCTGTTGGTAGGTGTGGCCTAACACAAAATAATTCTACATTTCCATTGCATTCAAAGGCATTTCACTGAAAACAGCAGCTGTGTCAGTCAAGAAGGAATCGGAGGATCCTAATTACTATCGATATAATATGCAAGGTAATACTGTTTCATAATCATTTTCTTCTCCAAATGTTATTCGTGATGAAAAATTTTAATTACCTTCCATCTGCAAAATAGGCAGAGGCTAATAGAGACCCGTGCACGTGTGCCTGTGCCCCAGCATGCTGCTATTTAAAGCGAAAAAGTTACAGTCATTAGGTGGATTCTCTTTAGCCTAATCCATGTGCTCCGAAGCATATGTGAAATGTAGAAGTTTCTCTGGGTGCATTTCATTGAGTGTGTCTTTTAAGTACTCTTATTTTGTGTGTTCTGAAATATTTCCCTCTTAATCCTGTCCAGTCCAGTCTGTCCCTGTGGTATGAAGAAAATATTTAAAGTTAGAAGAAATGGAGATGAGCGTTAAGAAATTCAAATGTCCTTTCTTAAAAACAGTTGCTTTGTTGACATCGTGCAAGTTAAATGGGGAGCAGAAGAGCATCATTACCAAATACACACAGTTTCCAAATGTGACACAGGTAGGCGGTCCGTGCAGCTCTGTGGCTCAGTCCTCCCCCAAAGACGGGAATCCTGCTGGACTCCAGCATGATTCCATTTTGGTGAGACGGTTTGTCACATCGGTGGCTGTTGTACACACCCTGATCCTTTCTCCATCTTTGAGCTCTTCTGTGAATGTGGGCGGAGTGCAGGACAGTTTGCATTTTCATTCCTCAAGCATCGTTATCCCATTGGAAATGTTTTCTGCAAAATCTTAACTTTGAAATCTTCCAACAGCATCATGTAGCTCCATAAATTTTACTAAAAACTCTTTTACAAAAAAATCTAAAGGTAGAGACTAACGGAAGAGTCTGTTTTTACTGCTGCCCCAGGCCAGACCCCCAACCCACCTGTTGCAACCACTGGTGACCAGTCTCTCTCCCTCTGGACAGGGATTGCCCACCCTATCCCATTCCCTCCCCTGAAACAGTTCTCTGAAAACGGACCTGGCCACTGCCCTCCCCGCTCACACACTGCCTGTGGCTCCTCATCACCTGTAAAATCCCAGTTTCCGGCAGCATTTCTACTGCTCTTTCCAGACTCCCCTCCTTTTCAATCTGCCTCCCTCCCCACCACCCTCCCATGATTCTTTGGACACACTGCTCACTCAGATTCCTTTAACAAGCCCCGAACCCTCCTGCCACCCAGCTTTGTATAACCCCATCCCTCTGTGTGACACCCTGCTTTCTCGCAGACCTCTGATGAGCTCCAGCCCTCTTTCTGGCAGCCAAGATCTCAGCTCCCTAATCACACACATTGTTTAGCGTGGCTTGCTGTGTTCTGTTCTTGCCTTTGCTGCGGACTCCCTTAGCTAGCAGCGAACTTCTGGCAGGGAGACCCAGCATCTTACTCCAGCCCTGGAGCCCCAAGCCTAAGACTTTGTACACACTGGGCACACACGTGTACTTTTTTTTTTAAAGATTTTACTTACTTATTTTTAGAGAGAAGAGAAGGGAGGGAAACATCGATGTGCCAGAGAAACTTCAGTCAGTTGCCTCTTGCACACCCTCAACCCGGGACATGACCTGCAACCCAGGCATGTGCCCTGACTGGGAATACAACTGGCGACCTTTCGGTTTGCAAGATGACATTCAACCCACTGAGCCGCAACAGTCAGGGCTCATGTGTTGAATTGAGTGTGTCCTTCATAGGGAATCAGAGTAACCCCTATTTCTAAATTACTGGGTTTTTTTAAGTACTTATAATTAAATTATGTCTTGATTCCCAAGAATATATTTTTTAATTTTTTATTTATTGATTGATTTTAGAGAGAGAGGAAGGAGAGAGAGAGAGAAACATTGATTTGTTGTTCCGCTTATTTATACATTCATTGGTTGATTCTTATATGTGCCCTGAGCAGGGATCAAACCAACACCCTTGGCATTTTGGAAGGATACTCTAACAACTGAGCTACCTGGCCAGGGCCCCAAGAACATAGTTTTTGAACTTAAATGACCTTGGTGTTGATCAAAACGTGTACATTTGAGGATAGGCTACTTGTAGAGTCTGTTCCCAAAGGTAGCAGTGGAATATATAAGTGATTAGATAAATCTACCTGCAATCCTTCTGTCTTAATTTGTCAGGAAGAAGTACATTACTTTAAGAAAAACATTTAGGTTAAATGTATAATATATAACCTTTCTCATGCTTGGCTTGGAAATGACAACTATTCAAGAGATATTCTTTGTAGAACTCCTTTAGCTAGGCAGCTTCCTTTTTTTTTTTTCTTTTTAATATATTTGTAATCCTACAACCAATACACATAGTGCTTTTTTT
Organism: Mormoops blainvillei; assembly: GCA_004026545.1. Taxonomy (NCBI): domain Eukaryota; kingdom Metazoa; phylum Chordata; class Mammalia; order Chiroptera; family Mormoopidae; genus Mormoops; species Mormoops blainvillei. The sequence continues at coordinate 195,010 of PVJD01000722.1, forward strand.
TTTATAAAAAGATATTATTTATTTACTTTTAGAGAGAGAAAGAGAGGAAGAGAAACATCAATGTGTGAGAGAAACATCGACTGATAGCTTCTCGTATGTGCGCCAGCTGGGGACTAAGCCCGCAACCCAGGCATGTGCCCCGACCAGGAAACGAACTGGCGACCTTTAGCTTTGTGGTACAGTGCCCAGCCAACTGAGCGACACTGATCAGGGCAGCTTCCTCTTCATGGCCGAAGAGTTAAATATGCCAAATATCATGGACTGTATATCTAGTACTGAATGTTTTTGTAGCCATTTAGGTTAAATACAATTTGAAGTATTGATGTCTTTGAATTTTTTTTAAGTAAAGGAGAAATTTTTAAATCCATAAAGGCAACAAATGTTACCTGCTCAGACTGACAACTGGCCCTTGGGGAGCCACCCCCCGCCCCCAGTAAAGTCAGCCATTGCCCCACAGGGTTCAGAAGCTCATGTAAGGTTTCTCTGAAAATCTGATTTCCCACTCAACCCCCCCAAGACCTCACACTCTGCCTGCAGCACAGACCTCTTGGAAAACCCCTCACACACACGCGTACCCCTTGGTCCCTGTGGAACCCACAGAAGTACCATAAGGTTGTTTACACATGCAGGGACCTCATCACCAGGGTCCCTGGAAATGCAAAACATGCATTACAAGCTTGGCTGAGATACCCTGACATTGGTGCATGTAGGAATATCAACACCAGTTCAGTTTTCTTCCCAGCTGACACAGTATGACTTGGGAGAGGAGCCTTCCAGGCAAAGGGAGAAGTGGATGGAAAAACCCAAGACCAAGGAATTAGCGTTGTCTTCTTGCATCATGTCACTCTGACACTGACTCTTCTGCATTCCTATTCCACACTGTGAGTCCACTGAGCCCAGTTGGATAATGCAGGATAATTTTTTTCTGAAGGTCAGCTGATCACCAAATTTAATATATCTGCAACCTTAATTACCCCTTGCCATGTAACATAATATAGTTAGAGGTTTGGGATATCTTTGGTGGGCAGGAGGGGGCGCATCTTTCTACCACAAATACTATAAGCCAACAGATGAAGTAACCTAGATGAAGTGGACAAGCTACTGAAACTGACTAAAGGTAGAATACAAAATTTGAATAGTCACATAGCAAGTAAATAGTTTGAATTAGTAATAAAGAAGCTTTCTACAAACAAAAGCCCAGGATCAAATGACGTCACTTGTGAATTCTACCAAGTATTGAAAGAAGAATTAATACCAGTCTTTCACAAACTCTTCCAAAAAGATAGAAGAGGAGAAAACATTTCCCAACTCATTTGATAAGGGTAACATTACCCTTGTATCACCAAAAACATAAAAACACTAAAGAGTAATGACCTTATTCAAACAGACACAAAATTCTTCATAGAGTGCTAGCAAATGAATACAACAGTGTATAAAAAGGGTTATACATCATGACCAATGGGATTTAACCTATGAATGCAAGCTTGGTTCAGCACATGGAAATCAATCAGTGGAATACAACATCTTAATAGAATAAAGGGCAAAAACTACACAATCATCTCAACAGATGTAGGAAAAGACTTAAAACAAACTCCAACACCCTTCCATGATACAAAAGAAAACTCAACAAACTAAGAATTAAGGGTAAATTCCTTAACCGACTAAGGAACAGCTACAAAATACCTACTGCTAATGTCATACCTGATGATGAAAAACTAAAAGCTTTCCCCTAACTAGGAACAAGACAAGGATGGCCATTTTGCCACTTCTTTTCAACATTGTACTGGATGTTCTAGGTAAGGCAATTAGGCAAAGGGGGGAAAAGGCATTCAGTTTGGAAAGCAAGAAATAAAACTACTTCTAGTTGCAGATGACATGATATTGTATATGGGAAATTCTAAAGAATACACATACACACACACAAACTATTAGAGCTAATAAGTTTAACAAGGTTGTAGGATACAAGATCAATATACAAAAATCAATTTTATTTCTCTACATTAGCAATGAACAATTGAAACATGAAATTAAGAAAATTCTGCTTACGATGGCATGAAAAAGAAGAAAATATTTAGGAATAGATTTAACCAAAGGAGTACACAACTTGTACACTGAAAACCACACACACACACACACACACACACACACACACAAACTGTTGAAAGATATTAAAGAAGACCTAACGAAATAGGAAAACATCCTGTGTTCATGGATTGGAAAACTCATAAGGTTCATATGCAAATGCAAGGGACCCTGAATAGATAAAACAATCTTGAAAAAGAACAAAATTGTAAAAACAGGGAAAGTTAGAGAAATTATCACGGCCAAGAGGAGTTCAAAGAGACGTGACAACTAAATGTAATCTGGTAACCTGGATAAAATCCTGGAACAAAAAAAACATTAGATATAAATAAAGAAAATTTGAATAACTATGGATTTTAGCTAACAATGTATCGGTATTGCTTCATTAATTATAACAAATATACCTTATTCATGTAACGCTGTCAGTTTAAATGATATACATATCTTCATTCTATGTATTAACTTTTTCATGATTTTTGTGATACACTTTATTAAATAAAAATTTGAAAAATTTTAATAAAAAAAGAACAAAATTGGAATACACAAACTTCCTGATTTCAAAACCTACTATATCCCTGGCCAGGGTGGCTCAGTTGGCTGGAGCACTGTCTGTTCACCAAAAAGGTTGTGGGTTTGATTCCTGGTCAGGGCATATGCCTAGGTTGCAAGTTTGATCCCTAGTCAGCATGTATACGGGAGGCAGTTGATGGATGTTTCTCTCTCACATCAGTGTTTCACTCTCCCTCTCCTCTTACTCTCAAATCAGTAGTGTGAGGACGTTTTTATTTTTATTTTTTTAAACCTACTACGAAACTAAAATAATCAGCACTCTGTGAAGCTGGCTTAGGGGTAAGAATGAATCAAATAGTCCAGAAGTAAACCATAAATTTGAAAATGGATTTTAAAACAGGGGTACTAAAACAATTCAATAAGGACAGAAAAGTCATTTCAGAAAATGGCATTAGAACAACTGGATATTCACATTCAAGAAAGTAAATTTGATCTCTACCTCACATCATATACAAAATTAAGTCAAAGTGAATCAAAGACTTTTAGACGAAAACATAGATGTACATCTTTGTCACCTTGGATTAGGCAGTGGTTTCTTAGGTATGACACCTAAAACGCAAGCAGACAAAGAAGGAATAGATAAATTGAACTTCGCCAAAATTAAAAACTCTTGTACTTCAGAGAATAGTATCAGGAAAGTGAAAAACCACCAACAGAATGGGAGAAAATATTTGTGAATTATATATCTGCTAAGATTCAGTATCCAGAAAACTTAAGAACTCTCTCAACTCAATAATAATAAAAAAAAAAATACAAACTACCCAGTTTAGAAATGGGCAAATGATTTAAATAGACATTTCTCCAAAGCTATACAAGTGGCCAGTGTGCATGTGAAAAGATGACCAACATACCTAATCATTAGGGATATACAAACCAAAACACAATGAAATATTACTTCATACCCACTAGGATGACAATAATTTAAAAGGCAGACAGTAGCAAGTATTGACAGAGATATAGAGGAATTGTAACCCTCATACAGTTCTGGCGGAAATGCACAATGGCCTGGTCACTTTTGAGAATAGTTTGGCAGCTCCTCAATAAGAGAGAGAGTCACCGTATGACTCAGCAATTCCACTCCTAGGTGTATATAAAATTCTATGTGTATACCTAAGAAAATTGAAAACAGGCCTAAACAAAAACTCTTGTACATTATTCCCAATAGCCAAAAGATGAAAATAACCCAAGTGTTAATCAACTGATGAATGGTTAAACAAAATGTGGTACATCGGTGCAATATTCAGCCAGTAATAAGGAATGATTAGTGATCCATGCTATAACATGGATGAACCTTGAAAGCATGCTAAGTGAAAGAAGCCAGACACAAGAAACTATGTACCGTATGAAAACATTTGCATGAAATGTCCGGAATAGGCAGATCTATAGAGAGAGAGCATATTAGTGGGTACAAGGGGCTAGAGCAGGAAGGGAGTGGGGAGTGACCACCAGTGGGTGCTGGGTTTCTTTTGAGGGTAATGAAAATGTTCTGGGAATAGATAGTGATAACGGCTGTACAGCCTTGTGAATTTACTGAAAACCAATGACTTGTATACTTTTAAAAGGATGAATTTTATGGTAAGCAAATATATCTCAAATTAGAAAGTAAGCAGACGGCATAAGCTTAACCTATATCTCTGATCTGTATGAATCTGTATAAAATAAAATTTGTGAATAATTTTAACTTTTGACTCGGAAAGACTGATTATCAGATCATTTTCAACACATTTGATACATATTCACTAAGTATGATTTTCGCTGTTAAATCTCTAGACCAGGAAAATATTTTTGTTACAAGTGTCTATGGATAAATTTACCAGCATCCTTGTTCTGTTTGTAAACTAACATTAGTCATCCTTTTTAAAAAATTATGTTTTATTGATTATGCTATTACAGTTGTCACAATTTTCCCTTCTTTGCCCCTCCCCACCCAGCGCCCCCCACTCCCTCAGGCAATCCCCACAGCCTTGTTCATGCCCATGGGTCACACGTAAGCCCTTTGGCTACTGCATTTCCTGTACTGTGCTTTACATCCCATGGCTATTCTGTAACTACCTATTTGTGCTTCTTAATCCCCTCATGTCTCCACCCATTCTCCCCCTCCACCCTCCCAACTGACAACCATCAAAACACTCTCCGAATCCATGATTCTGTCTCTGTTCTTTTTGTTTGCTTTGTTTTTTAGATTCAATCATCGATAGATATGTATTTACTGCCATTTTATTCTTCATAGTTTTGATCTTCTTTTTCTTAAATAAGTCCCTTTAACATTTCATATAATAATGGTTCGGTGATGATGAACTCTTTTAGTTCTCTCTTGTCTGGGAAGCTCTTTATCTGTCCTTCAATTTTAAATGGTACCTTTGCCTGGGTAGAGCAATCTTGGCTGTAGGTCCCTGCTTTTCCTGACTTTGAATATTTCTTTCCAATTCCCTCTAGCCTGCAGAGTTTCTTTTGAGAAATCAAAGCTGCCTTGTGGCACTGTATGTGGGGGAGGGGTCTGAGAGGGAACAATGCCACTTGCTTGGCTCTTGGCCGGCTTTCAGTCACTTCGGCCACTACTCACAAGCAAACTGGGACCTTCTGGTGCTGATTCCCAGGTAGGTGGGTTTGTGTACCTTCTAGGACCGTGTAGGTCTCTCAAACAAACTCTCCTGTGAGACTAGAAGTTTCTCCTGCCACTGCAAACCCCACGGGTTTTTACTGGTAGAGGTTTTGAGGCTTTCGTTTCCCACACTGGAACCTTGGGCTGCACAGTCTCTCTCACTCCCCAGTTCCTCCTGGCTTATTAGCACGTGAATGTGGAACCACCACGTCCATTAGCCGCTGCCTCGCCCGCCCCGGTCCACCAGCCGCAGCCTTGCCGTGCGTCCTCTCCGCCCCGCTGCCTGTCTCCGCCCCTCCCACCAGTCTGGATGGATGTTTCTTCTTCAACTCCTTGGTTGTCGGACTTCCATGCAGTTCTGGCAGTTCTGGTTATGTTTTGTTTTCAAATTTGTTGTTGTCCTCCTCTTGGTTGTGCGAGGAGACAAAGTGTATCTACCTGTGCCTCCATCTTGTCCGTAAGATCTGGATTTTGACTTTTTAAAATGGAAGAGTAGGGAAAGAGATACATTGACCTACTTCTGTTTTTATGTAAATGTAATCTTGCTTAGACTTGAACCTAACAAGAAGCAATTTGTTTTTAAATTATTTACCTCTTTCTGTTTGGTAAAGTCGTATAATGGACTTTATATTTAAGCAGTTTACATTTTGTATTATTTGTGCATCCATATTACCCAGCATGAACAGTTTGATGATGCAGTGTTGAATTTACTCCGTGTTCTGTAATGCGGCAAAGATGGCCTCTGTGTACTGGCCCCTAGGTTGTTACCTCTCACAGCTGGCTGAGACCTACCAGTTCAAAAGCCTGCTGGTCCCAAACTCCAAGTACCACCAGCACCTGATAGGGACATAGGTGAGGAAAACCCCAGGGCAGTAAAGACCCCGAGCACTGCTCGCCCCCACAGCTCTCTGACCCAGAGACCACCCGCATCTGTGTTGCTGAGCTACATCACTTAGACACACAGCCATGTACACACTGAAGCCACAGGACTTTTTTGAGGGACTTTCCCCACATGTTAACCTGTCAAAGTGTTGCCCAGATAAAGCTGTGTGTACTAGCGCCTCCTCACGGTCAACTCTTTCCTGATCAGCCCTGAAATCCCTCGAACCCAGTAAGCTTGAGCTTCAGCTGAATTGCGGCAGAAATAGGCGAACTGATGAGGCAGTTTACAAATTCAGTTGCCACACTATGCCTAGCTGTAGAAAGGCTTTCCCATCCTCAGGTGAGGATTTCAAAAAAATAAAATGTCTGACATTTAAAAAAAAGAAGAAGAAAAGAAAAGCCTTCTCTTCTTTGTTCTGCCTGTGAGCAGCCCAAGATGAACTTGTCTTTCATGTCACCACAGAACCTGTGTAGCAGTGCACTGGAGATTTAACACGGCAGTGAGAGTCACTGGTTAAGGGGGCAGAGGGCCGGTGAATACACAGCCTCTTGGGAGTGCCGGTGGGAGGGCCGACCAGGGGCCTGTCCTGGGCTGTGTGGGCTGCCCTTCACCCTCTTAGCAATAGCCTCTTCTCATCCTACACTCCCTGCAGCCTCAGCCTCCTTCCTGCTTTTTCCCTTCCTATATGACCAAACATGGGCAAGAAACTGGAAAGAGAAAAAAAAAAAGCTTTCTTCAAATAATTGCAGAATTGGTAAACAAACAGAAAGTTAACTGTGATGTCAGGCTGCGGGCCCTCCTACAACACTGTTGGCTGTGAGTGTCCAACTTGAAATATGTGAGGAGTCTTCCTTTGAGACCTTAGCATCTCTGATTTCAGCCATGAGAATGGGAATTAAAGCTCCGCGTTGGTAGTCATCACACACTGAACAGCAATAAATGACAGGCTTCTTTTGGTCACTCACTGAAGAAAAACTCTGTCAGTTAAGTTCCATGCCCATGTCTGCGCTTCACGGTGAGGAAGAATATATAAGAAAAACATAGAAGCAAGACTTTTGGGTTTTTTGTTGTTGCTGACACACTGACATTGATTAATATTGTTAGAGTCGCTGACAATAAAAACCAAAATGTATTGGGATTCAATCTTTTGCCTAGTAAAGTATTGCTGAATTCCTCCTCTCTCTCTCTCTCTCTCAAAATAATTTTGGAGAATAAAACATAAGGCTTTGAAAAAGAAACCTGAAGATGTCCCCATTTTGCAACTCTTACTGTAACAAGGTATCTCAGCTGTAATCACCAGTGGCCATTAAAACCATTCAGACGTTGTCATGAGTGGAGCAGGCTGACAGGTCCTAACTCACTGGCCCAATGTTAACCTTACAAAGTAAAGGTAACCAGATATTATGTACCTCCTGACAGGACCTAGTGTGAAGTGCACCTTTGGGATTCTTGCCCCCCAAAATCAAACCTAAGTCTGATTCAGCCTCTAGACCTAACTACCAATTTGTCAGAAATGCGGGAGACACAGGGACATAGGAAAACAACACCACAAGGACGTAGGCAGTAAACTCCAAAATGGGAGAAACTCAACAAATGTGCAGATTTCTTCATCGTATAATTGCAAGGTTGTTGTTTTGTTTTGTTTTTTTTAATGAAGAGAAAGAGATTTAAGAGGCATTTCAACCAAATGGTTTTTTGGGACCTTATTTGAGCAGACCAGGAATGCCAAATGATGAGTGATAAATGGCAGGAATGCTAGAATTGGAAAGTCGTTATTTTTTAACCATCATAATAAAAGATTGGATCAAGAAGGTGTCATCAATGAATACTAAATCTAGAGAGAAATTTAGAAGTGGAATACTTACATGATCTTAAAATTGCTTGTCAGTTGCAAGAGAGAAGAAAAAACAGTAATTATACAGTGGAGAAATCAAATAACACCTTGATCAGATGATCAAATTTCACATCACCAGTGAGAGAGAGAGATGACAGGTGAACTCTCTCTAGTCCGTCCAGGCGGCTATAACAGAATACCATAGACAAGGGGGCCTAGAAACAGCAGATATTGATTTCTCACAGTTCTGGAGGCTGGGAAGTCCAAGATCAGGGTGCCGGCAGATCCAGTGTCTGGTGAGAACCCACTTCCTGGTTCACAGGTGATCATCTCACTGTGTCCTCTCCTGGTGGAAGGGACAGAGGAGCTCTCTGGGGCCTCTTTTATAAGGGCACTAATGCCATTCATGAGGGCTCCACCCTCGTGACCTGATCACTTCTGAGAGGTCCCAGCTCCAAGTACCATCACATTGGGGGTCAAGATTTTGATGGATGAATTTGGGGAGGGATACATTTAGCCTATGGCAGACATCATATGCCTCTGGATGTGATACCGTGAGAAGGATACCCCATCATCTAGGCAGTATTCTGGCCGAAAATGCAAAACCCGAATCACATCATGAAGAAACATCAGACAAGCTCAAAATGAGGAGCATTCTATTGGGGGGGCAGGGTTCTAGTCTTCAAAAATGGCGATGCCATAAAAATATCAAAGACAGACTATGGAACTGTTTCAGATTAAAGGGAACTAAAAGAGGTGTGAGAACAAAAATTCCATCCTGATCTCAAACTGGATGCTTTACAGAAAGAAGAACTATGAAGGACATTTGGGGCAACTGACAAAATTGGAATATGAATGACGGAGTAAATAAAAGTATTTGTCTCAATGTTAAATGCTGTGATTTTTATAACTATAATGTGATCATATAAGAGAATATCCCTCTTAGGAAATAATCACTAAACTATTTTGAGATAAAGGACCATGATGTATGTAACTTTCTCTTGAATGGTTCGGGGAGAGGGAAATATGTATATATACAGCTTCCTCCCCCATATAGATAGAGGGGGGTGGGGGGAAGATTACAAATGATATAGGAAACAGTAAAATGTTAACATGTTTTCTGAGTAAAGGGTATATAGATCTTCTTTGTTCTGTTTTATTTTTGCAACTCCTCTGTAAGTTTAAAATTAGTTCAAAACAAAAAGCTCTTTTTAGAAAAAGACATGAGACAATCGAGAAAACTTAAACAATGACTAGGTATTAGATGAGATAAAGAATAATTGTTAATTTGGGGAGTCATCGTGACATTGGAGTGAGGCTGAAGGAAGAGAGTTGTTGTGTTACTGGTACCCACACAGTATTTGCACATTGAATTCTACTGTATCTGGGATTTACTTGAAACCACGAGAGGGGTTGGTGTGGGGTGGGCTCAGATGAAACAGGGTTACATGAGTTGATAACTATTGGCACTGGGGCATGGGCATGTGGCTTCTTTATACTATCTCTGTTTTGTATGTTTGAGATTTTTCCAAAGAACAAATAAAGGAACAAAGGAAAAATATAAAGAAAGGATCGTTTGTGCAAATTTTATATAAGGAGTCAAAGTATTTAATCTACATTCCTGTGCAGGTCTTGAATTGTTTGCATTGTTTTAAATTACGTTTTTAAAATTTGTATTTCCACTTTTTTAATACATCATTTGCTTTCCTTTCAGAAAGCCATCATTCCTCTGCAGTCAATGAAGCAGTAGAAATGGAATTGCCAATCGAAGGTTAGAAAAACAAAGCATTTTATTATATATACATTTTTTTAGTCTACAGTATTTTACAGAAAACTCTCTTTTATTTATTTTTTAAAAATAGTTTATTTATTTTTAGAGAGGGGGGAAGGGAGGAACAAAGAGTGGAAGAAAAACATCAACCTGTGTCTGCCTCTAATGCCCCCCCACCGGGGACCCAGCCCACAACCTAGGCATGTGCCCTGACCCCGAATCAACCGGCAACCCTTTGGTTCGCAGGCTGACGCTCCACCCACTGGGCCACACCAGGAAGGGCGAAAACACTCTTTTAAACACACATTTGAAAATAAACAAGGGGGCTTCTTGGTGTGCATTTTTAGAAAACTGTCTGAGTCCTAGTTCTGAAATGTAATGTTAAGAATGTTCTCACTCTCTTATTTTCCTGGTCTGTAAGTGATCCCGCTTAAAGCACCTGGATGTAGAAGTTAAGTGGTTAAAAAAAAATTGGCACTGGTGCCATTTGTTGCTTTATTTCATTTTGGTTTTTTGATGGGCATGCCCAGATTTTTTTGAATTAAGTTGAAAAGTATTATAGGAAATTCCTTTTTTTTTTATCTTCACCCAAGAATATATTGATTTTAGAAAGAGAGGAGGCAGGGTTGGGGGGTGGCTGCAGGGACAGGAGAGAGACATCAGTGTGAGAGAAAAACTGATTGGTTGCCTCCCTTAATTGCACTAACTGGAGATCATCCCGCACCCGCAGCCTTTCAGCCTAGGGGACAATGCTCCAACCAACTAAGCCACCCAGCTAAGGCTTAGGAAATTCTTGAATTAGAACCAGAATTTGATAATACTTCCCTCCATTTATTTATAAATCTTGAGCCTCATATTTAAGGCCTGACCTCTTAAAGTGGTTTGTATATGTCCACAGTAACATTAATAAGGTAAACTTCCTCTCCAAATCTAGAGGCACGGAACATCTCTGTCGGTTTATAGGCAAGATGATCTTGTTTTTAGGGGGTGTACATCTACCTGAGTAGCAAAATGATATGTATTTTTCTCTAAGTCAAAGCGTTCTCCGAGGAGCTGATTTGCAGTCATTTTATTTCTTAATCATTTTTTATTGTTATTCTGTTACAGTTGTCTCTTTTTTAAATCATTTTTTATTGCTATTCTATTACAGTTGGAGTCATTTTAATAGCTTCTCTGATTTGGGTGGCTTGAGGCTCTTTATGTGGAGGACAATCCCAATGGCCCCCTGAGCCACTTGTCCAATCTGCTGACCTAAAAGAATTTGGATAGATTTTTGCCAGAGAACATACTACAGTAGAGTCTGGTCTTAGAATTGCTCATTCACGCATAACTTTTGTTGTTTTGAACTCAATTGCTTTAAACCAAGAGAACACATTAATTCTGTCATTATTTAACTTCTGTTTATTTTTCTGAATTATATACAGGGTCCAGCAGAAGCAACGCCTGCTTGAGTGTGATTGGTAGGGTATTGATATGGGTGTAATAATTTATAGTTCTAATTTGAACATTTCACCTAAAATGTCATATGGTATACTTGAGTGTGATATTGTTACATTACAGAATTACATGCTTATGATTTTGTAATAAAAGGCTTTTTAATAAAAATGGGGCATTATTTGTGCTGGACCCTGTATTTTTTTATTGTGGTAAAAAAACACATAACATAAAATTTACTATCTTAACATGTTAAATGCACAGTTCAGTAGTGGCTGAGTCCAAGGTGTTAAGTATGTTCACATGGTTGTGAAACAAATCCTGAGAACTTTTTCATTTTGCAAACCTATCCCCATTAAAGAACCCCTTCCCTCCTGCCCTGGCAACCCCATTCTACCAGGACTCTGTGAATTTGACAACGCCAGGTGCCTCATGTAAGTGGAATCATACAGTTTTTGTTTTACTGTGACTGGCTTATTTCACTGAGCATAATGCCCTCAGGGTTCATCCATGTCGGAACATGTGACAGGATTCTTCCATTTATTTTTTGGTTTTTTTCTTTTTCTTCTATGCAGTCCCTGACCTTCACTGGATATGAGAAAGGACAATTATTTTGAGTTCTTTTGAAATCTGTTCCTCCACTATAACATTTTAGTTCCCTTTGTCAAAGCCTAAGATGTCGTTTGGTCTTTTTTTTTTTAATGGATAGATAATATTTAGAAAAAAGAAAACCTACGTAGGAAAGTCGTAGAATTAGTGTTGAATGAGAGTCAGAAAGATTTCATTGGATGTTGGCCTTTGAATTACTTTATTTCTGAAGACATTTTTATCATCATGCTCTAGTGGGAAGCCATTTTTGATAGAGCTGAGTTAGTTTGATTTCTTTTTTAATTTTGAAATAATTATAGGTTCACAAGAGGCTGCAAGAATAGTAGAGGCCCTATACACCTTTACCTATTCTTCCCCAAGGTTACATCTTACACAACAAAACACAATATCAAAACAGCTAAAATTAATTTTGAGTTCTACTGTTTCTTCCTTTACTAACAGTTAATGTAAGCTTTGCCAAACTTTCTAAAATAAGCCAGAGTTAAACAAGGTAATCTAACGAGGCTTTCATCCATATGTAAAATTTAGTAATCTGTCATAATTCTTATCCACCAGAAAACTCTATTGTGCTTCCATGTAATAATCGACTGTGAACACCCAGGGGCTGCTAGCAGGATAAGATGGGAGCTATTTACCAAAGCAAACGGCTTTTTTTTTATCCTAGTAATTCCTGATGACAACAAGAAAACACTATGACCACGTGAATTCCATTAGCTCAAATATTCTGTGTCCATTAATGTGGGTAACTCTGTATTATTTGATAATGTCTGAAAGTTCCATATTTCCTCTTACCCCTTATAAGATTATCCTTTATTACCCTTTTATACCTTCTGAAATTAAAGTTACTGTTATGTTTATTAAGTACAAAATGTATTCAGAATGCCAGGATAAGCTACATTTTTGGTGTAGGAGCAGTCAAATGTGGGAACACGAGAATACATAATAATGAATGTCATTTTAGAAATTTTTTTTTCAAGATTCTACTCAGCTTGTCCCTTCAGAATCGAATGAGGACCCAGAAGCCAAAGTGAAAATTGAAGGTTAGTTGCTGAAAGCTTCCTCATATTCACACTGCTAAGTATAGTTTTCATTTCTTCTTAAAGGGCTACTGTGCGGAAAAGCTTGAAATTTTGTGTGTGCATGTATGACGAGAGCAGAGCGTGTTCCCATCAAGTACCCGGTGCTCTAAGCTTTTTTTGACTTTGAATTAGGATATGCAGATTAGCACTGGGCCATCGTGGGACCATTTGCACTCTGTCCAAGTGAGAATGGAATGAAGGGGGAGGGGCATAGGAAGGGACAGGGAAGGAAGGGGCTGGTTCACTCAGAAACATTCCGTTCCTACTGGAGCATGATAAACAGCTCAAAAATTACAACCAATCAGGCCTGGAATCAGTGAACTCAGTTTAAGTGCAAGTATCGAAGGAAGTGAACTTCAAAGTGTGATTTTAAAAAGATTTATACAATCCACTATGTAAGATTATTTTCTTTAAAATACTTAACAATCTGCTTGGGTTAGGTTTTTTTTGTTTGTTTTTTTAATGTGGCATAATATTTTATTAAAACTAAATCTTTTCTAAAGTTAAATTTATTGGGGTAACAGGGTTTTTTGTTCGATGTTTGTTTAAAAACTATACCTAATAGTTATAAACATATTCTAAGGATATTCTTTACAATTAAAAATTCTTAAGCCCTGGCTAGTGTGGCTCAGTGGATTGAGTGCTGGCCTACGAACCAAAAGGTTGCCAGTTCGATTCCCAGCCATAGAACATGCCTTGGTTGCGGGCCAGGTCCCTCGTTGGGGGCGTGCGAGAGGCAACCAGTCGATGTATCTCTCGCACGCTGCTGTTTCTCTCCCTCCCTTCCCCTCTCTTTAAAAGTAAATAAATAAAATCTTTTTTAAAAATTCTTTAAAACATTTTTTACTGTTCATACAAATGAGACCATTTATCCTGGAATTTGTGAATTTTCAACCCATTTAGTTAAAACAATATACCTATTTACTTTCACTGTGATCCATTTAATAATCTGCTAACAGTATTTTTATCTCTGATGCTGGAATATGAGCTGAACCGTAGTGTCTTCCTAATATGAGAAGTTCTTTTATTTTATGTATTTAGTAATGTTAACGAGGTCTCAGGATTAATGTCGTTAGGTATATAATTCTATCCTAGGATTTAATAAAATCTCACTTATGTGAACAGATGTGATTTTGAACTAGTAAAATCTGAATTATAAACTAGCATTAAATTAGTAAAATCTGAATTATAAAATTGCAATTTTATCATTTTTCCATTGGGAACATGATTAAACAAGAAGACAGTAGTATTTGGGTAGTAGTGTACAGACTACAAATTATGCTTTGAAAATAAACATTTATTCCCTAGAAGTTGTATTTACTTTATTTTTTTGAGTGAATCCTTTTTACTTATATATAATATTACTTCCCTTGAACCATCACAGGGTCTGAACTGGTTTTGCTACGATTGGGGAAATTTTGAGATTGAATGAACATTCTCATCCTAATTTGATTATTCTGATGTACTTCACTTTTTTGAATTCTAAAAATGGTTTCATTAAATTGATTATTTTAAGGGGAAGAAAGCCTCTCTTGTTATTGTTTATAACAGAGAAAAAATGGGTGCAATTGAAGTGCCCAGCAGGTAGAGAATGGATTGTGGTGACCATTTGGATAAATGCTCATAGTACACTCTGTGAGAAACGAAGCGGTCTGGCTCCAGACAAACTATACACAAAACTGAGGGGGACTAAAAGACATCGCAGTTTACTGGGGGAATCTCAATTTTGTTTAGAAAAATTAATATACAGGCTTCCAGTCAAGATGGCAGAGTAGGAAAACACTGTTCTTGCCTCCTCCCACAACCACATCAGAATTACAACTAAACTACAGAAGAACCATCATTGAGAACCCCCTGGAGTCTAGCTGAATAGAAGTCATATAACTAAGGATATAAAGAAGCCACGTTCATACTGGTATGGGGGACAGAGACATAGAATGGGCTGGTCCCACACCTACGTGTGGCAGTTTAAAATCTGAAGGGATATCTTGGCTTCAGAGGTCCCCGCAGAGGAGCAAGAGATCCCAGCCCCAGACCAGGCTCCCCAACCCAGGGTTCCAGTGCCAGGAAGAGAAGTCCGCGTAACTTCTGGCTGTGAAATCAGCAGAGGTTGTGGTTAAGACAGAGGGTGGCTGGAGTTTCAGGTGTTCCTCTTAAAAAGAGACTGCACACTGACTTACTCAGACTTAACTTGCTCTGAGCTCCAGCACTGGGGCAGCAGCTCAGAAGGCACCAGGGACATATGGGGAGGAACTGAACTGTTTGGTTTCAGGATGAAGGGCTGGAGGGACAGGTTTCTCCCAGACAGAAGTGCTGGCAGACACCATTGCTCCTTTGTTGAGCCTTCCCTCTCCTCCCTCCCACCACAGCCTGCAGGTACAGGCAAATGCCATATCCGAGTCTCCATCAACCTGGCTAATAATACCTTCACTCTGAACTGTTGATTCCCTGAGATCCTACCCTACCCAACTTGCAGGCTCAAACCTCTTTTACTGGCTTTTCCATACAAATGGCTTGTCTTTTGTCCTCATATGGCAGGCTTTCCTAAAATCTCTCAAAGGTTCACCCAAACAAGCAGCATCTGGCCTCAGTGTGCACTGCATCTCTTGCTAAGCAGTCCCAAGCCTGGACTACCAGCAGCCAGCCTCAGTTTGCAGCTTAGCCTCCCCCAGGAAACTCCAAGCTCAGCATAAATGACAACCATCTGCAGATCACTTTGAAGCTCATACTAGGTGGCCCCAGGCAGGCACAGACAATGGCTGAACTTCACCTGCACCAAAATACCTCCTAAGGGGCCCCAGAACCAGCACACCTGGTGGCCATCTTCAGACCACACCAGAGCAACTCCCAGCCACCTCAGCAGTGAACCCAAAGGGCAGATTCAGCAGGCACCAGAGCCTTGCCAAAGTGATTCCAGCTCCACAGGGTCGGCCCCTGCACAACAGCTCCTCCTCTGTAGTCAAAGTCAATCCTCACAACCAATCAACCTGGGGGTCAGTCCACCTCCCACTGAAGTGCCAAAGCCCACTGAGTCAAAGCTCGATTACAACAGGAAGGCACATACAACCCACAGAAGGGACACACCTGGAGCTTCAGCTCAGGTGACCAGGGAAACCACCAGTTGGCCTGATGAGACACCTACTACATAAGGCCATGCTACCAAGACTGGGAGACATAGCAGCTCTACCTAATACATAGGGAGAACACACACACACACACACACACACACACACACACACAGAGGGAGGCAGCCAAAATGAGACAAACATGTCCCAAATGTAAGAACAGAACAAAAAGCCAGAAAAAGAATTGAACAAAATGGAGGCAAGCAACCTAACAGATGCAGCATTCAAACCACTGAATATAAGGATGCTCATTGATCTCAGTGAGGACTTCAACAAATAGATAGGAAACAGCCCTGGATGGTGTGGCTCAGTTGGTTGAAGCATCATCCCATACACCAAAAGGTCAGGAGTTTTATTCCTGGTCAGGGCACATACCTAGGTCGCAGGTTCAACCCCTAGTCAAGGTGCATACTGGAGGCAACTGATTGATGTTTCTTTCTCTCCCTCTATACCTCTCTTCCTCTCTTCCTTCTTTCTCTCTAAAATCAATAACATTTTTAAAAAAAGAGATAGAAAACATAAAAATGGAGATGGAAAACATTTTTAAAAAACAGTCAGAAATGAAAAATACAATAGCTGAAGTGAATACACTACAGTGAATCAACAGTACATTAGATGATGCAGAGAATTGAATCAGTGATTCAGAAGATTAGGTAGCAGAAAACAGCCCCTGAGAGCCGCAAAAGGGAAAAAGAATCCAAACAAATGGTACTTTATGGGGCCCCTGGGACAACTTCAAGTATACCAACATTCACATCATAGGGGTACCATAAGGAGAAGAGAGACTGCAAAGAATTGAAAACCTACTTAAAGAAATAATGACTGAAAACTTCCCTCACCTGGTGAAGGAAATAGACATACAAGCTCAGGAAGCACAGCAAGTCCCAAACAAGATGAACCCAAAGAGGCCCACACCAAGACACACCATAATTAAAACGCAAAAGGTGAAAGATAAAGAGAGAATCTTAAAAACAGCAAGAGAAAAGCAGTTAGTTATCTACAAGGGAGCTCCCATACCATTATCTGCTGATTTCTCAACAGAAACTTTGTAGGCCAGAGGGGACTGGCAAGAAATATTCAAAGTGATGAAAAGCAAGGACCTACAACAAAGATTGCTCTACCCCAGTGGTTTTCAACCTTCTTCATTTCATGGCACACATAAACTAATTGCTAAAATTTGGCAGCATACCTAAAATATATTTTTTGCCAATTAGACACTAAAATAGATATAATTTTGATTAATTCACACCAGACAACTATTGTTGTGTTGGCTATTGTCATTTCTTTTATTTGTCAATCTAAGGGAAAAGAAGTTAGTGTCCCTGGCTAAATAGTCAGGTATTGCATCTTTTATAATTTTTTGCAGAACACCAGTTGAAAATCACTGTCCTATCCAGCAAAGCTATCGTTTAGTATCAGAGGACAGATAAAAAGCTTCTCAGACAAGAAAAGCTAAAGGAGTTCATGACCACCAAACCACTATTACAAGAAATGTTAAAGGAGCTTCTTTAAGAAGAAGGAGAAGGAGGAGGGGAAGATCAAAAACATGAATAATAAAATGGCAATAACTACATATCTAATAATAGTTACTTAAAATGTAAATGGATTAACTGCCCCAATCACAAGACATAGAGTGGCTGAGTGGATAAGAAAATAAGACCCTTACACATGCTGCCTTCAAGAGACTCACTTCAGATCAAAAGACACACAGACTGAAAGTAAAGGGGTGGAAAAAGATATTTCGTGAAAATGGAAATGAAAGAAAGTTAGGGTAATAATTCCTATACCAGACAAAATAGACTTTAGCAAGGCTATAACAAGAGACAAAGAAGGACCCAGCAATTCCACTTCTGGGTATTTATCCAAAGAAACCCAAAACACTAATTTGAAAAGACATATACGTCCATATGTTTATTGCAGCATTAATCACAGTAGCCAAGATATGGAAGCAACCCAAGTGTCTATCAATAGATGAAGTAATATTCCATACACAATACTATAAAAAAGAATGAAATCTTGCCATTTGCATGGGTGGGCCTAGAGGGTATTTTGCTAAGTGAAATAAGTCAGAGAAAGACAAATAGCATATGATATTACTTGTATGTGGAAATCTAAAGGACAAATGAACAAACAAAACCGAAACAAACTCATAGATACAGAGAACATTTTGATGGTTGCCAGATGGGAGGGGTGATGGAGGACTGGGTAAAAGGGGGAGGGATTAGGAAGTACAAATTGATAGTTACAAAATAGTCATGGGGAGGTAGTCAGGGAATATAGTCAACAATGTTGTAATAACTGTGTATGGTGTCAGATGGGTTATCGGGTAAACACTTCATAAGCTGTATAAATGTCTAATTACTATGGTGTACACCTGAAACTAATGTAATATTTGTATGTCAACTGTAATTGAAAAATAAAGTTATTTTTAAAAAATTAATATATAGGGAAAAAGTACATAAAAGAAAATGCAAAAAGAACTATGCCAACAGTATTGGAATTATGCAGGATTTTACTTGTCTTCATTTTACCTTTACTATTTCCCTAATTCTCCACAGTAAGCGTATATTACTTAAGTATTAACAGGAAAAAATCAGCTATCGGCTCTGTGTGAATGGACAGCTTCTGCTGTGTTTTAGCCCCGACAGCTTTCCTAGAAATTATGCATGAAGCTGTCAGGGCAACGGAACACCAAGGAGCTGCTTCCTGTAAAGGGATGATGTTCCTGACCCCCAGATATTAGTGAAGATGGGTTTGTGCTAATTCATCTGTACTTGAAGTCAGTAGGGCCTGAGTAGGTTTATGGATAAAACATATTTATATGGCCCAGTTTCAAAGTCATCATAGGATATCTATGTGGCATCAGGTTCCACCATTCTGACCCATACAGTGAGATTTTTCGCCTTAAAATTCCACCAAAGGAAACCCTTAAATTACTTATAAGTATTTCATTGATGTGAAATTAACATAACAAAATTAACCATGTTAGAGTAAACAATTCAGTGGCATTTAGTACATTCACAATGCCGTGCAGTCAGCACCACCTCTCTGTAGTTCCAAAACATTTTCATGTCCCCAAAGTGAAACCCCATACCCACTGAGCATCCTTCCCCCTTCCCCACTCCCACTCAACTAACTAACGTCTGCCAACCAGCAATTTACTTTGTGTCTCTATCAGTTCACCTCTTCTACGTATTTCATGTTGATGGGATTATACAGTACGTGACCTTTTATGTTTGGTTTCTTTCACTTAAAATCTTCAGGGTTTATCCATGTTGTAGCATATGTCAAACTTCCTTTTTAAGTCTTAATAATGTTGTCTATTGAAGGACGCTTGGGTTTTTTCCTTAAAGTACTTACCAGCCTATAAAGAGAAGAATCTCACATTGGCATCAAAGGCCAGCAGTGATTTTTTTAAAGATTTTATTTATTTATTTTTAGACAGAGGGGAAGGGAGGGAGAAAGAGGAGAGAAACATCAATGTATGGTTGCCTCTCACACACCCCATACTGGGGACCTGGCCCGCAGCCCAGGCATGTGCCCTGACTGGGAATGGAACCAGCGACCCTTTGCTTCGCTGGCCGGTGCTCAATCCCCTGAGCCACACCAGCCAGGGCGCAGCAGTGGTTTGAATGGCGGAGGCAGCCTCTACACTGTGCCACTGTCTTGTGGGGCATTGTGATTGCACAGGAAGTGCAACTTGGACCATGCTTTTGTTCTGGATAGAAATTTTTAAAAGACCCAGCCATAAATTATTTGGCAATTAATTTAGCCACTAACAAGCATGCATCTAGCAAAGGACTAAAAGCTTTTGGAAGTTCATCATAGGAGTGTCCATGTCCTTCATCTGACAAGGATTATTATCATGGCTCATAGAATATGAACCAGATGAGCAGTTTTAAATTAACTTACAAGGTTATCGAGCAGTCAGTTCAAAAAGAGTCTTTGTTTATGTAAAGTGAGAGTTTTCGAGGAGTCAAGACTTGGACCCCTTAGTGAAAATATCATCCATTTATTTGAAATATGTAGGGTAATTAAAATGGATTAACTGCCAATTTATCCACTAATTATAATTGGATTTTATTTTATTTTATTTTATTTTATTTTATTTTTAGACAGAGGGGAAGGGAGGGAGAAAGAGAGGGAGAGAAACATCAATGTGTGGTTGCCTCTCACACCCCCCCTACCAGGGACCTGGCCCACAACCCAGGCATGTGCCCTGACTGGGGAATCGAACCAGCGACCCTTTGGCTTGCAGGCTGGCGCTCAGTCCACTGAGCTACACCAGCCGGGGCTGTAATTGGATTTTGATCAGTTTTTAAATTGTGCTTTGCATGTTTTGTGACAGATGTTTATATTTTGAGGAGTCAGTTTTAATGATAAAACAGCGCTTTATGAGAACGTAATGCCCCCCTTCTGGCTCCCTCTGCCTCCATGTAGATTCTAATGACCTGAATTTGGTCCTGGGTGTTTTGGAGCCTCAATGATATTAAATACTCTGAAAGAGTTTTCTTATTTCAAGATGATGATGAATCCTCACAGTAGTTTCAGTAGTTCCTTAATGTTGAGCTTGACTGTTAAGAATCAGACCTGACAGGATTTATTAGATCAGAAAAATGACTAATTTTGAGGAAAAGAGCAGCCAATTTTCCCACATTTCCTCACCGTTCTGTGTTTGGAGCAGCACAGAACCCTGCAGGGCACCTGGCAGCTGTTGTTGCCAGCGTGGCTCCTGTGTCCCTCTGAGGTCTTGCTCTTCAGATGGATAGTCCCCAGGGCCCAAATGGTCACTCACACAACATGTGGACTGAGCCTTGAGTTCCTGGGATAGGACTAGGCGGGCTCGTTTGCATTTCTCACCTAGAGCTTAAGTGAATGTTGTGTTTGTCATTTGACAAAAATACATCATAACATCAACTCTGTTTTTACTGTCGACACAGCATTTTTATGACTACATTAAATAGTATTTCATAGGATGTCTGTCTGCTACTTAAATGTCCTCTTGGACACATTTTTCCCATCCTTTAAACTGAGAATAACAACAAAGATAATATACTTTTAAACACCTTTCTTTTAACATCTAATTAGACTGACTGAAGTACTGGGGCTACGAACTGAATGAAAGCACTTGTGCCCTTTCCCCCCTTGGCATCACCATTAAACTGCAGAGATTCAAATATCAATTAATGCCAAGCCATCTGGTTTTCCTCCAGCTAAATGTTCTCAAGATTTAAAAAAATCATTCTGGGCTTCTGAGTAGTGGCACTTGGATATTTTTAGAGGAGAATTGGCCTAATTTTCTGTAAGTTCTAAATTTCAATTTCTGTCTTAAGGAAACACAAATTCATCCCATAGTTCAAGTTCTGCAAAAGGTGTTGAAGATCTTAACATCGTTCAGGTGACAATTCCAGGTATGGAAGTTTATCTGGCTTTATCATAAATAATATGTTTTTTATTTTGTTATATTTTAACCATTTTGTGACATGAATTAGTCTCTTGGAGTTGTGGGGTATTTTTTCCTTTGTTCACCCTGTCAACTGTGGAACAACAATTCAGGAACAGAAAATATGCCGCAGGTTCCCACACACTGAACATCTTGCTTATATCAAACACTGGTAATCAGACACGTTGTTCTCCCAGCCAGACCCTGGCATTATATGGAAAGTATACCCCAGGGCACACAACTCCAAGCATTAGCTACTGCTGAATTAGGCTTGGCCACAGAGTTGAAATGTATTTCCTGCCCATCAAGTAATCTCCTTTTCTGAATAAGCATATGTAAAATCTATTTGGAGAGATACAACAGAATCTAATGCATACTGGAGAAGGAAACTGAGAGCTGAGATAGCAATGCAAGAGAGACATTTCACGATGTACTATTTTATATCTCTTTTTTTAAAGTATATTTTATTGGTTATGTTATTACAGTTGTCCCAATTTTACCCCTTTGCTCCCCTCTGCCCAGTAGCCCCTTCCCTCCAGCAGTCCCCCCACTAAGTTCATGTCCATGGGTCGTGCATATAAGTTCTTTAGCTTCTCCATTTCCTATACTGTTCGTAACATCCCCCTGTCTATTTTGTACCTACCGGTTAGGCTTTTTAATCCCCGAACCAGTTCTCCCATTCTCCCCTTTCCCCTTCCCAGCTGATAACCCTCCAAATGATCTCCATATCTATGATTCTGTCCCTGTTCTGGTTGTTTGCTTAGTTTTGGGAGGTTTTTTACATTCAGTTGTTGATGGTTGTGAACTTGTTGCCCTTTTAATGTTCATAGTTTTGATCATCTTTTTCTTAAATAAGTTCCTTTAGCATTTCATGTAATAATGGCTTGGTGATGATGAACTCCTTTAACCTGACCTCATCTGGGAAGCACTTTATCTGCCCTTCCATTCTAAATGATAGTTTTGCCAGATAGAGTAAGCTAGGTTGTAGGTCCTTGCTTTTCATCACTTTGAATCTTCTTGCCAGTCCCTTCTTGCCTGCAAAGTTTCTTTTGAGAATCAGCTGATAGTTTTATGGCTGTTGTTGCCAGCGTGGCTCCTGTGTCCCTCTGAGGCCTTGCTCTTCAGATGGATAGTCCCCAGGGCCCAAATGGTCACTCACACAACATGTGGACTGAGCCTTGAGTTCCTGGGATAGGACTAGGCGGGCTTGTTTACATTTCTCACCTAGAGCTTAAGTACTCCTTTGTGTGTAACTTTCTGCTTTTCTCTTGCTGCTTTTAAGATTCTCTCTTTATTTTTAGCCTTTGGCGTTTTAATTATGATGTGTTTTGGTGTGGACTTCTTTGGGTCCACCTTGTTTGGGACTCTTGTGTGCTTCCTGGTCTTGTATGTCTATTTCCTTAGCCAAATTAAGGAAGTTTTCTTTCGTTTTTTTTTTTCCAAATAAGTTTTCAATTTCCTGCTCTTCCTCTTCTCCTTCTGGCATCCCTATAGTTCAGATGTTGGTACGTTTGGTGATGTCCTAGAGTTTTCTTATAATATCCTTGTTTTTTTGAATTCTTGTCTCTTCTTTCTGTTTTTGTTGAATGTTTATTTCTTCCTTATGGTCCAGGTCATTATTTTGAATCCTGGCTTCCTTCCCTTTACTATTGGTTCCCTGTGGATTTTTCTTTATTTCACTTAGTGTATCCTTCATTTCTTCCTTTATGTTGTTGTCATACTCAATGAGTTGTTTAAGTATTCTGATCACCAGTGTTTTGACTCTGCATCTGATAGGTTGGCTACCTCTATTTTGTTTAGTTCTTTTTCTGAAGTTTTGTTCTTTCATTTGGGCCATATTTCTTTGCTCAATTTGGCAGCCTCCCTGTGTTTGTTTCTGTGTATTAGGTAGAGCTGCTTCAACTCTCTGTAAAGGGCACCAGTAAATTGTGTGGGGTGGAGCCTTAGGTAATCACCAGGGTGGGGCAACCTGCTTCACCACACTGTGGTTTGTGTGGGGGGAGGGCTCAGAGAGGGGTCCGTGCTGCTGTCTGGCTTCTGGGGGTTTGGCAGGTACTTGCTGCATTTCCCTCAGGGATCTCTTGCTCCCAAGATATCCCTCCTGATTTTTATCCACCACACCTGAATGTGGGACTGCTCATTCCTGTTCCACTGCCACCCCCATCCCTGCCTCTCCACACCACACCACATCTCCCCTCCTCTCTACACCATCTCCCTGTCTTCACCCCTCCTACCCATCTGGATTATTGTGGCTTCTTTAAATCCTTGGTTGTTGGACTTCCATACAGTTCGATTTTCTGAAAGTTCTGGGTGTTATTTGTTTTGATATTTAGTTTTAATTCTTTTTGTGGTTGCACGAGGAGGTGAAGCGTGTCTACCTATATGCCTCTGTCTTGACCAGAAGTCCTCTATTTTATATCTCTTGAATTTTGTACCATGTGGTTTATTTATTTATTCAAAATTAAATAGAATAAAATTTTTAAGTATTGAAAAATATTCTCTTCTAATCTTAATACATCTTATTCCTTTTACGTGCCATATTGCATTAGCTAGGATTTCTATTATAATGTTGAAGAGTAGTGGTGAAAGTGGACATCCCTTTTTTCATGATATTGAAAATGTTCCTGAAAGTAGTATGTAGTATGCTTATATAGAGTTATAATTTTGAAAATTCTATACCATCTATAATGGCATCTGTTTACAAATTTCTGAAATACTTAATTTTTGCTAAAACTAAACTGAATGATAAGTCAGGTAAAAGGATTTTTCATATGCTAATGAGCATTTCCTTTAACAGCTTTCTTGGGGACAAATACATTAATAATCCTAGTTTGCTTGTTTGTTAAATTATTTGTAGATAACGAGAAGGAAAGGTTATCAGGCATCGAAAAAATAAAACAACTCAGAGAACAAGTCAATGACCTTTTTAGCCGAAAATTTGGTAAGTTTTTGTATCATTACATATCAAAAATTTATATATTTGTAATATTTCTGTTTTCAAATAACTTTTTAAAAGATTTTATTTTATTTTTTTAGAGAGAGGGAAAGGGAGGCAGGAAGAGGGAGAAAAACATCTATCAGCTGCCTCTCGCACACCCCCAAACGGGGACCTGGTCCACAACCAGGCGTGTGCCCTTGGCCGGACGACCTTTCAGTTCACAGTCCAGCATTCGGCCCACTGAGGCGCACCAGCCAGGGCATGCAGTATTGCTTTTTAATTGAATACTTTAGCTAAGAAACTGATCTTTGCATGAAGGAGATGTAATCAAAGTTAGTGTGTATTTTTACGGAAGAGCTTTTACATGGAGATACTGATTACAATAATAATCATAGCTATCTTTGATTTACTGCATTCTTACCATGGCTGAGCATTGTTTTTAGTGCTCATCACATGATTAAACATTTAATCCTCACAAAAACCTTTTTCAGTAGATACTATGATAATACCTATTATTGGACAGAGAAACTGAGTCTGCCCTACCACCCATTGCCAGTTCCAAAATCAGTAAGATTATTCATACATCACAGTAGTACTGGAAATTAAAGTAATAATGGCTTATCCCCAGCACTGTCACTTGATATGAATGATTTTTAAATCTTGACATTAAGGATAAGCATGGTTTGGGTAAGTAAATGATGAACACAGCCAATTTTTTGCTGTTAATCTAATCACAGGTGAAGCCATTGGAGTAGATTTCCCCGTGAAAGTTCCCTACAGGAAAATCACATTCAACCCTGGCTGTGTGGTCATCGATGGCATGCCCCCAGGGGTGGTATTCAAAGCCCCTGGTTACCTGGAAATCAGCTCCATGAGAAGGATCTTGGATGCCGCAGAATTTATCAAATTCACAGTCATTAGGTAAGTGAGAGGTCCTCTCCTGGTCATGAGAATGAACCTACGGATAATAACTTGACCGAAATGGACAAGCCGGGGCATAGGGACCTATCCCCCAGGAGGCGGGTGGTGGGTCCCTGCAGTCAACTGCTTGACGAGTTGCCTCTCAACTCACGTTTATCGTGTTCTGCTTCTGTGAGCTCTGTGCCCCTGTTCCTGTTTCTTGGTGATCATGGGCGGCCTGTCTCAGTTTCACCTCCCACTGCCTAGCTTGGAGCTGGCACTCATAGACGTTTGTCAGACAGAACTAAATGAGCGTTGTTGCATTCACCAATGTCTCTTTCTCTTCAGACCACTCCCAGGCCTTGAGTTCAGCAATGGTGAGTATTCGGGGCGGTGAGATCATTCCAGCAACCACTGTGCAGTGGAAAGTGTCTGTGGGAACTGACCACAGGGTCCTTGTTTCTTGAGCCTTAGAGCAAAGCATGCTGCTCTTTATATGCATTTTGTCTTTCCTGTTTGTTGGAAATTCTTGTAATTCTGTTCCTTGAATTTTATTAGTCAGGCATTTTTTTCACATATCAGTTTGAGGGAACTTGCTGCGCAGCACAGTGTGTGTGCGTGTGTGTGTGTGTGTGTGTGTGCGCGCGAGCTTTGTATGATCTGGGCTCATGTCACGATACTGAACTACTCCATCTCAGTTGGTAGACAGTGACTGCTTGGCCACCCCAGCCCCACCCCCTGGGGCTCCCACCCTCAAACTCCCACAGTTCAGAACCAAAAGTGGTACCACCTGGCACAGCAGGTGCTCCCAGAGTCCCCCCTACCCTCTGCCCCTCCCTGCTGAGGTTGGCATCTGTTCTAATTGAGCAATGACCCAAGCACTTTGCTGGGTAAATAAATATTCTGAATGTGTCCCCTGGAATTCTTGCAAGCAAGTTAGTCAGTCAATATTCTGTAGCATGAATGAGGCAGAAGGTGCAGAGATATTCTCAAGAGCTTGAATTACTAGGGAACCTCCTCAAAGTTTGGAAACTTAAATATTCTTTTCAAACGCTCAATTATTATTCCTAAACTCATCTGGTTCTACATGATCGTTTACATTTTTAATAGCTTTACTGAGGCATAACTTACATGCCAGAAAATTCACTTTTGTAGAGTGTACACGATTCAGTGGTTTTTAGTAAATTTAGGGAGTTGTGCAGCTGTCACCACAATCTGACATTAGAACATTTCCATCACCCCCCAAAATATTCCTCCCATCCCACCCCCAGTCCCAGGCAAGCCAGCCACTAAGTTGACTTCCTGTCTCTGCAGATATTTTCTTTTCTTTTTTTTTTTTTAATTTTGATGTCAAATTCAAGCATTTAATTTTCTATTGAAAGACTAGCCAAAGTGAGTCTTTATGTCTGTGTTCTCTCGAAGTAAAGCTTACCTGCATCACGGCCACGTTCTTTAAATTTAAAACAAGTAAGTTCTGTGCAGTTCTGTGGCTATCACCTGTGTCTTTTGTGACTCGCAGCAGGTAAATTATATACCTTCTGTGCTCATTCCCTTCTCTGATTTCAAAATTCTGTTGAGAATCAAATGAAAAAAAGTATCTGTTAAATGCACATATACTTTCAAACCAAACGTGGCAAATAGAGCTCTTGTTGAACTTCACCAAAAATGTCTTTTGTTGGGCTCACATACCCTTTAAAAATGGGAATCAGTTGCCATTATGAAAAAGCCAGGGACTTTTTCATGAAAATCGATTTCCAGGCTTTCTTTAGAAATCTGAAGCTCTGGCCTCGGAGGGCCCATTTCCCTCTGGCAGCAGTTTGCTGGGGCTGAGTGTCAGCCGCCCCTCTCTACCGGGGTGGGTTACTCTCAGGCTAACCATGCCTCCTAGCCACTTTCTCTCTCCCATTTATCATCATGCTTTTGCTGCTGTGTTTCTAATAGTAGAGTTAAAAGAAAAGTGAAACATATTTGTCTCCATGTCTCTATCAAAAGTGGGAAAAAGAAAGATAGACCAAGAAGGCCGTGTATTTCAAGAAAAGTGGGAGAGAGCGTATTTCTTCGTGGAAGTGCAGAATATCCCTACGTGTTTAATATGCAAACAAAGCATGTCTGTGTCAAAAGAATACAACCTAAGACGCCATTACCAAACCAACCACAGTAAGCACTATGACCAGTACACTGAGAAGATGCGCGACGAGAAGCTTCACGAGTTGAAAAAAGGACTCAGAAAGTACCTCTTAGGGTCATCAGAAATTGTGTGTCCTGAGCAAAAACAAGTATTTGCAAATGTGGGGCCAAATGAAAATGCTGCCGTGCAGCCCGTAGAAGATGTGACTGGGAACTTATGGGAGAAGTTACGTGAAAAAATCAAATCGTTTGTGGCATACTCTATTGCAATCGATGAGATCACAGATATTAATAATACCACCCAGTTGGCCATATTCATCCGTGGTGTCGACGAGAATTTCGATGTGTCAGAAGAACTTTTGGATACGGTGCCCATGACAGGTACAAAATCTGGGAATGAGATATTTTTACGTGTTGAGAAAAGCCTTAAAAAGTTTAATATCGACTGGTCGAAATTAGTAAGTGTGGCCTCAACTGGCACTCCTGCCATGGTAGATGCAAACAGTGGACTTGTTACAAAACTTAAGTCCAAGGTGGCAATGGTTTGCAAGGGTTCAGATCTGAAATCCATTTGCTGCATTATTCATCCGGAATCACTTTGCGCTCAAAAGTTAAAGATGGACCACGTCATGAATGTGGTAGTTAACTCCGTGAACTGGATATGCTCTCGTGGACTGAACCACAGCGAGTTTACCACTTTGCTCTATGAGCTGGACAGCCAATATGGCAGCCTTCTGTACTACACAGAGATCAAGTGGCTCAGTCGTGGGCTGGTGCTGAAGAGATTTTTTGAATCGTTGGAAGAAATTGATTCCTTCATGTCATCCAGAGGAAAGCCCCTTCCTCAACTGAGCTCTCAAGACTGGGTCAAAGACTTGGCCTTCTTGGTTGATATGACAATGCATCTGAACACTTTAAACATAGCTCTCCAAGGGCATTCACAAATCGTTACACAAATGTACGACTTGATTCGGGCATTTCTGGCCAAACTATGCCTTTGGGAAACTCACCTGGCGAGGAATAATCTGGCCCACTTCCCTACACTGAAGTCGGTTTCCAGAAATGAAAGTGATGGCCTGAACTACATTCCCAAAATTGTGGAATTAAAGACTGAATTCCAGAAAAGACTGTCTGATTTCAAACTCTATGAAAGTGAGCTGACCCTGTTCAGCTCCCCTTTCTCTGTGAAGATTGAGAGCGTGCACGAGGCGCTGCAGATGGAGGTTATTGACCTGCAGTGCAACACGGCGCTGAAAACCAAGTATGACAAGGTGGGAATACCAGAATTCTACAAGTACCTCTGGAGTAGCTACCCGAAATACAAAAACCACTGTGCAAAGATTCTTTCTATGTTTGGGAGTACCTACATTTGTGAACAGCTGTTTTCCATTATGAAACTGAGTAAGATGAAATACTGCTCCCAGTTACAGGATTCACAGTGGGACTCCGTCCTCCACATCACAACATGAAGAACACGCTTCCGGCAATTCCCCATGGGGTGTAAGATTAGAATCCTCTAGGCGCAAGGGATTTTGAAGTGGGAAAATGAATTATTAAATGTTTCTGTTTTTCAGTGTTTTTCACTATGACTTGGAAACATAATTTGCAGTATCATACCTGTTTTTATGATATTTTATGCTTCACTGTAGTCCAGTAAAACTCAAGAAAGTTTTCTTGTATTTCTAGGAATTGACTTTTCTTATGCCTTTCCTGTGTCACTCATTCACACACTTTCTTGATGCCTGTAGCCACTGGGGCTGGGATCTTCGGGTTTAAGTAAGTCAACAGAGAACAGAGGGAGACAGACAGATGTGTGTATTCATTGAGGGGCACATACACGCACACGTTTATCACCGGTCCCCTCCAGATGGTGTCCCTTGTGACCTAACGTGATTCCAAGTTTAAGTAGAGTTAGTTGGAAACATATTCACAGACTGTAGTATTCCTGTGTTATCAGCCTCTGCCTCCACGGGAACCTAGAAAGGTAGGGCTTAAACTGGGAAACCCCCAAACAATTAGCATTTGCCTTGGAAAGGCAAAGAAAGTTGAGGTTTGGAGGTTGTATTTCTTTTTCAACTTTATTTTAAAATAATTCACATTTTTAGAAAACTTGCAGAAGTGAAAATAGTATGCCTTTTAGCCAGTTTCTCATATTGCAGCATTTCACCCCTGTTTTATCACTTGTTTGCTTTCTCTCCCTCTCTCTCTCGTGTGGACAACATTGCCTACAAGTGTATAAATGAATGAGTGACTATAACATATATGTAAATGTCTGTGCATAGTTTTTTATCAACATTTGAGGGAAAGTTGTACACATCATTTACCCCTAAATACTTTATGGACTATTTTCTAAGAATAGGGATATTCTTGCCCTGACCAGTGTGACTCAGTTGGTTGGGCATTGTCTTGCAATGCAAAAGGTCACAGGTTCAATTCCTGGTCAGGGTTCATGCTTAGGTGGCAGGTTTGGTCCCTGTTGGGGCATGTGCAAGAGGCAGCCAATTAATGTTTCTCTCCCTTTCTCCTTCCCTTCTCCTCTCTCTAAAAATAAATAAATAAAATCTTTTTTAAAAATAGGGATATTCCCTTGACATTACCAGGATTTAGTTACCAACTCCAGTGTATTGGATGTTGATGTGATACTTTCATCCATTTTACCATTCATAGTCCAATTTTGTCAGCTGACCCAATAATGTACTTTGTTTTATAGCATTTCCCCCCTGGTGGGTTGCCACTTGAAAGTGTGTGTGTGTGTGTGTGTGTGTGTGTGTGTGTGTGTATTCTTAGCCTTTTATTTGTCATTGGAGTTAGTGACCCAAAATTGTGAGTACTTTCCGGGTTGCAGGAATTAGTCTCACTAGGGTGCAAACAGGCTGAGGGTCCTGACCTGAGGACCCATTCAGCAAGCAGTGGAGAAGAAGGCTTTAATAACAGTGAAGGGAGGCTGCAGGAGGGAGAGACCCACCTCCAGGTCTTATCAGACCCACCTGGCAAGGCATCCAGCCCCAGCTGGAGCCCGAATGCATGTCCTCAGACACAGGGGAGATGACCCGACCCCAGCAGTTCCTGTCCTTGGAAGGCTGACTGCAGGTAGAGCTGGGGCCCGCTAGCTCAGAGGCTAACTCCCCGGGGGAGAGATCAAAGGCAGACTGGTTTACAAAGCGCGTGGGGGAACCAGCTCCTGGTGTGCCTGAGCAGATGTGGACCCCAGATATCAGAGGGGCCCTGCATTAACCAGACTTGCCTGAGATTTGGGATCTTGCATAGTCCGCAAACAAGGCTGGCCGGCCGGCTGGGAAAGTTCAGCCTCCCCATTTTAGAGACAAGCAACTGAGGCTCAGAGCGGCTGAATGGCCTGCCCTGGGCCACACACCCAGTAGAGGAGTCTTCAGGATTCAAACCCAGGTTTGTGTGACTCCAAAGTCCATGTTCTTTTTCCTTTTCTAAGTGGCCACTGTGCCTGATGTGGAGACCTGTTGAACAGCCTCAGCTCATTGTCATGCATGTGGCTCCCTGGTGGTTAGCCCATTGGTGACAGGCAAGGGACAGCCGGGGTTGCCTTCTCTTGACTGGACCATTCGTGAGGTGCTTTGAATTAACTCCTAAGGCCCCTAGATTCCTTCTTTACCCAGCAGTGTGTGTTGGGACCTGGGTGGCTTAACCAGCACTGTCACTTATGTGACCGGGGAAAATGACTGCACGAGCAGGGTGGTTGTCAGCAGTCATGGTGATGTGATGCAGCGCCTACGAATGGGAGCAACTTGGGGTGTTGTGGTCACAGAGATGGGGAAGGGCTCAGCCCAGGAGCTGGGGCCTGGATTCGGTAGATCCCTGTCAGTTCCTGGGGCAGGGGTGCCTTGCATCTGTTTCAAGGCCCTGTATTCCCATCCAGGGTGGGCAGAGGAGCTACTTACTCCTCCAACACAGGAAACGGATGTGAGGGGCTGCGGAGGGCTCTGGAAGCTGTCTCACATCACACTATATCCTCTGAGTGTCTCTCAACCACAGCGCTGCAGGGTCAGGACAATGTGGTGGGTCCAGAAGGGCACTGGAGTCAGGAAAAAGAACGCCCAGCCCCACCTCCCAGCTCTGCCACCTGCTTACCCTATTACCTTAAACAAATCACCTACATTTGCTGAGCCTTGGCTTCCTCATCCGTAAAGTACCTACCAGACAGGATCGTGGTCAGAACTAGCGATAATGTGAAGAGCAAAGAGCATAGAGCGCAGTGCTTGGACTCAAGAAAACTGGCTGCACGGCCAGTGCAGGCCTAACTCAGACCCCGGCGTCTACCACATGCCCACCCAGCCGCGTCCTAGTCTGCTGCCCTGTCCGTGGCAGAGGCCTGCAGGAATGCCCTCTGACTGTGGGCTCGCCCACAGCCAGGGTCCTCCACACCAGCATGCTATTGTGGGGGCCAACACAGCGCCACCTTGGGGGAACTAGACATACAGAAAAACGTGAGGAAAAGGACTTTATCTTGGAAAAAAGACTAAAAATTACGAAAATGGGTATTTTATCTTATACTATATTTCATTTTTTTTTAAGTTATAATTGCAACTGAACAAGCAAAAAGGTTGGGGTGCCTGTAAATTTTTACACAGCTTTGCATGATAGTCCCTGATCATGGACTTTTCCAGCAAACACAAGCCTGCAAAAAAGCAAAAGAAGGGCCCCGTGGTTTTCTCAAGGCCTCTCTCAATTGTTTGATGGTCCCTTATTCTCTTGAGAAGCATCTGTCTCCTTACTGATTTTCTCTGATCTCTCAGGGGACCAGCCTTGCCTATCCACAGGTAGCCACTCTCCCACAGGACAGCTCTTCATGTCACCCATGGACTTTGTTACCAGCTGCATCTTTGCAACATTGGCAGCTCCAGTGTGCACCTTAGAGTCTTTGCACGTTGGGAAAAACCTACCAGCAAAGCCTTTGAGGCCATAGGCTAGCAGTAATGCTGGGGTAAGTGGTTAGGACCTGTTCATCTGAGTATTTGATTTCTGTGACAGCCTCCTAACTGAGCAGGCTGTCGGTGAAGGGATCAGAGATGCCTCCTCCCTATACCTAAATTAACAATTTTTTTTGTCAGCTAAGGGGCACACATGAAGTCACACACTGCCCTGTACCCCTTTGCTGTGTCCATCTTCTTCAGGACTGTTCTGCAGTGGGGCCAGAGTTCGAGAAGGCATTTGGGGTCCAGAAGTTCCTCTTGCATTTGGCCTTGTGCAAACTTGATCTTGGTCAAGGCCAGGGCAGTATGCAACCAGACCTCGGCTCTTGCAACTTCCCCTCACCCTAGCAGAGCTCAGAGCCATGTCCGAATTCTAGCCCAGCACCCCTCGCGTATCTGCAGAGCCTATGTCCACTCCAAGCAACATTTATTGAGAGTGGAGGATGGCTAGGCAGGGCGAGGCCCAGAGCTGCCCTAAGCATCCGGACCTCAGGCTCTAAACGAATACGGGCATCCGGGGCGGAGGGGGCAGGGCGCCACCTAAGGGAGATGCCCGGGCCTCAGACGGCTGACGCCAGCTTCCGCTTGGTGCTCTCGCTGCAGCGGTTCAGGATGAGGTCTGCGCTGGGCCGCGGGGGCACGGCCGGCTGCGGCTTCGGGCGCTCTGTCTGCGGCTGCTCCTCTGCAGCAGGAGAGCGCGGTGGAGTAAGAGACCCTGCCTCCGGCCCTCACCCACAATACCCGCTCTGGGTCCCGCCCAGCCCTTGACCCTCCGGCCCACACTTAGGCCACGGGATCCCAGCACTCTTATTCTTCTGACCATTTGGCCCCGCCCCCAGGCCCCACCCTCTCCACCTTCTTGGCCCCGCCCCTCCCCAAGGCAGGGTACCGCACTCACCTGCCAGGCTCTCTGCGTTCTGCCTCCCGGGCCGCACCTGGCGGCGGCGCTGCTGCAAAAAGCGGACGCTGTTTCGCCGATAGGTGTCCTGACTGAGGCGCTTTCGTGATTGCTGGTGGATGCTGTGCGCGTTGCGGATGGACGACCTGGGCCCAACGGGACGGGGACGTTGGTCATCGTCCCGGCGTCCCCGCCGCCCCGAAGCGGCCGCGACCCTGCCCACGCGGACTCGCATGGCCACGCCTGGGGTCCATCTACTGCCCCGAGGGAGTGGGGAACGGCAGGGGGAGGTGAGGGTGGGGGTGGGGAGGTCGGGCACGGCCTGAATGCGGCTGCCCTTCGCGGACGCGGACTCAACGTGCCACAGAGCCCAGGTCCGTTTCCCACGCCCCTCACCAGCCTTCAGCCGGCCCGCTCCCAGGAAGCCCTCTGGCTGCCACAGCCCTCGCGGACCATCCCCAAAGACTCTGGTCATCCACGCCTTCACCTCCACTTCACACCCCTGCTTTCCTACCACCCGGGTGCCAGCGCCACAGTGCGGGGTTGGGGAGGATGTCCACACTCTTGACCCAGTGAGGCTGCTGCCTTCGCCGCCAGGCTCGGAGCCCCTACCCTGTCTCCCCGGCTCCAGTCCTGCCAATCCAGGACCGGCCGAGGGAACCCATGGTACACCCCAGCCCCAAGAACTCACCTACGTGGCGGCGCCCCTCGGCTCTTGATCCGGCTTTGGGCCTGAGCTATGTCCTGCCCCGCCTTCTGCAGGTACATGGACGGGAAGTAGCCCGTAACGTCGTCTTTCCTGAAGCAGATAGAAGCCAGGACAGTGGGAAGATCAGGGCTCCTTCTATAAACAGCTGGGGTAAGCAGCTGGGAGGCTGTAAAACACCTGGCTGGCCAACACCAGACCCTGACCCTCTGGGCCTCGGTTTCCTCTTGTGTGCCATGCAGGCCCTACCAGCTGTGACGTTGAGGGAGGAAATTAGCAAATCCAAATCGCCCCAGGGACGTGTGTTTGCTATAAAACATCTTCAAATGTTGTATTTATCAGTTTTTCTCTTATGGTGATCGCCTTGTGTGTACTAAGAAACCTTTGCCCAACTGCCACTCACTAAGTTCTCCTATGTTTTCTTCCAAAAGCTTAGTGTGGGTTTTTCTGCTTGGTAAAACCTGTGATCCAGCCCAAATAAATGTGTATGGTGTGAAGTAGGGGTCTAGGTGGGGTTTTTTCCTTCCATATGGATATCCAGTTGTTGAAAAAAAATTTTTTTTTTCCATTCTCACTATGGTATTTGGGAGTGAAAAAAACTTTACATAATACAAAATTCACTCAGTAAAACTCTGATTCTTCTTGGCTGGTGGAAGAATCACAAGCAGATTCTCAGGAGTGCATGATAAGGGTTAAGTAAGCGTGAGTCTAAAGGGTTGTGAAACCCTGTCTCAAAGCCTCCAGCCCAGAGCCATGCCGAGGGCAGACGCTGTGGCCAGAAGTTCGCTGGGGTCATGCACTGGCCTGTGACCTAAGAGTTCGAAAGCACTGTGCAGGGACCTGGGGAGGCCCAGTGCCTCCAGGAAAATGTCGCTGCTTTCCCCAGAACTAGGGGAAAAATTAGTATGGAATTGCAGTGAAAGATTGAAAAGGAAAAGGGATGAAGGATCTGTTCTACCAGTTATCAAACATAATAATTAATACAAAACTTAGTTGTGTTCCTGGAGAAGGGGTAATAGATGGACTGGTCAGGGTAAGTGATCCCAAGTCACAAAGGAAAAATGTACCCACTCTGACGAGGACATTGAACCCCAAACAGGAAGGGTGGGATTTATCATTCATCTGCTCCCATAATGGAAACTGAGCCCAGAGAGGTGCTTACCCCATGTCACACAGCCAAGTCAACAGCAAGCCAGCCCAGATCCCAACCAGGCCCTGCCCGGGGCCAGAGCTAGTGCAGTGGGAGGGAGGGCTCTTACCTGATGACCCACCAGCCATCCAAGAGCTTATGAATGACCTCGATGGTTTCGCCCTGCTCGAGGGACATCTCGTCCTCCAATACAGCAGTGTAGGCTTTGATGGTGACGTAGGGCTCACCTGGTCCACAGTGAGGGGTGGGGCATGATGTGAGGATCTGGCTAGCACAGGACTCAGCACCCCTCCTCTCCTCTCTGGGGCTGGGACTTCCTCCAGCGGGTCCTTCTTGGTCTCCTTATACAGGTTCCTCCCAGCCTCTTGTGGGGGCATCCTGGAGCTCTGCCCTCTCTACCCTCTTGACCCTCTCCCACCCACCACAATCCTCACCAGGGGCCAAGAGCTCCCATGACTTCAAAGCCTTGGTCAGTCACCTACGTGGTGGGGTGGCCCTGCAGGAGGTGTGGGGGTGGAGCACCCGTCTACAGGGCAACTGAGCCACACTGACTCCAGCCAATGGTAGGCATGTGGGGCTGTAGGCCCAGTGTACACACCTTTCCCAGTTTTTAAAGAGGGCCCACAATCCACATAAAATTGTGAAATTTCTCCATGTTAAAATATGGGGAGCCAATTCTAATGTTTTTTCAAACTCCACTAGAGCCTCATTCAGCCTGGGGGCTGCCAGTTTTCCCCTCTCGTGAGCAACGATGCCCCCTCCTCCAGGCAGCCCTCCTTCCTGAGCCTCGGGTCTACTCGCCATTAAGCTTCCCACTGGACTTGGCCCCAGTCGACCGCCACCCAGTGTCCCAGGCTGACCTCATCACTTCCACCTCATTCCTCCTCCTGGTTCCCTGCTCTGACCACCCCCTACCAGAGCCCCCAAGCCAAACTGTGGGGCCTCAGCTCTGACTCCCCCTCTGCCCAGCTCCCATGATGTCCAACCCCAAAGGAGTCAATTCTGGCTTCTCAGTATCCCCAGGCCCCTCCCACCCCTCCTCCCACACCCCTGTGACCACGGAGGATAGGGGGTACCTTCATAGTTGGGCTCTGGGTCCTCTGCCTCATCAGGACTGTCCATGGGCTCCAAGTAAGAGGCTGGGACCCAGCCTCGCTTTGTCTTCATTTGGCAGAACCACCAGCCTGTGAGCAGGGTGTGAGGCAGTAAGTCAGGTCGGGCGTGGGAGCCTCCCTCAGTCATGGGGTGGTGAAGACACCCAGACTCACGGACATCCAGCACTCGGATTCAGAAATGTTACTGTCACCACACTCCACACCCAAATCACACCCACCCACACACACAGGGTCACAGAGTCACAGTCTGGAACCCACTTCACACACACGATGAGGAGTTGGCCCGCCCACCCAGATATGACCCCCAGAGAGGCACGGTGAAGCCTGCCACATGTCAGATACCCACAGCGGCCCCAGAGTGCAAGCTCAGAGACAGGGTGACCCGCAGTGTGGGGAGGATAGTCAGGGCTTGGTGGGGGTTTGTGGCCCTGGGTGCAAGCAGCAGGGGAGGAAGGTCCAGGCAAGGCAGGAGGCTGACCGCTCTCGCCCTTCTCCACAACGTCCACCACATCGCCCATGGCCAGAGACATCTCGGAGCCTGAGCTCTTCTCGTAGTCAGCAATGGCCCGGTACGTTTGCAGGATGATGGGGCCCGTGATGTCTGGGAAGAGGGAAGACGGGGTGAGCCGATGCCCTGGGGGCGGGCCACCTCCTCCTGGATCTCCCTGTGGTCCCTGTGGGGCCCCTGAAACTGGCACTGGGATCTCATCCCCACCCCGCTCCAGGCACTGCCACAGGTGGATGCGCCCCGCAAGCTGGAAAGCAGCAAAGACAAGCTGTGCAACCCTGCATTTAGTGAGCGCCTACTGTGCTCCAGACACTAGCTCTCTCTCTCATTTTATGAGGTTAGTGAGCAGTCCTCTTCAAATTTAATGTGCACACAAATCACTCGGGGATCAAACTGAAATGATTTTCTGATTCCATTGGTCTGTAGGGAGACCAGAGAGTGCATCTTCAGCCAGCCCCCAGATGATGCAGCTGCTGGTGCCATGTTATGGGTGGAATGGTGCCCCCACACCCCGAATTCTCACACTGAAGCCCTAACCCCCAGTATTCTGGAATCTGACTGTGTATGGAGACGGAGCCTTTGAGGAGGTGACTAAGGTTAAATGAGGTCATAAAGGTGGAGCCCTGATCCAATAGGACTGGTGTCCTTGTGAGAAGAGGAAGAGACACCAGGGATGTGTGTGCAGAGGAGGGGCCATGTGAGGACACAGCGAGAAGGCGGAGGTCGGCCAGCCCAGGAGAGAGGCCTCAGGAGACCAGCCCTCACACCTCGCTTTCAGACTTCTGGCCTCCAGAACTGAGAAATAAATGTTGTTCCAGCCACCCAGCCTGTGGTACTGTTGTGGCAGCCAGAGCTGGATAAGACACTGCTGTGTCACCTTTGCCCCCAAACCTGTTCATTCATTCAGCCACCACATCCCCGGGCATCTGTGCTGGGCTCTGCAGCCACGGAGGCAAGGTGCGTTCCTTCACCACGGCTCTCACCTCCTGTTCTTTGCCCTGTACGCCCTGAGCTCAGGTCCCTGACCATGTCAACAGCCCCCTTAGGGTGGCCTGCATGGGCTGCCCCCAGCCCTCTCACCCGCAATGTTAGTCTTCTCATCTTTAGGCACTAAGTATGTCTCCGGCTTTTTCACCCTGTAAGAGAGAACAGGCTGGCTTAGACGCTCAGATTCCCACTGGGAAATGGGACACTCTGGGCGGACCTACAGAACTTCTCACAAGTAAAAGGAATGTGGGAAATGGGGCCATTGCAGAGAGAAGGGGCATTGCCAGCCAGAGGAGGGGACCCCAAGGAGAAGGTGTCATCTGTGAAGACAGCAAGGGCCTCCTGCCCTGGCCCACGGGGTCTGAGAGAGGCCCCCATCAGCCCTGGGACCAGCTCCTTTCTGGAGGACGGCCAACATGAGGTAGGTGCCCCCA
Source organism: Mormoops blainvillei (assembly GCA_004026545.1). Classification (NCBI taxonomy): domain Eukaryota; kingdom Metazoa; phylum Chordata; class Mammalia; order Chiroptera; family Mormoopidae; genus Mormoops; species Mormoops blainvillei. The sequence goes on from PVJD01000722.1 coordinate 233,151, forward strand.
TGCTTTTGGGGCCGGAGCCGATGGGCGCTGCCATTCCCTGCATCCGGGGTGAGTTCGGGAGGTCAATAAGCGCTGGCTGGAGCGATGGTCTACAGCAGCGCTGTCCTCTGGTCACCTCCACACTCAGTGACCAGAGAGGGACAGAGAGAAGAACCTTCCGAGCCTGTTCCCCTGAGATCTCAGCCTCTCAGATGACTTCCATGCAGGGCCCCGAGGACAGGAGACCCCTGGGACAGGCACAGGCAGAGAACGAGGTGACAAAAGGGAGCCAGCAGCCTGAGAGGGGTTCAGCAATTAACAGAGGCCACAGGACCCCACATCCTCTGGCACTTCACCACCCGTAAGCGCAGCCAGGACTGCACTTGGCCCTCCCCGCCCCATCGCACACGGGCAAGCGGCTTTCAGACACCTTGCCTCCCGATCCATGCCACCTGTGGCCATAAGGCTCAGAGGGGTACGAGTGGAGGCTTGGAAAGGATGGCCAGTAGTTAGAGGTCAGACGGGTGAGAGTTGGAATCTCGTCTCCTCTTTCTGTCCGTGTGCCGTTGGGCAAGCTGCTTCCCCTCTCTGAGCCTCAGCCTCCTCATCTGTAACATGGGGAAGCCCAGCCTCCACCTGGGGTGGGGTTTACCACCCCATATCCTCCCCAGCCTGCCTCAGAACAGGACAAGAAGGTCACTCACTGGCTGTCCGCAGGGAGCTTGAGGTCGTCGGGGCGCACCTTGAAGAACTCAAGGAGGTGCGGGCAGCGGGAGATCTTGGCCGGCAGGCCCATGAGCGCATTGCAGTACTCGGTGAGCGTACCCTGGCGGCTCTCGGCTGTCCGCTGCCCGTCAAACCACCTCGGTGCTGACCGGCCCAGGGAGGGGCACCAGAGAAACAGTGAGCACATTCTTGGGGTCAAGTCCAAGAAAGGGGAGGGGAGGAGGGGGCAGTATGAAGGGCAGGTGAGGGGAGCCAGGACACGTAACCCCAACCTGGTGACTCAGCCCCTCACCTGGCAGGTGGGGGATGATTCTGTTCTCTGGGCTGATGTCCCCCGCCTCAATAGGAAACATTTCCTTTAAGGTTTTCTAGACAGCAAAAAAAGACAAGAAGGAATTTTTTTTTTTCATTACAACACTAAAAGCACATTGGAAACAACCTAAATGCCCTTCTAATTGGTCCGGCTACAAACTTCTGGTAGCATCCTTGATTCCTCTCTTCCTCCCCCACCTCCCATCCAGCCACCAGCAAACCCTTTCAGCTCTATTCCAACTATCTATCCAGGATCTGACCCTTCTTGCCACACCCTGTGCCACCACCTTGGTCTGAGCTTCCACGAGACCTGGATTTTACAACCTTCTTATGTCATTCCCCATTTCCACGCTAGTCTGCCCTCAATCCAGCACCGAGAGGGGCCCTCTTAAAACCTAAGTTGGACCCTGTCCCTCTCCTGCCTCTCAGCTCACTAAGCGTGGAAGCCAAAGGCCTCATGTTAGTCAGCAAGGCCCCGCTAGCCCTAGCCCTGCCCCCCTCACTCACTCACCCCCTTGTTCACTCTGCTCCAGCCAACCTCGACCACCCCAGGCCCACTTCTGCCCCAGGGCCTTTGCACTCACTATTTCCATTCTTTCTCTACATATATCAATGGTACTCTCTCTCTCTCTGTCTTTCCCCTTCCTCAAGTCTTTGCTCAGATTATCATCTCCTCATTTAAGCCTTATTCTTGACAATTGCCCCCCTTCCCACCTAGTCCTCCCTTCCCCCCTCCCTGCTTTATTTTTCTCCACAGTTCTAATGACCATCTAACACACTACATAAATTACTTATGTTTTTGTCTGTTATCCTGACTTCTCCACTACAACTTAAGGTCTGCAAGGGTAGGCGAGGATTTGCACCCATCTGTTGTTTGTACCCTTGTCACCTTCAGTAGTGTTTCCTGCTTACCAAAGAGAGCATGCCTGGCACTTAGATGGTGCTCAATAAATACTTGTTGAATAAATGAGTGAGTCCACTAATTACCAAAAGGGGCTAATCCTACAAGGAAGTAACTCCGAACAGTTTAAAGAGGTGAGATTGAGCCACACACCTATCAGCAAGGACGGGTCTCAAAAACGTAGCCTAGGAAGCCAGTGGCACAGTGACGGCTTTATACGGGCTACAGAGAATGCACACCCAGCCCCACTGCACACGGTTCTTGAGCTGCATGTGTGCGCAGTGACCCAGGGCAGGAGCTGGGACAAGGTATGGGATACAGGGAGCCTTCTACTTCTTTCGTAACATTTTATTTCCCTTATCCGAGAAAGGCCTTGTATCAAATGGCCCAGTGACATCCGTTGTGATGCCAGGTGCTGGGTGTCTGGGGCTGGTTGGAGTCTTCGTCACATTTATCTGCATTTCACTTTAAATTTTTCTCACAAGAGAAATGCAGGAAGCCACACAATCAGGACTCCCTCCCTGGTTAGGAAGTGCCCTGCGTATGAAGTGGCCTCTTGGGGGACCCATCTGGCTTTTGTGGCCCCTCCATCCACCTGACCCTGTCTCAGACCAGGACCAGGTAGCTGAGCTCTGCACACCACGACCCCCTAGTAACCACCTCCAATTCTGTCCAACCAGTCGCTGGTTTTAGATCCTATGGGGGGTTTTGACCCTATGAGATTTGCTCATGTAAAACTTGGTGACAGCAGGTACCCACAAAGAATAGGACCCAATTTCTTGGGTGTCAGGCTTCTCAACCCTCCTTCTGACCCACTAGCAGTCCTCATCAGGCCACTGACGGTGAGCAAAAGTGTAAGCTCCTGGGGCGATGGCCATGCTGCTGCCACTGGCCAGGCCGTCCCCCTGAGGGGCAGAGCATGTCCCTAAAGAATGCCCCTTTGAGTTCCTATCGAATGGGTACAGAGTTTCTGTGTGGGAAGGTGAAAACATTTTGGAGATGGATGGTCGTTACTGTCACACAATATTGTGAATATATTTAATGCACTTAAAATGGTTAAAATGGTAAATTTATGTTATGTATATTTTACCACAATAAAACATATATTAAGTAAAATGTTTCTTAAAGTTTAAAAAATTCCCCCTTAACTGTGGGCTAGTGCAGGCAGACTGTGGCACCTGGGTTGCTCCCCGCCAGCACCTGGGCCGCTCTCCTCCCCAAAAGGCAGAGCTGGGTCTGGGAGGGGTCCCCCCGCCGATGCCCTGCCCACCGGGCACTCACGTGGAACTCATAGATCTCCGTGAACCGCCGGTAGACCACCTTCTCAGACAGGTCCTGCCACTTCACCAGAAACATGTACACCTGGGAGAGAGAGGACCTGGCTCAGCTTCCAAGGGGGCCTGGCCATGCACCCGGGCTGTACCCGCCCGCTGGTGGAAGCCTGAAGGACTGAGGGAGGAACACTCTTTAGGGCAACCTGGGCCATAGAAAAGGCACCAATTTCATGGACCCCGGAGCCGCTACTCTCCAGCTTTAAGACCGGGGACAAGATGACCGACCTCCCCCATATTAACTCAAATTCCTCACCTGTTGGAGATAAAAGTAGGACCTACCCCTAGGATTGGTATGAGAGAGTTATAGGAGATAAGATTCCAAAAGGGCTGGGCTCAGACCATACAAGAACTCAGTAAGGTATTGTATAGTTCCATGTACAAGAGGGGACCCCCAAAAATTGGACTTTATTTATAAAAAATTGCGTATTTATTCTTACATGTTTAAACTTTGGTTGCCTTCAAAATACTCTCCATTTGATACAATATATCTATCAAGACTTTTTCCCACTGCTCAAAACAGCTTTTTAACTCATCAATTTTGATGCCTTTTAGTGCTTCTGCTGTTTTTGTTTTTTTTTTTCACCTCTTCCATATCGGCAAAACATTTCCCTTTGAGGAGTTTTTCATCGGGAGAAATAAAACAAAGTTGCTCGGGGTGAGATCGGGTGAATAGAGAGGGTGGGGCACAGAGGCCATGCTGTGTTCAGGTTTGATCAAAACCTGCTGAACAGTGTGGGCAGGTGTGCTCGTAAGTTACCCACCATGAAATGGGCAAAGACGTTGAAAGGGTCTTCAAAAACAATTTCGCTGAAGCGGAACACAGCTTCTCACAACAATGCCAGCTGGTCCACGGATACGGATGGGCTCCTGGAACACTCGCCTAGCAGGGGAAGCCTGTACTACAAGGGGCGCCCCTCCAGAAGATAATTTTGGTTTTTTAGAGTTCTCCCTCATATGTACATATATGTGTGTGTGTGTGTGTGTGTGTGTGTGTATGCACTTATTTTTGTAAAGAGAAATACAGAAAAGATGAACTAGAATGAGTCTTTGAGAATATTTTTATAAAGCTTTGATGTCTGATCACATGTGGATAGTTTACATTTTTAAAAATGAAATTAAATCAACAAGGAGGGGCATCACATCCAAGGTGGCAGTGTAGGAAGATGCTGAGTTCGCCTGCTCCCAGGAACACACTGAACTGACACCGACAGAGCGACTTCCCGAAGGAAACTGAGGGCTGACCGAGCAGCTTCTGCACAGCAAATGACAGAGGCCACACAGAAACAGACAGGAGCGTGGGAGACAGGACACTGTGGGCAACCCACCCAACACATGCCCTGCAGTCGCCCACCCTTGGGCACAGCTTAAAAACAGTGGTTTAAAAGGACACCTAGGCTATGCAGGAAGGAAATCTATTTGCTAACTCTAGAGCATTTGCCAAGCGGCAGAGGAACTGCGGGAACTCTCTGGGGTTGAAGACAACAGAGTGCCATTCGTGCCCACACTTCTTGATCCAGGCACTCTAGCTGCAGGCCCAGGCTGTCCCAGTGCACCCCAGCTCCCAGCAGCTCTGCTCCTTGTCCCCAGGGACTCTCTGTAGCTGGCCACCTCCAGCTCCCGGCTCCAGCCAGCCTCTCAGGGCAGCCCTGTGCTGCTTGCCTCCGGGGCTCTCTCAGCTTCACACCTGCCCTAGCTTCAGTTTCTGCCCAGGCGTGGCTTGTCCCCTGGACTTGCCGCAGACCACGCCCACTTCAGCTCCAGCCCCTGGTTCTGCTCCCCCCCCCACCCCCCCAGCCTAACTAAAGCCTGAGTCCACTCCGACTACACAACTCCTACCTGCCTGCCAAGGCGGTCCCGCTGTGGCTTGCCCCGGGGACTTCCCTTGGCCTGTGCCCATTCCATCTAGGGCTGCGGGCCCCAGTGAAGCTCGCGCCCAGGACTCCCTTAGGCCCGCGAACACCCCAGCCCCAGCTGGTCTGCCAAAGCGCCTGGCTGCGAAGGGGCAGCTCCTACACAGCTCGCTCCTTCAAGGCCGAGAGAGGCTGCCCTTTCACCTAATTCACAGCAGCAAACACAGAGAGACCGCCAAAATGAGCAGGCAGGGAAACACCTTCCAAATGAAAGACCGAGACAAACCCCCAGAAAAAGAACTAAATGAAAGAGACAAGCAATTAGCTAAAGAGTTCAAAATGGTAGTTATAAGGATGCTCAATGAACTCGGGAGAAGAATAGATGAACTCGCTGAGAAATTTAATAAAGAGATAGAAACCACAAAAAAGAACCAGTCTGAAATGAAGAATATAACAATTGAAGTGAAGACTACATTAGAAGAAATCAATAATAAATTAGTCGATGCAGAATAAGTAGTCAGCACGCTGGAAGACAAGGAGGTAGAAATCACCATTTCAGAGCAGTAAAGAGATTAAAGAAAATTTTTTAAATTAGGGTAATTTAAGGGACCTCTTGGACAACATCAGGCATACTAACATTTGAATCATGGGGTCCCAGAAGGAGAAGAGAGAAAGAGATAGAAAACTTATCTAAAGAAATAATGGCTGAAAACTTCCCCTGGTGAAGGAAACAGACACCCAGGTCCCGCAAGGACAGAGAGTCCCAAACAGGACGAACCCAAAGAGACCCACACCAGGACACACCATAATTAAAGTGCCAAAAGTTAACTCAACAACGGTTTTTCTTTACCTTCAAAGCTGGAAACAGAAACAAACTTACCAATACATCAAATGGGTAACAATCACATTAAAAAGAAATGAAAAAGAAAAAGTCCAAGTAACTTTTAGCTTCAGTACTTTCATTCCTCTCAGTCCAAAGATAAAAGGACCAGAAAAACTGCAAAAAAACCTTTAAATTTTACTTAATAGATTAGCAGGCTTATTGTTAATAATGATGTGGGTATGGTGATTCTGAAACAAGTTGATGTGTATTGTAGAACTGACCGAAGGAGTAAATATATTGATTTCGGGGGGAGCCAGGCTTCTTGGGTGAGAGAAAGGAGCTGCAAATATCAAACGGCGAAAGGCAAGAATGATATGAAATGGCAATTTTCCCCAGTCCATCCACTGGAAGGACATGAGCAGTGACATCTCAGTGGCAATGAATACACCAAGCTTCCAGATCTTCGGTTCTAACAGCACTCCCCACTAAAAAGAATCAGGGGTCCTCTGCAAAACGGCTGAGTCCAGGGCTGGGGCTGGGAGAGGAAGCCTGGACCCTCTGCGCCAGGAGTAAGCATGGGCTCCGAGAGTGACAGGCACAGAAGCCAGCTTGGAGGGCCTCCCACTGGCCAAGTCCGGGGCGAACCGAGCATCAGAATAAGTCATGATAGTAATGGATTGTAACCCACTGAATAAAACCAGAATCCATGGATCCATACTGGCAGAAGTAAATAAGGGAGAAGGAATGTTACAGTAAAATGTTGAGTAATAAATGCAAAAGGAATGATTGAGTTTAAAAATCACCATCTGGTGCCCTGGCCAGTGCGGCTCAGTTGGTTGGAGCTTTGCCCGGTAACCAAAAGGTCTCAGATTTGATATCCCATGGGTTCAATTCTAGGTCAGGGCACATGACTTGGTTGCAGGTTCCCTCCCGGTCAGGGAGTACAAGAGGCAACTGAGTGATGTCTTTCTCTCACATTAATGTTCTTCTCCCTCCCTCTCTCTCTCCCTTCCTTCCTCTCTAAAACCAACAGCCATGTCCTAGGGGTGGGGGTGGGGGTTAAAAAAATAAAAGCAATCATTACAGTAATTTGACTCAGGCAAGAGCCATCAAATACTATAAAGAACAGGATATTCACACTTGAAATAATCTCCCCACCGGTTATTTGTTTATCTCAAGGGGAAAAACTAATAGCTTTACAGTAGAGAAACTTGGAGGGCATATCCAGGACTTGGCGATCAAAGTTAACATCACCAATATGAGAGAAGTCACAATCTCCTGCCACCTGATAGGATCAGTGAGAACATAGGGTTTTCCTGCCATCTCTGCATAGCCTGAAGCTAATGAAGCATCTCTGAGCCCAAATCGAGGGACGGTCTACAAAATAACTGGTCTCATCTCTTCAAAATGTCAAAGTTGAGAGGACAAAGACTAAGACTGATCCAGGAAGGCTGAAGAGACATGATAACTGAAATGCAACAGGTGATCTTGGACTGGATCCTGGACCTGAAAATTCTTACTACAGAGGACAAGTAGGATAAAGGGTAAAATCTGAATAATGTCGCGGGTTGGATAACAGTGTTTAATCAATGCGAATTTCCTAATTTTGACACATTTGCCTTGTGGTTATATAAAAGAATGTCACTGATTTTAAGAAATACCGCAGTATTTAGAGGTTAGGAAACAACCTCTTCAACTTGGTCTCAAGTGTTTCAGAAAATTTATATTCAGAGAGAGAAGGTGTGAAGGAGGAAAGGGGAGAGGGAGAGGGAAAGGGAGGGAGAGAAGGAGAGGGGGAGAGAGAGACAGAGAGAGAGAGAGTGAGTGGAGGTCCTCCCTGGTCTTCCTCTGGGCTTAGAGACACTAGGGTGGAGTGCCATGTCTGGGCAGACACTGCCCCAGCTCCCCAGGGGCAGGAGGGGTGATTTCCCCCCGCCCTCGGGGTGGTATCACCTTACTGGAAGGGATACGATTCTGAAGTAACTCCCCACGGGTGGCTTGGGGGTCAAAGAACCCGCCGCCCTCGTCCCCCTCTCCCTTGGAGAGGATCACTCCCTAAGAGCTGGGATGGTCCCGGGAGGAGAGCGTCCTGGACGTGAGCGCCGACTGGCTGGCAGGGCGGGTACTGTAGAGCGTGGAGAGGGGCCTCCTGGCTGCGGCAGGACAGCCCCGAGCGAGGTGCACTGGTAGGGCCACGGAGCCCGGTCGCGCATCCTTGTAAGGGATCTACACCCACTGCGGCCCAGAGGGGCATACTGAGGCCCAGAGACAGGGACCCGTTGCCCCCAATCTCGCCCTCCCACCCTCCTACCACGTCTCCGGCGGTGGCCCTGAGGGCGGCGCTGTGTGGCATCACGCGCCTGCCCAGGGACGCCCGGGGGCGCTGGCAGGAGACATGCTACTCACGTAGTGCTGGCTGGGGACAAAGCGCTTCTCGAAGCCCAGGAGGGCAATGTGGCGGATGAAGGTGCCCTCCATGGTGGGGCTGCGTGCAGTCTCAATTATCGGGGCGCCCCCGGGCTGAGACTTAAATGGGCTGGAAAGAGGAAGTCGCTGCTGGGGACAGAAAGCGCGGGAGGGGGCAGAAAGGACTTCCTTCTTCTTTCAGTTTCTGGGACTCCCCAGGCTCCCACGACGTTGACGTGGACGGTCCCAGGCACGCGTGAGTGCGAGGACAAGCTTGTCCTTATCCTCCCCATGGCGCCTCCCAGAAGCCTCACAGGTCGGGGGGCTCCCATCTACCACGTGTCTCCTCGTGGCTCTCCCTTTTCCCCCGCCCCCGCGACCATGGCGAGCTTCGCCGCCGCTGCTGGAACACAGCTGGCCGCCGCCACCGCAGGGCCTTCGCGCACTGCCCGCCTGGGCCGTCTTCTTCCACAGATCCATCGGTAGCTCCCTCCCTCCCTTTCTGTGGGCTTCTGCCCAGACGGCGTCCCCTCTGAGAGGACTTCCATGATAACCACACATAAAATAGTCAACTCCATGCTTCCGCCCTGCTGCTTTCCTGCCTTTATTCCGAGGACTCACCGCAGCGGATGTATTACTTATTTTCCCTTTTCACAATGTCTCTTTCTCCTTACCAGAATGTGCGCCCCATGAGAGCAAGGGCTTGGCCTGTTTCGGCACCCAGTGGACCCTCCATAAATACTTGGATAGCGACTGCATCACCCGCCGAGCGAATGAATGAACGCCTCCATGGGAGGGTGTGCAAGCGTCAGGCGCACAGCCCCAGCGTTCCAGCCTGGCTGAGCGCCAGCAGCAGCTGGAACAGGATTTCTAACCTGAGTTCAAATCCTGATCGAAGGATAGACCCTCAGCCCAGGTCCGTGTGACTCGGTTGGTTGCGCAAAGTGAAAGGTGTCCCGCGGACTCAGGGTCAGGGCACATGCAGGGTTGGCCCCTTGGTTGGGCGCCTAGGAGAGGCAAGCGACCGATGTTTCCCTCTCTTTCTCCCTCCCTCCCCTATCTCATAAAATATATAAATAAATAAAATCTTTTTAAAAAAAGACCCTTAAGCCCTGGTCAGGTAGTTCAGTTGGTTGAACAGTCCTCTCTAACCCAAAGGTTGTGGGTTCGATGCCCTGTCAGGGTACGTGCAGGAGTCAGTCACTGACTGCATGAATGGGTGGAAAAACAAGTGGATATCTCCCCCCTCCCCGCCACCCTTCCCCTCTCAAATCAATAAATTTAAAAAAGAAAAATAGACCCTAAGAGCTGACTCAGTTTCCTCCTGAGTGAAATGAGGACCATCCTCTCTGCCATCTCTGCCCAGAAGGGGATTTGGGAGGAGGCGGGGAGGAGGGGAGCAGCATGCCTGAATAGAGGATGCGGCCTCTTTCACTGAAGTCTGGGGCACTAGGACCAGGGAGATGGGGCCCTGGGAGCCTCAGAGGTCAGTTCCAGGTCACACAGCAAGTGGCTCAGACCTGGGCAGTCTGGCTGCAGGCTCAGGTGGGCAGGACCAGTTTGTGGCCCAGGGGAAGGTTGCAAGATTGAGAGACATGGCAAGGCTGTTTGCACTGAGGGCGCTCACAGCCATGGGTCCCCCTGGACTACTGGGGGCAGAGGGCTGGCGTCTGACTCGGAAAGGTTTGCGCGGGAGGACGCCTCCAGTCGCTGCTGCTCACCCCGCCCCACCCGGAGGTCATCCGCCCTGGGTTTGGCAAGCCTTGTCAAGTCCTTTCTCCAGTTGTTTCCATTTATGTATCTAGGATCTTGCCACAAAGAAGGATACACTACACAGCAGTGGAAAGGAACAGCCACACACATGGGTGGACCTTCCAGGCACAACGTGGTGGGAGAGAAGGCAGACGCAAAGCACCCCAGCAGAATGTCTATCCCAAGCTCCAAGCTGCGCAAGCCAGTCTGGTGTTGGAAGCCAGGGTGACTTGGGGCGAGGGCGGGGGTCAGTAGTGACTGGAAGGGAGCAGGAGGCAGCAGGTGATGGGCCTTTTCTGGATAAGGACGCTAGTTCCACAAGCGCGCTCACTTTCTGAAAATTAACCTAGCCCCAGGCACAGAAGATTTGTAGATGGTTCTGTTCTGTGGGTGTGTTTTACTTTAATAAAAAGTTGAAAACAATGGGTTGAGTGGGGTCATATGATGGATGACTGTCCTCACTTAACTTCATGGCAGGAGGGCGGCGCCTGGGCACCGGCCTACTGCTGAGCAGCTGTCCCATGGATGCTGCCTTGAGGTCCCACACAGAGCTAGACCCACAGTATTGCTCACGTGGGCCCGGGGGCGAGAGGAAGGGCAGAGCAGGATCTCCCCCTGAGTGCCGGGTCCTTGGCCCTCAGCACTTCCTTCTCATACTCCCAGTGATCTTTCCACTCTTGCATAACTGCCTGGCCGGGCTGCCCTGTCTGGAGGACACCCGCCCCACAGGGGCCAGAGCCATCAGCTGCTACCTTTCCACTTCCCTCCTGTGGCCTCCCTGTGGCTCGCCTGGCAGAGAGGCATCTGAAGTATGAAGTGAAAGAGACACGCGTTTTACCACGTCCGCAGGCTCAGCGCCTTTGGCAGGATGAGACAGGGTTTACCTTAACGCACAGATGAAAGGAGTGAGTAGCCAAATGACTAAAAAGCAAAAAGAATAAATAAAAACGAAGGAGGTAATAAATATAAGATGGAGGCAGCATGAGATAACAAATTTCGTAAAGTTTTATAACTTTTAAATTGTGAAATACATAGAAACTGCAGGAAAATGCACAGTTTAACCAACGGTTATAAAATTTTGGTTATTACAGATATCTAGCTATAAAGGGGTCCAGCACAAGTAAGGCCTGCTTGAGTGTGGTTGGTGGGGCAATAATAGGGTATAAGACTTTATAGTTTTAATTTGGGTATTTCATCTAAAATATCATATGATGTGCTTGAGTGTGATAGTTATGTTACAGAATTACATGCTTATGATTTTGTAATAAAAGATTTTGAAATAAGAAAGGGGCGTTATCTGTGCCGGACCCCCCTGTACCTCACCTGGTAGAACAATGCCAAGTCCCTAGAATCCCCCTAGTTCCCAGCAAGTGTTAGTGAAGGATTTAGCCTGGGTCGAGTGCTTTATATCTATGATCACGTCTTAACTTCCCAAGGAGACGATCAGGTAGGTATTACTATCATCCTCACTCTATAGATGGGAAAGCTGAGACACAGAGAGGTAAATTGCTTGCCCCAACTGATAAGCAAAGAGCCTGGATTTGAACCTAGGCGGTCTGGATCCCAGGCCATGCCCTTAACCTCTGGGCTCCCCTGCTTTGCTGTTGGACACAATGTGAATGAATGATGGCTGGGGGCTCACAAGGGAGGAGCTAGCCTGCGTGAATACCCCAAAAGAGGGGGACATCAGGCCAGACTGGAGGGGAGGCCGGGGCTTCCCAGTCTGGCCTCAAGGATCTTGGCTTCTCTCCAGATACCACTTTCTCCACACTCAGGTCTTATCCAGATCGGCTGGACCGACCAGTTCCTCAACCAGGAAATCCCCAAGACTGGGCCATGGGGACCGGCTGTGTGGAGAGGGGTTTGGTGTCATAGCCTGAGGCCCCTGCAGTGCTTCTGAGGGAACCTAGGGCTTCCTGGGTTTGGAACAAATCAGGCCTGGCTACGGTTTGTTTTTGAAAATCCTCACCCGAGGATATGTTTATTGATTTTGGGGGGAGACAGACAGGCATTGATTGGTTGCCTCCTGTGTGTGACCCCGAATGGGGATCAAAGTGGCAACATAGGTATGTGCCCCAACCAGGAGTCAAACCCGAAACCCTTTTGGTGTACAGGACGACATACCAACTGAGCCACCTGGCCAGGGCTTTTTCCCAAGTTTAACTTCAAGCCCTCCAGTCCTTTCTCAAGCTAGAACAGCCTGGATCCCCATACCAGGCCCTGTGATGAAGACCCCTGGGCCAGGCCACAGGACCAGTTCTCCCCTGGCATCTGGAGTAGATGGGACCTGAGTCACTGCTGACTGGTAGGCAGAGAGGTCACTTGGTGGCAATGCCAGCTGTGTGGGGCGGAGGCTCTGACTACAAGCAGGTGTCGCCTCAGTAATACAGGCCACTCACAGCCTGCTTCCCAAGGACCTTGAGACTTCCTTTCTCAGCAAAATCAGACCAGGAATGGGCTCTGGCCAGGTCTGGGCTGGACCCGAGGCTTCATCAGAAGGGAAATAGGTACCCGCACTTGGGAGACAGGCTCAGGGCACACGAGTCGCAGCCGTGGGAACCGCACCCTGGGAACTCCTGCTCCCTTTGGCCTCTGGGCACGGGAGGACATGCACACACTGACCGCTGGCTGTGGGCACAGTGGCTTGACCATCACATGGACCTGCTTTGGACTCTGATTCTTTCATTTCCAGTTGTGTCCTTTGGCAAGTTAACTCAGGCTTCATGCTAGTTTTTTATCTGTAAAATGGCACTAACAAACATACCTATTTCTTGGGCCATTGTGTCCCATGAAAGCAGGCCACCCAGGTTGCTGGGACCACGTGTGCAAGGCTGGGCCATGGGGCAGGTTTGTACTCTGTGCGACCTGCCAGCAGGGAGGGGGTGGCGGCGTGCGGTGCAGCCTCTGGTCTAGACCTGGGAGAGCTCAGCCTTTGCTCTGCCCACGGATGGAGCTCAGGGCCAGGCCTATGGGGGCAGGATGTTTCCCCGGACAAGAGCCTGGGCGTCCTGGGGGCGGGCTGAGTCTGTTCCACTGTATGCGCCAGCCCAGCCCTTGGCAAATATCTAATGAATGGGGGGACTCTGCAAGCAAGTCCCACTCCAATGCCAGGAGCCCTGACTCGTCTCACAATGGCCACCAAGGAGCCCTAGGACCTGCTGTACCCACCTCCTTCCAGACCCACCTCCTGATGCTCTTCTTTGCTGTGTGGGCCCTGATGTGTCACAGAGTTCACGTTATTTGAAGCTTATCAACCAACCACCAAGGCTAAAATCCAACACCAAGCTATGACCACAGGGAGTTTTGGGATGTTTGAGTTTAAAACTAATGCCTGTCTTGGGGAAGTTAGGCCTCTGGATCCACTCACCAGGGCTGGGCGGCCATTTCTACATCTCTCCAGCCCTGATACACAGAATGCAAGAAAATCAGCTGGCAGCATGATGAAGTCAGGCTGGGATCTGGCAAGCACTCAGTACCTTTGCCAACTTCAAGAGGATACAGGACAGTAAAGATACATAGCATGCCCTGACTGGTGTGGCTCAGTGCACTGGGCGGCATTCTGCAAACCGAAAGGTCGCTTGTTTGATTCCAGGTCAAGGCACATGCCAGGGCTGTGGATTCAGTCCCCAGTCTTGGCACATACAAGAGACAACTGACTGGTGTTTTTCTCACATCAATGCTTCTCTCCCTTTTTCTCCCGCCCTTCCCCTCTCGAGAATCCACTGACTGTATATAAAGTTTTAAAAGACAGAAACACACAGGTCTGGAGGGTGTAGGTCCCCTGTAAACAGATGGCTTAACAAGGGTGTGAAGAGGTTGGTCTTGCGACAAACATATGAGAACCCAAATGATACCACCTGTTGGAACTAAAGCTCCTGAAAGCCAACAAGTCAACACTTGCTATGGCTTTATGACATACACAATGGGCTGCCTGCCCAGATCTGCCTTTTTGGAAACCTGCACTTGCCATCTTCTATCAAGGATTTTTCCTAGAAGGTTTAGACTACTCATCACAAGGGAGAGGACAATTTTAGTATAAATGCAAAGCATCAAGTCAACAGACCCTTTCATGTTTGATCTAGATCTTCTCATGACCTAGGAAGTGGGCTTTTGCTTCTCTTTTGCTGCTTCTTGGTGGGTCTACCCCACTGTTTTACTGAAACAAGTGGGGAACCCCCACCACCACGACGTCCTCTCAGGCACTGCCAAGGGCATGGCCTTTGTTAAGGATCGTCATCCCTTTATTGAACTTGAGGTGCTGTAGACTTCACACGGGCAACCTTGAGACCACGCACGCACGTTCACAAACTACCTGCTCTTGCTTCTGGAAAGGAAATCCGGCAGGCAACATCTTTACAAATGAGTATTGTATCATAGCTTGCTTTCAGAGCTAATTTTTCTGACACTTCCTCAAACTAAAACCACGGAGTATGCGTGGTTTGGGGGTGAGGCAGGGCAGAAGGGGGCGGGTAATGTGACACACAAGGCCTTTGTTGACCAGATTAGGGAAGATGGGAACGCCAGGAGCCAATTGGTCCTGCTGCTTTGTTTTCCCCAGTTCCAGGCGTGGAGGCGGCCCTTCTGGGGCAGCCAGGCTACGCTAGGTCCACTCAGTTTTTTGTCAACAGGCCACCAGGCTCCTAGGGAGTCAGGATTTCTATGACCAGCTGCAGGCTGCCTCAAATTGTTCTTTGAGCCAAAGCTGGCAGCCAAGAGGTGAACGGAAGCCAATGATCTCCCATCGCACAGCAAACAGAACCCAAACTGGGGGTCTAAACAGGAGGATGAACCCATCCCACCAGACTCGCAAGTCTGAGAGGCATGGGGAGTTGATAAAGTGGCCTTCAAGTCATCTCAATTCTTAAAATCCTGCCCCCTTCTTCTCCTCCATCACAAGGACATCGAGGCAGCCCTGGGAGAACCCATCTTCCAAATACTTCCATTGAGGGAAACAAGGACTGGGCAGTACACTTCCAGGCGCCCACTAGTGGCTAAGCCAAGCAAGTCCCAGGAATTCCAGATGGGGCCTAAGGTGTGAAGTGGACACGGGAAAGTCCTGGTTTATCAGTGTTCCTCTCCAGCAGTCATTTTTGTATTGGGGGTGGGGGGGATTGGGAGGCGGGGGAGAAGCAGAAACACGCTGGAACGATGCTCTGAATAACCAACCTGATTCAGAAGGGAACTGGCCGCCTGCTGCAAATAGCACCACCATGGGAGGACTGAGAGCTAGACCTGGCCCTCAGTCTTGGAGTAAGGCTGACCGCTAATCTCACCTCCTGTATCACAGATAATTTAGACCAATGAAAACAAAGGTATGGCGCACTGCTGAAAAGGGTAGGCTATGTGCTGAGTTGTTCAACTTCACGTAGGTTGGGCAAAGGACAGAAGTACACACTCTCAGTGCCCCCACTCCCCCGGCCCAACACACCCAAGGGCAGCGGCTGCTCCAGGCAACCGCTAAAGGTACAGGACTTGGGAGGGGGTTAATATTTAGCCCAATTCCATGGACATCATTTAATACCAACAGACATTTCCTTGGCTTTGCTCTTTTTCTAGCGGAAATTCCCTCCAGACAACAGCTGTCTAGAAGTGGAGCTTGGACAGGTCACAAAACCTATATGGCCCCCGGTCACTGTACTACACTTCCTGGTAAAATGTTTAACCTTGAACTATTACGGAACCAGGGCATTGTTTCAGAAACACTAAGCACATTGAAATTATTTCTAAGACCTATCTGAACTGTATTTTATTTTTAAGTCTGGCCCTTACTAACCTCATAAACAGAGGCAGATTAAGGTCGGTTGACACCCTGGGAGCATTAGAAAATATTGGGCCCCTTAAAAAACAGAGACAGGGAAAACAAAAATACATGTTTAAAAATACATATTTTTAAAACTGTAAATGAAACAAGTATATACCCACAAACTACTTTACATCCCTGCGTATCTGCATATACGGCAAGTCTGAGTACAAAGCAGCAAATACGATTCTACTACTCCGATGAGCGGTGGCGCAGCCGTGCGGGGCCTGTGCGGCAGTGATGAAATAATGAAAATAAGTGAATATAAACATACTGTCAGGTTTTACCGCCAACTGTAAACCCGTACGTAATTAAAATTGCACATACAAAACCAAACAGTGTCAATTAGAAAAGTTTAAAGTTGGGGTTTTGCGGGGACCTTCAGAAGTCGGGGCCCAGGGTACGCACCCAGTGTGCCTGCCGTTAAATCCGCCTCTGCTCATAAAGGTCTTGGTGGGCAACTTTAACCACCCCCCAAAATCGTTTTACCAATTGTCTCATTTATGGCTGCGCTGACTATTCATTGTTACAGGGGCTGAAGCCTTCGTCCTGCAACTGGACTCTGGCTTACCGAGCCAGGGCAGCACTGCCACCTGTCTTTAAGAAAGACCACGGTGCTGAAGCCCGGGCTTACTGTGCCATGTGAGCAAGGAGGCAATTTACCAGGAAGCAATGCCGCTCTAAGCGAAGCTTTACTACGAGATACCCGACTGTAGGAAGCAGGGACTGAGCAAGACATGTTAAAGCTTCAGGAAAGGACAGTGAGTTAAGAGGAACTTGTACCACCCTGTGCAGCTTTTCCAGAAGACAGATGCAGCAACAGGACCCCTTGTATGAGGTTCAACATTAAAAATAATAATAATAATAATAATAATAATTTATTAAGGCGAAGGGGAGAGAAACATTGATTCGTTGCCTCTTGCACACATCTGCAACCCAGGCTTGTGATCTGACCGGGAATCAAACCAGTCACCTTTGCTTTGCAGGACGATGCCCAACCAACTGAACTACACCAGTGAGGGTGAGGTTCAACATTTTTTGAAGGAATTAAACCTGTTTTGTTTAGAGGAGAGACATAACTGGACAGGAGAGTATTCCTTAAACAATTTAAAAGTTAGGAGGAGGATGTAGCACTAATTCTGTGCTGTTATCTAGAGTACAGAAACTGGTCTACTTGATGTGTGAACAGTTTCTTAAAAAATGCTTTCCAACTGTGTGTGTGTGTGTATAATGCGGATGCATATATAGGCTTTTTGAATTTTTTAGGAGGTTTTATTTTGAGAGAGAGAATGGGAGAAAGAGGAAGAGAAACATCGATGTGCAAGAAACATCAATTGGTTGCCTTTCACACACCCCCAACCAGGGGCCTGGCCCACAACCAAGGCCTGTGCCCTGACCAGGAATCAAACCGGTGACCCTTTGGTTTGTGAAATGACACTTGACCCACTGAGCCGCACCAGCCAGGGTTCAATACAGACTTTTTATACTGGACAGGAAAAAAATCTCTCTGCTAAGTCTGTGATTTGGTTTAAAAAAAAAAAAAGTTATGTATAGGAGCTTAACTCCCTTTAAAAGACGCCTTTGGAGGGACGATTCTCCAGTAGCTGTGATGGGAGGTGTGGGGGAGGGCAGCACGGCCTTCTGTGCTTTCTTAAAACACTTCAAAGGACCCATGAGATCCTACTGTAGAAGCTGCCAGCCTCCTCATTTCGGTTGGTAGGTTAGTGGCCAACTAAGCTGCCCCGAACACAGGTCTTAGGGCAGGGCGGAGCGCTCCACTGAGAGAACAAAAAATATACTGAGCCCGTGTGATTTTACGTGGGAGGAGCTGGCATCACATGCTCTCTGAGAGGGACTCCGACCTCAACATCATACTCCAGCTGCGTGCAGCTGGTATACACGAATAAACAGCTAGGGTCTCCAGCCTCAGCTCAAACTAGATGTACTGTGGTCTCAGAAACACCACAAACAACGGTGTACTTACGAGAGCCCGAGCCTCTGAACAGTGCCAACCCCACCCTCATTTCGCACTCCACCTACCACCGGCCCACCCACAAGTTTCCCCAGACATAACCATGAAAACACCTTAGAAAGAAATGAATTAGTGTGTGAAAGGCATGGATGGATTTTATTTATTACCCTATATCTACAATTTAATTTGAGGTAAAATATAAGCAACACATAAAAATGCCTATTTCTGCTACCATGTAATATAATTCTCCATTATGAATATTGTGATAAAGCTAATGAACACGCTATGCCATCACATACTCTAGCTTTTCGTATAGCTGGTATTTTACAACTCTTATTGTCTGTGAAATCTCAACACACGTAAGATTCTCCTACAAATGGCGCAGAATTATCAGCGGGTGCATAATTAGCTTACGACCCCTCACTCCCCACACTGGAGCCTCAATGTTACAAGTAGAATTATAAAATAATGAAGGCAATGAAAACCCCTTGAGATTGACCCAAGTTGGAACAGTGTTCCAAAAAAATCCACACAGCAACAGGTTCCATGATAGTGAGGCTTTAGTGTCATTTAGCTTGCCCAGACACTCACACCTGACCTTCAGCTTCTGGTACACCATGCATTTTACTCGGAGGAAACGTAAATGTGGAAGAGGTCCTCTGTATTCCATATATAAGCCTCACGCTGAGATACTGACCTCTTACTGGCTACTAGGTAATCCAGGTGGTTGGTTTTTTTTTTTTTAATTATGATAAAAAAAGTATGAACCATGATAGATAGCTTAGGAAAAGATTTAGTCAAATATACAGATACTAACTGTTCACTCAGTCATTAAGGAGAGCTGTGAACAAAAGGATCATTTAAATGATTTTTCAAATAGAAAAACTAAAGAACTACACTATCTCAAGTGTTTTCTTCACTGCAGAAGCTGAGATGTTCCAGTAGGAGATATCTTCACTTGATTGGAAAATAAACACCATGACTGAAGGCTCTGCTGAATCCATAAAAAATCTGGTGAGATTCATCCCTGTCATTTTCCCTGTCGTTTTTCCAGCATTGCTGTAAAATCCTTATAATACATTCCAAAGTAAACCAGCCATTCCAAATCTACAGTCACTCTGCTCTTTAATTCAATTCACAGAACTGCTGAAAAAGTAGACATTTCTATCTAAAAGTAGAAAAAAAGGTTTGTATAGAAGGTATTTCTGTTATACAAGTATATTACACAGCTTGGGGCAGTAACAGGTCCAAAAAGCTCTTCTCACCCATTGATACTTTAAGCTAAAATAGGAGAGAAAACAAACAAGAAAACAGGTTAATCTAATGACAGGAATTTAACGTTCACAAATACCACAACGTAGCATTTACACCCATGAACCGACAGTGCATGGCAAACTCCATGACAAAAGCTCCAGACCGGGACTGCCCAGCTGTAGCCCGTAACTGTCACCTAGGCCTAGGCCCTCAACAGCAGCAGGCTTAGCGAGGTTCGACAGCCATGAGAACCGAGTTCTGCTGATTCCTGGTCTAGGGCTGCCCCTCCTGTTAGTAACCTGGCCAAGTCTGGAATAATAGGGTCGGGCCTGTAATTTAGGGTTAGGGGAAAGGTCAGGGTAGTGATACTGACTCAGTGAATTCCAATGTGAAGACAAAATTTACCCTGTGAATTAAAACATTTCCCTTTTAAGGCAAAAGTGCATTTGTATCTTTGAATGAGACACATATTGATCTAAGGAAAAACCTCTGCTTGGCTCGTGCAGCTAAGAACAATCCCATGTGGCTTACACTTGGACCACACATGCCCTGAAGATGGGGCCGCCAGTTATGGCTGCAGCAGGGAAAACACATTAGCTTATAAATATGCAGTGGGTTGAGACCGACACGACATGGTATTCCGGACACAGAAGCTGAGTTACCCTAGGAGGGAAGAGGTCTACCACGTAGGGTCCGGTTCTTGCTTAATCTGAGAGCTTCCATCAGTCTCCTTTATTTCTATCAAGAAAAACAAAAGGGAACTCTTTAATTGCACTACTCATGCAAATCTGCTCAATTATAAATCCACTCATAGCAAACTATTTACTAACATGATTTAACAAGAATAATAAGATACTAAAAATAACATTCTCAGAGACAACATTTCTTCAGCTGTAAGTCCTAAATTTTGCTACTTATGTTTTCAAAGTAACAGACATCTTAATCACATATGTATGTAAAGGACCCTCACTATCTAGGCTATATAGCAGTCATTCCATGGTTTCAGAATTCATTTAGAGTCACTTGAGGAAAATGGAACCAAAGAACCCATGAGTCATCTCTGAATACAATGTCCCTAGGCATAAAACTACAAATCCTATTCACCCAGAAACAAAAAGCAAAACCGCGAAAGTTCTAGTTTAAAAGTTGTAAAAACACCATTAATCCTTTGTCCTAATGAAAGTCTTAAGGAACTGTTTTGACAACCAGACTACCCTTTTTACCTTCTGTTGCAGGAACCTCCAACTGGCTTGGCTCAGCTGATTCTGAAAAGAAACACATGAAGATTTACTGTAACACTGTTCAAAGTTGTTTTCAATTATTTAAAGAGAACAGAGGGAGGAAAAGGAGAGAAAACTCTTCAAACTGTGTACACAAATCACAAGTCTAAGATGAAACGGCAGCCACAGACCCTTGGGATTAAACACACACTTACTCAACTAGACTTTCAAAAATCTACTCTTCTGAAATGTGTTAAGTAAGCTTACGAAACCAGTCTTAAATAACAATCTTAATCAACTCAGCTCTAACATGAAAGCAAGAAGTTCCTTTTTTATCCTCCTCCCTTCTTCTGCTGAGTTCCCTTTTAATAAAAACTTTTCATTACTTTCAATGAATCACAGTGGCAGGCCTAAACATTTGTTTCTAAGGAATTTAAAAACCACAGTACATACATGCATTTCCGCCCAACACAATCTGGCTTACAACCATCATTATAAACAAATGGCATGAAGAACAAAGTTAAAAAAGGTGACCTTCTCACTGAAAAACTGCATTCTATGACAACGATCTTAGGGTGCCTGACCTGATACCTGAGCCGGCACACTGGGATCAAACGGGATGTGGTCCATAGTTCTGTTAGGACCTACAAACTGAGTGTATTTCACAGGAGTCAAAGAAACAAAGTCTAAGTGTATGTATACACCTGTGTGCTGTGTAACTGCGTCTTTGAAGTCAGGCAAACATTAAGTATGTGAAGCCACATCATTTTATCTGACCTATTTTACTAAAAAAAGCAGGGATAGTCCTGTTTTACCCTCCTTAGTTTACCTTGTATCACGGGGCCTTCTGACTCACTCTGATCAACCAACTCTGAAAATAAAGCAAATTCATTTAATAATTTAATGGCATGTTTATTACAACTGAAAAGCATTTTTATAGACATTCTATTTTGATGCTCCGATTTTGCCACAACAGGTACTATTTTCCTTATGACAAGAAGGGAACAAACATTAAGAGTCCTGGTATTTCCCACCGAATACCTAATTCACAGTAACTACCACAAAATTCTACTACAGATTTGCACAATGAGGAGAACAAAATTGAACATTTTAAACATAAAGAGGGCAGAAAAGATTACAATACAGTGTTGTTTGAAACTAAAAACTAGAAGACAAGGGAATTGGGATTAATAAAAAAAAAATTTTATAGGAAAATAATTACAATGGGATTTCTTTTAACAACAAAGCCCCCTGGTGTGATCAGAGCTGAGTTTCAGAAAGATGACGTAAAATCTATGAAGCAAGACACCCCCTCCTTCACACAGACATCACCGGACATTGACACACTTGACCACAGCAGGGCATGGACTAAAAACAAAGTCTATAAAGAAAGAACTCATGGATTTGGGGTATAAGCAAATGAGTAAGTTTTATGATAAATCAAAACTCAAAACTGGAGGAGAAGAGAGGTAACCAAATCCATGATCCTGAAGTGTGAATGCCAGAGGACAGGGTCAAACAGTGTGAAGCAGGCGGGATGGCAGGGGACAGGTGTAATGACAGCACACCTCTCAGGTCAGGGGAGCAAATCAACAACTCACAAAGTTCTGTCACTGATGACTCCTGAACATGAAACCGAAGTGGCTTATATTTTCCCAATGAACAAACTATAGAACTGAAGTAGATGAATTTTTTATCTATGTATCTATGTATCTATGTATGTATCTATCTATCTATCTATCTAATCCTCACCCAAGGACATGCATTTTGATTCTATAGAGAGGGGGAGGGAGGGCTGAAGGCAGGGAGGGAGGGAGGGCTGAAGGCAGGGAGGGAGGGAGGGAGAGAGACATTAGTGTGAGAGAAACACGGGTCAGGTGCCCCCGCATGAGCCCTGACTGGGGACTGAACCTACAAGCCTTGGCTCATCGGATGACGCCCAACCGAGTCGCGCTAGCCAGGGGAATGTAGATGGACTTTAAAGAATTAGAATAATAATATTGACTGGAAAAAGACTGAAATGCCAATGGTATTAGAAAAGGATCACTCTCACTTAAAAAATTAATAAAACATAAAACACATGAGCACAATTAAGTTTTGCTAAAAACACTATTTAAAATGATATGAACATCAGCGAAACGGAGCATTTAATGTGTTCATGCAAATGTCTACCAGACACTATGCTTAATACTAACAGAAGCAAGCTAAATCACATTAAAAAGACCTATTTATTCCAGCACAGTAACTACAGAACAATATAAAAGTAATAAGAGCAGTGATAACAGTAACAAATATAGACTGTATTTCCTGAGGACATACTATACAGCCAGGCATTGTTCTGAGTCAGGGTCAACAAACTTTTTCATAAAGAGCAATTTAGTAAATATTTTAAGCTTTCCAGGTCACACAGTCTCTGTTGTAACTTCTGTCAACCCTGCTGTAAGCAAACTGGCCTGGCAGTGTTTTAATAAAACTTTATTTACAAACATGGGCAAGAGCCTGCTAACTCGTTTTAGATGCCTGACATATAATGAGTCATTTAAAATGTCCTAAAACTCCCAAAATGGGCACTAATTATTATCATTTTATAAATGAGTAAACTGAGATTTCAGAAAGTCAAGCAACTCACCCAATACACATCTAGAAAGTGCCTAGTGCTTTAACACTGAAGGCTAAATTAACAGTAACTTTGCATGGTCACTGCTATAGGCATAGTAAAATCTTCTGAGCTAAGTCTGTGGGCATACAGCCACACCCTCTCGTATTCCAAAAAAGAAAAAGACATCATGAAATACTCACGGTTATTAATCACAAGTCCTGGAAATGGTCTAAAGAAAGAAATAAATTGTACACAGTTTATTTTTACTCCACAAGATTTTACAAGTATTTTCAGTTTATACAACTAATTTTTAAACTATAAACATTTATGTGCTAGAACGAGGAATGCTATCCACTACTTTTTAGTCTTATATGATTTAAAAAAAATCCCCACCTAGGGACCTGTTTACTGATTTTAGAGAGAGGGGAAGGGAGGGAGACAGCGGGGAGAGAAACACCAATGTGAGAGAGAAATATCGATCAGTTGCCTCTGGTCTGTGCACCAACTAGGGAATGAATCCACAATTTAGGTACGTGCCCCAATCAGGAATCAAACCCACGACCTTTCGGTTTATGGGACTATGCTTCAACAAAGCCACCCTGGTCAGGGTTTAATCTTATATACTTTTTAATCAATCAACTGATATATATAAACGAGCGCCAATATGAAACGTCAGAAAATATTACACTAAAGATAGTGGGAAAACGAACGAACAAAAGAAAAGGGAATAGAGTAATTCTAGTGAAATGGTCTAATGGAAGAAGGCAGTTTCCCAGATCCCTGGGGCATGGCATAGAAAATAAACATTGGTTAAATGGGACCAGAAAAGGGGGGGAGGCATTTTAGGGAAAGGGTAACTGGAGAAGATGAGTAGATGAGAAAAAGCCTTGGAAGGGTAATAAATTTAGCTATTTCTAAGTGCTAGTCCTAAGCCATTTAAACTAGAAACAGTGGGAACTTTATGATGAACTGACTAGGATAGACTCAGAGATGGCTAAGTTTTTGTGAGCTGTAAGAGAAAAGTGAAGACACCTTGGGACTTCTGAGTAGGTGGATGGAAGAGAGGACATTTGTTGTACACTGACTGTGATAAGCACATATTAATGATGTCACTCTTTAATGCTGTTAGAGGGAGAGGTGTATCGATCACTCCTACTTTGTGGATAAGGAGCTGATGTTCTCAAAGGGAATAAGAACAATCTCGCTGTACAGTCAAGAAAACAGAAGTGACTTGGCTGATGTGGGACAGAACCCCTGAAATGCCTAAGACAGAAGCTGGCAAAAGTTTTCTGTAAAGGTCAGATAGTAAATATTTTACAGGCCAGCGTCTCTGTCCCAATGTGAAATTTACCACTATACCATGAAAGAAGCCATAGCCAATATGTAAAAAAACCCAGATATGACTATGTCTGAATAAGACTTCATAAAGACAGGAAACAGGCTGGATCTGGTCCACAGGCCATGGTTTGCTAACCCCCGGCCCTAAAACCCAGGGAATTAAGAGAGTCGGCTCAGGAAAGGGAGAATCTAATAGTACAATAACTCAAGTACTTGATTAATTTATTACATGGTAAACTTGATTCCATTACTACGTATGACTACATTTTAGAAGATGACAGCCTCGTGACCTGCAGATTTATTCTTACGGGCAAGTGGGGGACTCTCACCTAATGACTGTGAACTTAATGAACTCAGCTGAATCTAGGATCCTTCTCATGGAGCTGATTTCCAGGTAACTGGGGGCTTTGAATGATACGCCAGGAGGCATGCCATCAACCACCACGCAGCCAGGGTTAATTGTGATTTTCCTGTAGGGAACTTTCACAGGGAAACCCATACCAATAGCTTCACCTATAATGAGACAACAACATAAAGGCATAGATTAACCTATCAGCTTAGGGAATGTTGACAAAACGCATGATCAACATTTAATTTAAAGACTGTCTCCACTGTTAACTAAGGTCTCTGAACACTTCCAACAACCTTACATATAAACCTTAATTTTATTCACTTTGATATTGACCATTATCAACAGTACTGATATAATACATTTAATGTATTCTTACTAAAGAACTTTAGCAAAACCAAAATACTTATAACTTTATTTCTTTTTAAATAAGATTACAACTGTCTGAGCATAATCTACTGGTAAGATCTTATAGAAATAAAATGTCCTTGCTTACTGCAAGCTGTGCTATGCAAATGAAAACTTACCAAATTTACGACTGAAGAGGTCATTAACTTGTTCTCTTAGCTGTCTAGCTTTTTCAACTTTTGACAGTCTTTCATTATCATCATCTAAAAAAAAGTTAAGAGAAAAACCATAATAATTTAACAATGTCATTTTTATTCCAAGTAAATTTTAGGTTCTCTGTGTAACTCACTTTATGTTTTTGGAATATTTAAGCATTTTAAACTAATCAAGCTATAATTATTTAACCAAATGACTTAACAGTAATACCAAATGCTACAATTTTATTGCTGTTACAAAAGAACTTTCACCCGCTGTTTCATAGATTTTTAAAAATAAGACACTAGGTATCTGGGTAGTCAGTAGGTTTTAGCTCATGCAAACTGCAGTGAATTGCTTAGTGCGGATTAGCAATAAACTGACAAGGTGATGTATTTGTTTAATTTCTGCAGGGGATGGGAAGGAGGACACAACAACGTGCCATGTACTCAAGATCTCTGAGTGACCAAGGCAGACCCCAGTAATCCAAACGCTGAAAGTGAAAAAATGGAAGAAGAAACCACCCCACAGACTACGATAAAGGCGGAGAAATCATACCTGGAATTGTCACCTGAATGATGTTAAGATCTTCAACACCTGATGCAGTAGTATTAACATTGGGCGATGAATTTATTTTTCCTTAAAACAGAAACTTAAAATTACGACATATACAAAATGGAATGAAATATTCTCAAATAATGTGTTTACAATTCAGACCACACAAAATAGTATTTTAACCCAAACTTTTGTTCAAGGTTTGTTACTTTTCATGGAATGTTTTGTCATTTAGCGGTATTAAGCTTTCTGAAAGGCTTTTTACTTTTTTCTCTTCCTTGTGATGCTTAGTATAGCAGACACATAGAGATTCTCAATTATTAAAGAACTAAAAATAGTAAACTAATCAGAACTCCAATTCTGAATGAGCTTTCCTGGTTTTAGCTCAACAGCTGGTCTTTAAACAATGTTTGAACCACTGTTGCAAAAGGAATTTCTAATAGCATCTTTCCTGCGGCAAGAGCTTACTTGGAGGGCTCTTAGCGGAAGAAGTACTCTCCTTAATTGCCGTCTCAAACATTTCAGGCCTAAAAACAAGAGAGAAAAAAACATGCTAATTATCCAATGGTAAAACATTACAAATTAAACAAGTAGAAGATTTTAAAACCAGTAATCCTCTGTAAAAATACACTAGGTTCCGGAAGAACAGAAAAGCAACATTATCTCAAGGAACACGTACAAAAAATCTAATTATAATTGTGATTATAACATCCACCCAGACCTATCTAATTTAAACAGCTGTGTCTTCCCATGATTTTAGGATGTCCTGGGAAGATGCAGTGTTAGACGTGAGAATGGAAATAGGGAGCGCCCTGTATGCAGGTACCACGGAAACGTTAAGACAAGCTGTGAAAACCTGAGCAAGAGTCTTTCTTCTTAGGAAGCAGAAGCAGAGGCCACACCTCTAAGACTTGGACGAAAGGGCAAAAGGTGGCCATTATGCTTGGCAATATCAGCTTTGATTATTTGACAACTTCTCTGGGTGACTCGAAAGTAAGCATTAATAAACAAAACCTGTAATTCATTTCAATTAATTTCAAGTAATTCTTGAACATCAACATTATTTCCTAATTCTAACTGTTCCCACCTGTTTTAATCGTACTGGCTTAATTCATAGATCTCCAAGCAAATAGGAGAGAAATTTAACATGTTATGTAAGCTGGAGGAATAAAAGGGTTTATAAAAGTTAAATTCTAGCAGCGTCAACTATTAAAAAATACAACGGTGGGTAGATTTAACAAAATCAAGTTTAACAAAATCCTTCTGATAAGCTAGAGCCCCCCCTTCCCTCTTTTAACCAATTGTGAAAAATTTAAAACATATACAAAAGTACAGCTTAAAGAGCTTTTTTGACATTAGGGCTAATGTGGCCCTACCACAAAGGTGAATCCATATACCCACCTCCCAGCGTCAAACAGTATCAACTCATGGCCAATCTCATTTCATCTAATTTCCTTACTTTTTAATAATGAATTTAATTTTCGCTTTGTTTCTGAGTATCTTCTCCAGCCGTGGAATGCCAAAAGTAGATGGTCGTCGAAATGGCACACCCTCAGGTAAGCCTTCCACGTAAAAGTCTTCTGGGAAAGACTCAAATAATGCAAATGGCACTTTCACAGCTTGTTTAAGGCCAAGAGCTTCACCTACAAAACACACATGTACATTTCTCACATTTATAACTTAAAAAAAAAAAGAAAGCCTTCTAAAAAATGCACTTTAAATTATGTTTTACAGCAACTAAAATTACATTTTTAAAAAATCTCATAATTAAAAAAAAATTTTCTTAGCTCTGGCTGGTATGGTTCAGTTGATTGAGTGCTGGCCTGCAAACCAAAACAAATGGGTTGGTAGTTTGATTCCCAGTCAAGGCACATGCCTGGGCTGCAGGCCAGGCCCCCAGTGGGGAGAGTGCGAGAGGCAACCACACACTGATGTTTCCCCTTCTCTTTCTCCTTCCCTTCCCCTCTCTCTAAAAATAAATAAAATTAAAAAAAATTTTTTCCTTAAATTTCTTGATTTCCAGAAAAGTGGGAGAAATTATGAAATACATCCCTGCAAAACTCATACACTTCCAACAATAGCATAACTTAAATGTTGAACATTTTATTCTGTTCGCAGTCTTCTATTTTTAAAAACCTGTCTTATATTTTAATAATAATGTTTCAAAATAAACTTACCACATTTTTCATTGAAAAGATTTTCAACTTTTTGTTTTAGGTCTGTGATTTTGGCATTCCAGGCCTCTGTATGTAAAAAAACAAGATAGTTAATTTGTTAGTAATATTGACCAATATACCTTCCATAGCCAGGGGCTTATTATTTTACGTACAAAATAAGAAAATACATAGTTTTTTAAAACTGTCATGGCTTGACAACTACTCTAATATAGTGACACATTATTTGTTTGATTATCTAACTAATATGTTGGCTGCAAATAAATGACATATGCTAAAGCAAATAATAAAAAATAAATAAAGCCCCTAAATCTCCCGAAAGACAACTGTAGTATCCACTAGGTGCCAGGTATAGTTCTACCCTGTACATGATTTAGTATTTATAATCCTTGTAATAACTCTATGAAGCAGGAAGTAATGTTATCTCCATTTACAAATAAGGAAACTGAGGTACAGAAAAGTTAAGCAGCTTGCCCAGAGTCACAGAATTAAATAATACTGGCACCAGATTTGAACTCAACCAGTCTGACTCTATTAGTAAATGCTAAAATATACTGCTTACGAAATAAAAAACAATTAGTACAATATTTCTGTGAATTCCTTTCATTTAAAATGACAAAATCAAGAAAAATAAAATGCGTATTTACCAAAGGAAAACTCTCTCCCTCGGGGCTTAAAGGGAACATTAGAACCATTAGTCTGTGTTGGGGTTCGAACAGCTGAGGTCTGAGGGTTGTTGTTATTAGGGCCTAAAGAAGAATTAAAAAAACAAACAAAAAACCATAATCAACACACATTTAATCATACTTATTGAAGCCTAGCCTGTGCTGAAAAACAAAGTTAGATTCAAATAGTACATAAGCACCCCTACAATGAAAATGCGTTCTACTGCTAGTTCCACAAACTTCCGCCCATTATCCTACTTCCATCTCTACCACCGAGGCATTCTCCCCCACAACAGAATCAGCTTTCTGACTCACCAAAGGTTCATTCAATTCACTTAATGCTTCATCATGCCCTCTCGGAGCCATGTAACTCTTGGCCGCCTATGTTTGCTTATATGTTTTCCTTTCATCCCTTGAACACAAGCACAACTTTCAGTACAATTATATATTATCTCCACTGTGAAGCTTTCCTGTGGATTCTCCAGCTGATCCTGACATAGCCTTTCTTTGAATTCTTAGCACAACTTAGAAACAATCAGTTGTTTTCCAATAAATGAAAATCAATGTTAGTTTCAGTGATGCTTATAAACCCTAGGCCCTAAGCCTTCTTTACGTAGGGTCATCTAATGCTTAAACAATAAGCTTATCTTAATCTGAAACTAACGATTAAAAAAAATAGGCTTCAGGTCGAGAGGGCGATGTAGACAGACACGGCTCCCCTCTTAACACAGTCACATCCAAATTACAACTAAAATGTAGAACAACCATCACTCGAGACTGTAGGAAATAGACTGACTGGAATTCTGACAACTACAGAATTAAAGAAACCACATCCAACGAGATAAGTATGAGGGGTGGAGGTGAAGAATGGGCTGGTCCCATACCCACGTGTGGTGGATAAAAATTTCACAGGGATATCTCCGGAATGAGGAGTCCCAACCCCACACCAAGCCCCCCAGCCCAGAGTGCCAGGGCCAGGAAGATAAGTTTCCACAACTTCTGGCTGCAAAAACCAGTGGGTATTGAGTCAGTGAAAGAAACTTCAGGAGTCCCAAGCAGTTCCTCTTAAAGAACCCACACACAGTCTTAATCAGACTCACTCTCAGCTCCAGCACCAGGATAGCAGCTTGAAAGGCACCAGTGACATAAAGGGAGAAACTGAGGTGTCTGGCATCAAGGCAAACAGAGGCCATTGTCCCCTTTCTAAACCCTTCCCACACAGAGCCAGAGAACTGGCAAGTGGATCTATATCTGAGACTCATCAACCTGGCTAACACTATTTGACCCTCCTTAAAGATGCCTAGAGACTCTGCCCCACCCAACATATGGGCCCACCTGAGGTGCTTTTTCATATGAATGGCTAGTCTTGGCTCCTGCTTCACAACTTCCTACATCCTATCAAACAAGCAACAGCTGGCCTCAGTGAGCCCCAGGCACGGCACTGATTTACAGCTTGGCTTGCCTGTGAATCTCCAAGCCTGGCACAAGTCGCAGCCATCTTAGGTTGCTTTATAGCTCAGGAAGGGTGGCCACGGGCAAAACACAGGTGGGGCTGACCTTGGCCTGCGTCACCTAGGAAACCCCAGAACCTGCACACCCAGTGGACAGCAACAGGCCACGTTGGAGCACCACCACCCTGCCCCTCCACAGCTGATCCTCCACAGAGCGGGGAGGTTGGTGGTCAGTGGTCACAGCCATTTCTTGCAGCTGACTGACCTGGGTAAATCCCACTGACTTGCTAACAGGTGGGTTCACTCAAGCCTCAACTAAAAGAGGAGGGTGTACTCAGCCCACACAAAGGGTGCCTCTTGAGGACCCAGCTTGGGTGATAGGGGAGGCTGCACCACTGGTTCCCTACAAGGACACCTACATTAGGCCACACTACCAAGACAGGGAGTAATAGTAGCTTTACCTAATACACAGAAACAAACACAGGGAGCCTGCCAAAGTGAAGAGATAAACAAACATGACCCAAATGAAAGAACATATCAAAACTCCAGAAAAAGAACTAAACAAAATGGAGATAAGCAATCTGTCAGATGCAGAGTTCAAAACTGGTTATAAGGATGCTCCAGGAACGTACTGTGGACTTCAGCAGCATAAAAAAGAGCCAGTCAGAAACAAAGGATATGCTAATTAAAATAAAGAACAATTTACAAGGAAATAACAGTAGAGTGGATGAAGCTGAGATTCAAATCAAGGATTTGAAACACACGGAAGCAAAAAACAACCAAACAGAACAACAAGAAGAAAAAAAGAATAAAAAGAAATGAGGACAGTATAAGCAGCCCCCGGGACAACTTCAAGTGTTTCAACATCGGCATCATGGGAGGTCCAGAAGGAGAAGAGAAAGAGCAAGAACTGGAAATCTATTTGAAAAAGTTATGAAAGAAAATTTCCCTAATTTGGTGAAAGAAGTAGATGTGCAAGTAAATAGATGTGCAAGTCCAGCAAGCACTGAGAGTCCCAAACAAGATGGATGCAAAGAGGCCCACTCCAAGGCTCATCAGAATTAAAGTGCCAAAGGTTAAAGATAAAGAGAGAATCTTCAAAGCAGCAAGAGAAAAGAGGTTAGTAACCTACAGAAGAGTTCTGGTAAGACTGTGATGATTTCTCAAAAATAACCTCGCAGACCAGAAGGGATTGGCAAGAAATATTCAAAGTCATGAAAAGCAGGGAGGGACTTACAGCCAAAATTACTCCACCCAGCAAAGCTATCATTTAGACTCAAAGGGCAGATAAAGAGCTTCCCAGGCAAGAAAAAACTAAAGGAGTTCATCCTCACCAAACCATTATTATATGAAAAGTTAAAGGGACTTACTTAAAAAAGGAAATATATATATATATAAAAAAATAAAAAATACGAACAATAATAAAATGGCAAAAAATATA
Organism: Mormoops blainvillei; assembly: GCA_004026545.1. Taxonomy (NCBI): domain Eukaryota; kingdom Metazoa; phylum Chordata; class Mammalia; order Chiroptera; family Mormoopidae; genus Mormoops; species Mormoops blainvillei. The sequence goes on from PVJD01000722.1 coordinate 264,595, forward strand.
AATCAATAATTGAATCTAAAAAACAAACTAAGCAAACAAGAATGGAGACAGAATCATGGATAAAAGGAGCATTTTGTTGGTTACCAGATGGGAGGGGGGTGTGGGGGAATGGGAGAAGAGGTGAGGGGAGTAAGTACAAATAGGTAGTTACAGAACAGCCATGGGAATGTAAAGTACAGCACAGGAAATGGAGTAGCCAAAGAACTTACATGCATGACCCCTGGACATGAACAACAGTGGGGGTGTTGCCTGAGGGAGCAGGGGTTGTTGGGTGGAGGTGGGGGGGGGTGGCAAAAGGGGAAAAATCAGGACACCTGTAATAGTATAAGCAATAAAATATAACTAAAAAAAAAGAGTCCAAATAATGAAAAAAATAAAAGAAGTTAAGTTTCTTCAGATTTTTGGGGGAAAATAACCAACATTCTGAAAATACATCCTGAAACTCTGAATTTTCCAATTTGCAAAAATGTTTGTACAGGCTCCAGGCTTTGATCTGAATTGCCATTCTATTGAGTTGTCTACTTACTATGGCTGTCTTCACATAAAGACTTTTTGCTTAAAGAACAATTTCTGCAGCAATACTGTTAAGAGCTAAAAGTACGTACCAGTCACTGTACCAAGAATATCATATGTAGAAACTAATTTAGTTTTCATAGGCATCTCTACTTTACCTATGCAGAAACTGAGCCAAGGTGGTTATGTGGTCAATTATATCACTGGTAAGTCGTGTAGTTGGGATACCAACCTTCAGTGTCTAGCTCCTCAGCCTTTACCACTACACTATCTTTCTGAAACACTTGAAATACTTTCATGAATCACTTTCCAGATCTAAGCAATGGGTGGCAAATACACAGCACCATACAGCCACTCCTATCTTCCTTACTTAACCTGGATAGGGACTCAGAATCCGTAAGAGTATCAAAAGTGTCTCATGGCAATGCAGGATGAAGGTGAAACTTATCTGTTGTTCCCTATGAGATGTCAAGATCCAACATTCCAGCCTCAAAGTATCTCAAAAGTCCTGAATAAAAACCACAGCTTCCTTAGATAGCAGAGTGATGAAAGCAAGGTGTTTCTGGACCACCTGGCTCTATCAACCTGGTTTATCAGGCAAATATAACAATACAGAGGAAATCAGTACATTCTGTTCATCGTAATTCTGTATCAGGCTACCACGGTCATCTGAGTAACATCTCTGCTTACACTCCACACTTTTGAACAACATCTTAGTAACAACAGGGCAAGACAGGAAGAAATTTATGATCAGCTGACAGAACTGAGTAAAATATCTAGGTCATGTTCTAAATCAAGAAATTGGCCTTTGATTTATACTTAATGTGAAACAACACCATGCACACACTAGAATAACTACATTAAAGAGACTGAAAACACCAAGTACTATGAGGATGTGTAGAAAGCAACTGGAATTCCCACACATTCCTGGCAGGAGTGTAAAATAATAAAACCACTTTGGTAAACTGTTGGAAAGTTTCTTAGAAAGATAAAAACCCGGCAATTCCACTCTTAAATATCTATTCAAGAGAAAGAAAGCATATGTCATATTTGGTATGAAAATGTTCACAGAATCTTTACTAGAGAAAGACTAAAAATAAACCCAAATGTTCACTGACAAATGTATAAGCAAAATGTGGGGAATCCACACACGGAGTAATAACTCTCAACAGAAGAAGAAAAAAGAAATACTGCAATAGGCAACAAGTATAAATTTAATAAGACTATGCTGAGCAAAAGAAGGCAATTAGCCCTGGCTGGTGTAGCTCAGTACACTGAGCGCAGGTTCAATTCCCCAGTCAGGGCACATCAACCTGTGTGTTGCAGGCCAGGTCTCCAGCAGGGGGCACGCGAGAGGCAACCAAACATTGATGTCTCTCTCCTCTCTCCCTTCCCCTCTCTCTAAAACTAAATAAATAAAATCTTAAACAAAAAGAAAATAAAAAAGAAGGCAATCATAAAAAAATACAGCAATATTCCATTTATATGAAATTCTAGAACAGGCAGAAGTATTCTGTGGTGACAAAATGTGGATCAATGGTTGCCTGTGGCCTGAACTGTAAGGGACTGACTGCTGAGGAACACGGGGGAAAACATTTTAGGGTTGACTTAACTGATTATAACAAATATTTTTCAAAACTCAAACTGTATAATTAAAATGAAACATTTTATAATGAATAAATGTTATACCTAATCAATTTGATTTTTAAAGTAATAACAAATTCTACTTATAAGAATGATGCATAATTTAAAACAATGTATTAGTGAGGTACAAACAAAATACCTCCTTATCACTAAACTGACAGAAAGGTCCTGGACACAGACACAGCTATTACCAACTAGAATCACTTTAAAGTACTAACAACTATTTTATGGTATTTTAACCTATTTAAATTAAACTGAGTGCATTTATAGCACCAGAAAGCTACTGTGAGACAAGCACCTCTATTATTGGCACGGGTAAAGCAAAATAAAGTTATTAACTCTTTTCTTTTAAAGCAGACACCTCTAAAAATAGAGGAAAGTGTAAATGTACAAAGTGAGGATTTAATACTAAGATGGTATTTTTTCCAATTTAGAAACATAATGCCTGGTGTAATAAATAGGTTTGTTGCCTAAGCAAGGTAAGCGACGCAGCATGGGGGAAAGATTTTAGGATGATGCAGATATCCTCCATGTTGTATCTGCAGTTCCATAAGAAACTGTAGAATTAAAAACATATGTCCACACAAAAATTTGTACATGAATATTCATAGTTGCATTATTTGTAAGAGTCATAATGTGGACACAATGCAAATGTCCATTAAATAATGAATGGATAAACAAAATGTGGTATATCCACATAACGGAATATTATTCATCAATAAAAAGGAATGGATACCCATTAGGATGGATACTGCCTAAAAAGCAGAAAGTAAAACTGGCATCGAGGACGCGGGAATTCAAGCCCCTGGGGCACTGCCTACGGGAGCGTCACGGGAGCGTAAGAGGACGCCCGCCGCTGCAGCGGAAAATGGAGGCAGCCACTCAAAAACCTGAACAGGACCATGTAACCCAGTTCTACGCCTAGAGACAGAGCCAAGAGAATGGAAAAGAGGCACCTGAGCGGCTATTTGTACATCTAAGTTTATAGCAGTATTGTTCCCAAGGGCCAAAAGGTAGTCGTCAGAGGCTGGGTTGAGAGAGGAATTGGACGGGGAGTTACTGTTTAACAGGCAGTCTCAGCAGGACAGATGGAAAAAACCTGGAGATGGGAGGTGGTTACGATCACACAACGGTGTGAATGTACTAATGCCAATGAACTGTACACTTAAAAATGGTTAAAATGGAAAATTTTATGTCACATATATTTTAACCACAGCTTTTTTTAAAGTGGGAGGAAAAAAGGAACAGAGTACTAGTACATGCTACAAAATAGATGAACCTAGAAAATGAAAGAAACTAGTTGCAAGGAACCACATATTACATGATTCTATTTATAGGAAACGTCCAGAACAGATATATCCATAGAGACAAAAAAAATAGATCAGTGGTGGGAAATGGGATGGGTGTTTTTTTTACCCCCCCAGGTGATGATAATGTTCTGGAGTTATATACTATTGATGGTTGTACAACCTTATGAATATGCTAAAAACTACTAGATTGTGTATCTTAAAATGGTGAATTTTATATGTGAATTATATATCAATTTAAAAACAGCATGAGTTAAGTACTATTCTTGTTTCCATTTTACAGATACATTCACTAACTAAAACACAGATACTTCAGTTATATGCCTAAAATTCAAAACCACACACACTGGTCTCAGTACCTGTGCTTTATTTTAAAATCTTTTTTTTTCTTGGTCACCCAAAAGCTCAAGCAAAAATCTGTTAGGGGATTCTAGAAAAGCACCTTGCTTGCCCTAACAATTAGTGCAGGCAGGACTGAGGCTGCAGGCCGTCTATCTACATCTTGCCATGAACGCAGACATGATCGCTGAGGCTCTGTGGTCATCCTGCTCCCATGAAGGGTCTCCAGGAAACAGCGAGGCCAGTCTAACTGGTTTTGAGCTACTGAAGGAAACCTACCATCAGGGTTTTTTGTATGTGAGAAAAACATGCAAGTTACACTACTGGCTGCAAAAGAATACAATCCTAAATTATAACCTTACTTCTACAGGCCTAATCATTTTAATCCATTACATTCACTCTTCACTTCTCTAGTTTCCTAACATCAAATTGATAAACAAGTTTACTTGGTAAGCTTTGCTTTAACAGGTGCAATGGAGAAAGTTTAAAAATACAAGAATAACTTCCAGAAGTATATCCTCGTGTATGAACTGACAATTATGAATTAAATCTATTTTGGGGAAATGTGCTAATTCTAATAATCTACAGTATAAGAGTGCCTATAAAAATGGTGTGTGTTAAATGGCTGTTTGAAACATCCACGAATTAATTTACCAGAGATCAGGACACCAGTATATACACAATGTAACTTTATCCTAGTTTCAAAAAGAGGAAAAAAAGTTTCAAAGTTGTAGTGACTTTAGTACATGTTGTCCTCTGTGTCTTTAAGCCTTTCTTAATGTCCAGAATGTTTTAAAATAAGATAGTTTGTAACCCTACCAGGGCTCTTTGCCAGCAGTCTCCTTTCTCGAGCTATGCACTGTTTCCTTACGCCACCTTTACCCCCAACACAGAATATAGTGTATACTGTAAAATGTAGATAAAATGAAGATAGCATGGATCAATCATTTCAAGAAAACAACTATTACGTCCCTAGAATCAGCTGATTCCAGGACTCTTCTGGTCACTGATACCCTAAAAGTTCCTAAGGTAACAAGTACGGCTGCAACAAGACACAAAATTATGCTCCCTAAAACATGAAAGTATCTGTCATCAAACTGTGTTACTGTATTTAATCAGCACCTTTGCTCAGGCCATGGCTCTCTCCTGAATGACACTCCTGTGTCTCTGCTAGAAGATACTCTACTCTTCCAGCAAAGCCTAATTTAAATGTAGTCTTTTCTATGAAGCTTCCATCACCATCTTATGCAATACCACACTGTTCATGTCGTTAAAATCTATCTGGTTTCAGGCCCAGGTTTGTCTGGTTCCTCAGCTTCTGTATCTTTCTACTGAAAGTAACACCACAAGCATCTTATTACTTTGTACTTGAGTTCTTCCAGGAAAGTATGGAAAACTTGTGTGTTAGAGAAGTCTACCCCAGATCTTATTCAAAAGGAGGAACGTAAAGGATTGAGCACATTTAAATTTAATTCTTGCAATTTTTAACAGAAATGATTAAACTGGTGTATGATGTCTATAAATTGCACAAAGATTCCTGAATAGGGATGGACTAAGGCTCCACTTAGTATCAACATGAAAATTCAATACAAAGCTGGAGGTTATGTTACAACAAAGAATTATCCTAATGCATTAATGCTTTTCTTCTGCATTAACGAAAAGATGGAAGGAAATGTGCACACCTAAGAGTAGGCTGAGGATTGTAATATTGTACAAAGTACTTTAATACTGTGATCCTGAAAAGAGAAGAATCCCCACAGACCCAGTGGAAGTGGAGAGAAGGAAGTGAACCTGAGGATGTAGAAGAACTAGCTTAATCCAAGGGACTGCTGTTTAAACCATCCCTAAACTTTCTTTCCTGAAAAGAGAAAAAGGAGGACATAAAAATATTCCACACATTCCTGTCCGCATCCTTACTGTTTTGATAGGATAGAAAAGTATTTTAGGGACTTTCTTGCAAGTAGTTTACAATATGTGCTCAATGAACATCATGTTAACCTTTTGAAAATTTCAATTAGAAACATTCGGAAATTTAACTTTAATCAGGCAGTCTATTCCTATCTAAAACCAGTTTTGTAAAATCTCATCTGCATAAAAATACACACTGATCTGAAGAATCAACAGACGAAACTAGCGAACTGGAAAACCAACAGAAACATGTGGCAGAGTGGTCTCACCTTCCACAGTAACCTCAATTTCAGGAACTTTTGAATTACTCCCAGGGCTTCGTGGTCTTTTTGGGGACTGCAAGGCTGTAAAGGAAGCACACAATCACTTTTATATATTATACGAAAAAAACCAGAAGGGGATGCTTTTATAAGAGCAGAGTATTAAAATTCATACAGTTTAGCTCTTTTCAAAGAAACCTAAAAAATTAAACTGGTTGTGTAATCCTCCACATAAGTCTCAACAAAGCTGTGGAAATATGAATGGAGGAGGATTGCAAACATGAAATTTTCAACGAATGTTTGAAAAAATAAAAGGTCCATTAAATAAAATACCTTAAAAATATTGGCCAATGATTCAGTATGATTTGGATAATGTTGAAAAATAATGTTTTAATGCACTGAAGTATAATAAAGAGCATATACAATCTCTTACCTTTAGTGTTTATTTTACTAGCCATTCCAGGAGGCAAGTAGGAAATAACTAGTTCAGGTCTAGAGAAAAAACCAAGAAGCATTACAGTAACCAGTGTAATATTGGTCTTCACAGCCAGTAAAAATGATCATGACCAATGTTTTTTATAAAGGCGATCCTGGGATCATTCTGTAATGCAACAATATGCCTATCTTTCTGGACCAAAAACCTCACTTTTCCTTCCCATAACTATCTGCTAAATAATGTTAGAATGAGCAAATAACTTCTTTCATGGAAATAAAAATTAACTCTAGTTTCCTCAGCTACTAAAATTCTAGAGACATATAACTAAAGAATTTAATCAGTGAAATTCGGCCTTGGTTGGTGTGTCTCAGTGGACTGAGCGTTGGCCTGCGAACCAAAGGGTCGCCAGTTCGATTTCCAGTCAAGGGCACATGCTTGGGTTGCAGGCCTGGTCCCCAGCAGGGGGTGCGTAAGAGGCAACCACACATTGATGTTTCTATCCCTCTTTCTCTCTTCCTTCCCCTCTCTAAAAAAAAAAATGAATAAATAAAATAAAGTAAAATAAAATAAAATCTTTAAACAAACAAACAAAATTCAGCTGTTCATAAGTTTAACCAGGAATGAGAGAGAAGATAAAATCAGCATTTTCATCTTCCATTCAACTACTTAGGACTACTAAGAGACATACCGTCTCTAACCCACTTGACCACCACCACTGTGAGGCAGGTGTTACAATTCTCCTTGTACTAATGAAGAAAAATCAAGTACAAGTGAGATTTGCAAAGGTAATGGACAAGGCCAGAACTGGTAGCTCAGGGACATGCTTTTGCACCATGAATTTCAAAGCCTTAGCTGTCACATGTAGCTAGAAAATAATTTAAATAAAAATAAAACTTTATCATTGTAATTCTAGAAATGACTACACTGGCAAAAAGAACTTACTTTTTAACAACAAACTTGATTTTATTACTGCCACGGACAATCCTTTCAAGTCGTGGAATTCCAAACCAAGTAGGGCTTCGAAAGGGAATTCCTTCTGGCAAGCCTTCTACATAAAGGAACTCAGGATTTGATTCGAACACAGGGTATGGTACTTTTACTGCCTCTGTGAGTCCAAGAGCTTGAGCTGAAATTTTAAGAAAATATAACTTACAGAAGGTAAAATTTTACTCTTTTATTTTTGTCTGATAGCATTCTCTTTTTATTTATTATCTTTTTATTGAGATATAATTGACATATAACACATTAGTTTCAGGTGTACAATATAACAATACAGTATTTGTACATATTGCACAATGTTCAGCACAATTAATCCAGTTAACATCTGGGCTTTATCAAATGTTTTTTGCAAAAGTTCCCTACAATCTATTAATATCTATTTAATATGAAGGCATTTGCTCAGTATATTGTGAAAAACTGAAGAACAAGCCTAAAAAATAAGTACTTTTAAGATGAACATTTTAACACTTCAAATCGAAAGGATAGTTTATATTATTAGTCAAAAGTATCTCTAGGCTCCGGGCAGAAATGAACCGTAGCCATCCCGCACTTAAACGGTATGTACCCAGCCTGTGTGTCGTCATCTAGTGCAAGACTGCAGTTTAAAAAATAAGTTGCATATGACGTATCTAAGCAGAACTCAAGTTACAGATCAGAGGCAGAGTAATTAAGACTCCTGGTCTCCAACACACACACCATCGTCAATGCCAGGCAGTAAAATGATGGACGGGACTGCACATGGAATCCTGCTATCACTCCCACTCCTTACTTCCTTCTCCATGACAGACACACCCAATCAACTGAAACACTTGCTGAGCCTCCTCAGAGTCCTCAAGACAGCACTCCGGGAAAACGCTGTCAACAAATCTATGTTGAAACAAATGGTGAAACCTATTTGCCAGTTGGTATTAGCCAGATTAAAAGTACAGACAGTGGAACTGAGATTTATCCCAACTCCTCCCTTCCTCTCCCATTTTGACATATGATAAAACTGAATCCAAGAGAAATAAATAGTGAATTTAGTAGCAGAAATAAACTAAAACCCAGCTTCTGGGACTGTCCTTCTTTAGATCCTCGGCTGCTATAATACATTCAGAACTCTGCCTTTCATTTGTTTTTAAATTAAAACATAATCACTGAGCTTTACTTACCAAATTTCAGATTAAAAATCTCTTCCACTTGCTTCCGTAGCTTAGTAATTCTGACATTCCAATCTTCTTTGACTAGAAGGCAAAAAATAAAAATAAAAATCTAACAATGCTCCTTATTGGTTCTGACACAAAATTAGATCAGAAGCTGTTTTTGTATTCGTTTCACTGTACGATCTAGTGATGCTCTATTTTGTTGAAGATCAGAAACTTTGGGTCTTAAAGAGAATGATGTCCTGCACTTGTCAAATATCAGAAGAACTGAGGGAAATAGGATTTAAATTTAAGTTCACATTGTAAATAAAGAACTTGTTGATAGGAATGGTCTAAATGAGTGGTTTTCAAACACTCCTCCTTGGAGTCCCCTCAGAGAATCCTGTGGGGACTGGGAAGGCCAGTTGTGTAAGGCTCCAGGCCTCCTACACCAAGTTCAACCACAACGGCTCCAGTTGTATTTACTTTCCATACAGGCATTCTTTGTTTTATTAAACAGATACGTGCCTAGAAATCCACACGAAGCAAAACCCCACTAACCACAGCAAGAAATAAATGGTAAAGAAATGGAAATAAATTGTAGAAATAAATGTTAAAGAGATTAGAGAGTTGTCATTCAATACTACTCGTACCTACAACCTGGTTTATTTCCTTACCCCTTATTTATAAGACAACCACTCCCTTTTAAATGTAACTTAAGCTCTGGCTGATGTGGCTCAGTGGATTGAGTGTTGGCCTGCGAGCCAAAGGGTCGCCGGTTCAGTTCCCAATCTAGGACACATGCCTGGGTTGCAGAGCCAGGTCCCCAGTAGGGGGAACATGATAGGCAACCACACACTGATGTTTCTCTCCTTCTCTTTCTCCCTCTCTTCCCCTCTCTAAAAATAAATAAATAAGATCTTTAAAAAAAAATAAGTGTAATATAAAAATAAAGAAAAAATAAGCCATTACAAAGGCATTTAGGATGTCACTCACTGGGACAGATAATCAGGGCTTGTTTGGTGAAGTTGAAAATGATGAAGATGGACGTAGGGTACAATGGAGGGATGACTAGAGGCATTGGGTACGGGAAGGAGGTGAAGAGAGAGCATGAGAAAGAGGAGAAAGGGCAGAGAATCACATTAAGTGTGAAAGTCACCAGTGTTTGCTGACAAAGGCAGTGGAAGATGTTGGAGAAGTTCTGAAAATACAGCTAAAGTTGGTGGCCTCAAGAAGTCTTTTAATGTTTCTTTACTTTTACTGTAAAAGTACTTTAAAAGAAAATCTGGCATCTCAAGGGTTTAACACAGTAGCTCAACCATTCAACCAGAGTAACTCTGGTACAAATCAAATCTGAATTATTACTGAAAAGATATCTAGCCTCTCCTTTCCCAAGGCAAAAAGCTTCTGTTAACTTTCTGCACTGTCACTCCTGCCACACCCTTCACTTCCTTCTCTGGTATTTGCTACTCTAATAAAAAAGATCTCTGAACTACTCCTCACAAGAGCCATGTAACACCCCCTCATTCTTCCATTCAAAGCTCAATTACTTGGCTAGCATGACAACTTTCTCACAGCTGACATACATCTTTTACCAAATTGAAGGCAAAGTGCGCCTACAATGTATTTAAGCACACAACTGTCACCTAATCCCAGGTCACGCCAAGAATTAGGGAGGCAATAGTAACTAACAAAATCCTTCTGTCATGTAGTCTACCACTTGAGTTGGTCCAGCAAAATGCTAATGTCTGGTTCACTGACAGACCAAGTTAAGATTTCACTGGAGTGAACAATGACAACCATTAACTCTTTCCAAAATCTATGAATAATAAGAGGCCAAACATTGTTAATAATTCAGAGAATCAAGATTCTTCTTTTGATAATAGGCCTAAATTATCTATGCCAAAATACAGCAGCAGATCCAGTACTGCTGAAATGACTTTACTCAGTCCTTGGAGTAACATGTATGGTGCCTGTATATCCTTTCAGTGGTACATGTTTAACATTTTCTGTTTGTGGTCAATATTAGAACTGCCCCTAAGAAAAGCAGTGATCAATCACATTAGCCACAGCTTAGAATTCGAGGCCTGTCTTGAGAAATGAGGCTCATACATAGACTTTCATCATATTCTGCCTTATTCATATTAAAGCTCTACCTTTGGGAATGTTTTTCTTCCTATTACTTCCCTTAGCCAAGTCTGTGTCATATCCAATGTTCAATTCATCCCCAATACTTTGTTTCTTTGCCTAAAACAAAAGCATGCTGAGGAGGCTGCTGTGCTGATTTTGATGCTCAACCTGAATATTAAACGTTGACTATATCTTCTCCCCTGCACAATACCTGGCACAGGATAATTTTTATTCCCTAGTTCAGTACTTCTCAACCACTTCTCATGCCATGATAAAAACAAAATTATACAGTCTATTTGGCATACTGGGCTGACCTTTACCAGTAACCTCAGGTATCCTAAGAGTTGAAGGATCAGTATTTTAGCACAAATAACCCGACCTTAGTGTTTACAAGAATGATTAACTACATGAATTTAGAAACAACCATTAGTCCTTAGCAACAGAAGCCCCTAAGACTATAAAAGATCTACAAGCTGTAGTCACTTTTCTGACATTATGCAATGATAAACAAAAAGATGTGAAAGAAATAAAAGCAGGCTTATGGCTCAAATAAAGAAAATAAAACCATTAACAAAACTGAGACTGAGACTTCACAGTTCTTTTTACTAGGCAGGGACATCAGAGCAGCTGCAGGAATTGCAGTGCTTGTCATTTAAAAAACAGGGTCTGTGTAAATAAAGATTAAGGTCTAAACCCACATGGTCTGAACGGTCTGACAAACTAGCCACATTTGGCAACTGAGCACTTGAAACGTGGCTAGTTTAAATGAGACAGAGCGTAAAATACACATGGGCATTTCAAATAAAATGTAAACATATAAAATAAAGAATGTAAAATTCTCTATCATGTACTTTTTATATTGATTAGAGGTTGAAACAGATTTGGCTACAAGAAAATTTAAAATGACAAGTAGCTTGCATTTGTGACATACTTTTTATTCTTACTGAACACTGCTGGTCTAAACTCAAAGCTCAACTTTTCCAAAACTGCTTATGTTCATATTGATAAATCAAAAAATGTCTGTACCGAGCTTCCTCAAAAGATATTTCTGGGGAAAAAAGAGGAATTCCATCATTTGAAAAGATTTTTTTAAAAGCTTAAAAACAACTGATCTAATAATAAGCTTTTTAAAAAGAAATTCACAATTATTTTACCTGGTGTATTGGTTCTTGGTTGAGTAACTTCAGTAGTACTGTGAGTCAGAAGCTCTGGTCTGTAAAAATACAGCTGACATTAGTAACAGAGCATTTAGGAGTGTCTTGAAGGCTTTCCCCACACATCTGTGCATTGCTAATGATTTTCAATACGGTTCATTCTGTCTTTCTTTGCAGGGAAAAGTATCATTGTGGAGACTCCGGATTATTTAGAAAACAGCAATTTTAACAGATTCAGGTGGAACTGACTGTGTCCTCAAAGGTGTTTTAAGCTTAAATGGACAAAACCGTCACCTTTTCCCCCGACCAGTTCAACATTCTGTTTCTAAACCTCGGATGAACTATACTACAATACAGATAGAAATATCTAGCTATGTCACCCTAAAGTTGCCGCTCCCTTCTACAATTAGCCCAACAAACATACACAAATACACAATCCCCAAAGATTAAGTATTAGAGTGTACACGCAATCCTTCTGTAGTAAAGAAAGGCTTTCTGTTCACACCCCCTGCTCCCAAATTACCCATTCTGCTATCCTTCAAACCAAAGCCAAAACAGCATTTCTAAAATGCAAATCCAAATTACTTAATCACTCCACTGACTGCATAAGACATAAGGCCTTCTCTCCACTTGGCGACCTCCATCTATCATGCCATCTCACTCATTCCATGCAGAATGGTGTAGTTACGTAAACATTAAAGTACATTTGACACCTTCCTGTTCCTACCTGTATTATTTCCTTTATTTCAAACATCTGTTCTCTAATCTCTACACACAACTGACCAATCCACATGCTACCCTTTGTCTTCTTCCCCAAAGTGCTCAGTAATACTTTATTTCATTTATCTCTGTGATAAGCCTTCCAAAAGCAATTTTGTACATCTGGTACCTGATACTAAATAAACATTTGCTCAATAAATCAATCTAAATGTAACACCTTAATTCTGAATACCAGAGTCAGTCCAACTGAAGGGAAACAAAAGGCCCATTTCCATGAAATTAAATCTTTTCTTAAAGACAACATTAAATTTGTTTCTGTAGATTATAACCTTACCTTTTAATAACAAATTTAATTCGATTGCCCACTTGAATGATTTTTTCCAGCCTTGGGATTCCATACCATGAGGGACTTCTAAAGGGAATGTTTTCTGGTAGTCCTTCCACGTAGAGATCATTAGGATGGGCCTCAAATTTCTGGTAAGGCACAGCCTTGGCTTCAGTGCTCCCCAAGGCTTCAGCTTTACAAAAGAAAAGCAATTCAGGAGACTAAGTTTCTGCTGACATCAAATTTTAGTACGGTCCAAAGCAATGTACATGTCAACTTTTTAAAAAGGCAAGTCTACTCTGGACACACATATGCTAACTACTAAAACAGACTTAATGCGGCAAATGCAATACCAAAGAGTCCTTGGTCAAGGGCGACTTGTGGTGGACTTAATTTCCCTGATTCTAAGACCATCTTAATAATGCTAAGATCTTAAAAAAAATCTGTTCGTATCTTTGGAAAGAAATAAAAAAAGAAAATTATGACACAATAAAGAACACTACTTAAATACTACTTTTTCAAATATTTGAAGACAGATTTTTGCTACTTAATGTTTAGAGTGTAATAATCCTTTTATTGATTTCTGCAATGGTGAGATTAATATTCTTTACCCTTTAAACACCATGAGTGCACCATTTTACAAGGAAATAACCCTCTGCAAAGAATTTATGGAATGGGAAATAAAAATGGTAAGCAGAGACTGGTTTAGATTAAAAAAGACATATCAACCAAAGTTACTGTATGAACCTTATTTATTCAGATCTACATTCAAAGTAAAAACTTCACAGACACTTTCTGGATGAATGAGGAAGCTCCATGAAGGACTGGATAAGAGCGGATACAAAGAAAAAGTTAATCCTGCCAGGTATGATAATAAATGACACTGTACTTGTGTAAGAAAATGTCAACACTGTCATGGATGCACACTAAATAAGGAAAATAAGAGAACACCCAAAAGAGGAAAAGATGAACAAATGTGGAAAAAATCTTAATGATCACTGGATTTAAAGTTGGGTATATTTTTCTACTTTTGAACAGGTATAGAATTGAAATTTTAAGATGTAGATATGAAAGTCCTAATCCCTGCTCTGAAACCACATCCAAACAGTTTTAATAAGAGTCAAACAGGACTTCTAGCCAAGATGGAGGCACAGGGAAGATATACTTTGCCTCCTTGCACAAGCAAAAGAAGGACAAAAAGAAATTTAAAAACAAAAAACAACAAGAACAACCAGAAAATCGAACTGTATGGAAGTCCGATAACCAAGGTGTTAAAGAAGAAACATTCATCCAGACTGGTTGGAGGGGAGGAGATCAGAAGCCAGGGCGGAGAGGATGAGGAGCAATGAGGCGGCTGGAGGACCCAGCTGGGGAGACAACAGCTGGCAGTCCCATATTTGCGTGCATATAAAACAGGAGGAACAACAGGGGAGCGAGATAGACAGCACAACCCAGGGTTCCAGCACAGGAAAAGAAAGCCTCAAAACCTCTGGCTGTAAAAACCTGTGAGGGTTGTGGCGGTGAGAGACACTCCCAGCCTCACAGGAGTGTTCGATGGAGAGACCCACAGGGTCCTAGAATGTACACAAACCCACCCACCTGGGAATCAGCACCAGAAGGGCACAACTGGATTGTGGGTGGCGGATAAGGTGACTGAAAGCACAGGCAGAGCTGAGCAAGAGACATTGTTGCCTCTCAGACCCCTCCCCCACGTACGGCACCACAACGCAGCTACATGAGTTACCAGCCCTGGTGAATACCTAAGGCTTCGCCCCTTACAACGTTGAATAAGTGTGTTGAGACAAAGAAATATGGCCCAAATGAAAGAACAGATCGAAACTCAAAAAAAAAAAAAAAAGAAAAGAACTAAGCAACAAAGAGATAGCCAAGCCTATCAGATGCAGAGTTCAAAACACTGGTAATCAGGATGCTCACAGAAATGGTTGAGTATGGTCACAAAATTGAGGAAAAAGTGAAGGCTATGCAAAGTGAAATAAAGAAATATACAAGGAACCAACAGTGAAGGGAAGGAAATCAGGACTCAAATCAATGATTTGGAGCAGAAGGAAGAAATACACATTCACCTGGAACAGAAGGAAGGAATAAGAATTCAAAAAAAATGAGGAGAGGCTTAGGAATCTCCGGACAACTTTAAACACTCTGACTTCCAAATCACAGGGGTACCAGAAGGAGAAGAGGAAGAGCAAGACATTGAAAACTTATTTGAAAAAAGAATGAAGGAAAACTTCCCCAATCTGGCAAAGGAAATAAGACTTACAGGAATTCCAGAAGCTCAGAGTCTCCCAAAGAAGCTGGACTCAAGGAAGCACATACCAAGGGGCATCATCATTACCCAAGATTAAAGATAAGGAGAGAATCTTGAAAGCAGCAAAGGAAAAGGAGACAGTTATCTACAAAGGAGTTCCCATAAGACTATCAGCTGATTTCTCAAAAGAAACCTTTCAGGCAAGAAGAGTCTGGAAAGAAGCATTCAAAGTCATGAAAGGCAGGGACCTAAATCCAAGATTACTTTATCCAGCAAAGCTATCATTTAGAATGGAAAGGCAGATAAAGTGCTTCCCAGATAAGGTCAAGTTAAAGGAGTTCATTATCACCAAGCCCATATTATATGAAATGTTAAAGGGACTTATCTAAGAAAAAGAAGATGATCAAAAATATGAATAGTAAAATGACAACCAGCTCACAACTATCAACAACTGAACCTAAAAAAAAAACAAAAACAAACTATGCAAACAACAATAAAAATGAAAGCCAATGAGACATGAAAAAAAAATCGAGAGTCATTAAAGTCGAAACTGTCCTATTATAATAGTGTTAAAAAGAAAAATACGTAGAAAAACAACTACACTGAATGCCACTAAGAAGCAGAATAGAGCAGGAGAAGAGAGTTACTTCTGCCAAACAGGTTGCTATGATAAACCAAGTCTAGGTATTTGAAGCGTTTGGGGACACAGGCACAGCAAGCACAACGAATGAGATAACTGCTGCAGTGTGGTCATGTGACATTTTCTGATAACCACCTGTGTACTACATAGCACTCCAGTGACACAGCCACTGAAGGTCTCCTTTATTCCAGAGAAGCACACTAAACACTGTTAAAAGATCCCAAGACAAAATGTTTCCAAAATTGTGAAATGCCCTACACCAAATAAACTATACTGCATTGAAAAAAAATTACACAGAAAAATATCTGGGGGTTTGTTATACTATTTTCTTTCAAAGAGGTTTAAAAGTTTTCATAACACATATCTGAAAACAAAAGAAAACTGGAAATGAGTCATATTCACTGTATTTACTTTTGTAAAGCAAAGTTTAGGAAAATTATTCTATAACATACTTTAGTTGGGAGAAAATTAGACTTACCAAATTTTTTGCAGAAAAGCTGGTCTACCATCTTTCGTAATTTGGTGATTCTGGCATACCACTCTTCCTTTACTGCAAGAATAACAAATACAAAAATTTCCTCAATTTGATGGTATTAATATATTATAATTTAAAAACAGGCAGTATTATTTTTCTCTTCTGACTAAAATTATTTCTAGCATTTCAGAATGTGTTAAAACAGTGCTGACACTGAACAGAATGAGTAAGAAAAAACAGAACACGGACAAAATGGAAATTTATAACTGAAGAATAATTAAGTGTCATAATTAATGGTAGGAAATAGCACAATTCAGTTTACTCAAGAACAGCTCACAGGGGATTTTTGCAATGATAAATTTAGGCATTTACAACTATTAGCAATTATTCCATCACACAAACTCTAAAGTGATACACTTGAGAGTGCAAATTCTTTAATTTTTAATTTTTATTTATTGATTTGAGAGAGAGAGAAACACTGATTTGTTGATTACTTATTTATGTATTCATTGGTTGATTCTTGTATGCACCCCTACCAGGGATGGAACCTGCAACCTTGGCATATGGGGACGATGCTCTAACCAACTGAGCTACCTGGCCAGGGCTCAAATTCTATTTCACATACACAACCCCACTCCACTCCAGAGCAAAAGCAAGCAAGAACACACATCACGACTGTATTTCCTTCAAAATACATCTAACAAGCAAGTGATGAAACTGTTGACCATATGCTTTAAGAAGTTTACCTTTTTATGTCCTGGGTATAATAACAAATTATTATTCAACTCGTTAATGTTGACTTGGGTAATAAATCATTTAACACTTTATACCAGGTAACATTTGCATTTTAAAAGTAGAACAGACATGTCCTGGCTGGGTGTTTTAGTCGGTTGGAACGTTGTCCGGTACACCAAAAGTTCGTGAGTTTGAGGTCTGGTCAGGGCACCTACCAAGGTTGTGGGTTCGATCCCCGGCTGGGGCATATATGGGAGGCAACTGATCAATGTTTCCCTCCCACATGGATGCTTCTCTCTCTCTCTAACAAATAAACATATCCTTGAGTGAGGATTAAAAAAAAAAAAGGTACAGCAGACATGCTTCTTTAGTCTACCCAAAAATATGATGCAGACTTGTACTTATTTATAATGGGTTATTAAAAAGAAAATGAGTTTACACTTCGAGAGTACTGGACAATATTTTGACATTGTGTATTTCTTACACATAATGCTCTGATTTGACACAAGACTGGAGACCTACCTCCTGAAGCTGGTTTATCAAGCTGTAAGTCTTCACGTGTTGAATTCAGAAGTTCATGTCTGCAAGGTGAAGAAAAGTACTAAATATTCAAAGTAATATTGAGCAAAACTAGTAACTACTAGTACTTATTTAATATTCCGTCATCAAGACCAGTTTAAAAAGAAAGGACAATCTGGAGTCTTGGGTACAATTAAATCCTAATTTCTTGAGATTTACTCAGAGTAATAAAGCTAAATGGTTACACGTTGTTTGATAAGGTGCTTCACAGAACCTACATCCTCAAAGAAAGAGTTAATTATGCAAACCAAAGGCATCTTATAAAAGCAGAACACCACAGGAAACAATCTACGAAAATTTTATATGAGATCCTTTAATTTTACACTTCATTCAAGACTACCTTACTTCAAGGTATCTACAAAGTCTGTCTGGAAAAAGTCCAGCCATTGTTAATTAATGAGAACGGTTTGTGCCACGTCACTGTAACCTGGCAGCCAAGGAGAGCAGACTGCAATGTGAACGCATGAAAAATGATACCTTCACTGTAGTAGTCATTGGGGGTGGTAGATGCCACTCAGTCAGCATGTGTATTGTGAGACAGTCGCATTCAAAATGACTGAGTGAGTAGAGCAACGAATCTCCATCAAATTTTGCGTTAAGCTTTGAACATTTCTCCACAGAAACTATTCAGATGACTTAGAAGACTTTCGGGGACAATGCAGTAAGTGCAGCCCAAATTAAGTGTGGCATAAATACTTCAAAGATATTCAAGAATCTGTTGAAAGTGACCCACTCTCTGGAAGGCCTACAACAAGCAGAACACCTGAGAATGTTGAACCTGTACAGGCTGCAATCAACAAAGGTGGGCAACTGACAGTGCAAGAACTAGAAGCTGGTCTGGGGATCCCAAAAACTACTGGGTCTGAGATTTTGATGTAGGATCTCATCATGAAATGTGTCGTGGCAAAATTTGTTCCCTGGTTTTTGCTACCAGAGCAGAAGGAACAACTTGCTGCAGTTGCTAATGCCTTGATTCAAACAGCTACCAATGAACCACATTTCCTCAGGAGGGTCATAGCTGGAGACAAATTGTGAGTCTACAGCTAAGATCTGGAAACATCCCAATGGAAGTCACCTGGTTCTCCATGCCGGAAGAAGTCACAGCAAAGTCACAGAAAGATCAAGACGGTGTTAACTGTGTTTTTATTTTTTATTGTGAAGGTGTTGTCCATCACAGGTATGCCCTGCCAGGCCAAACAATAAATAAGGTATGTACTACTACCTCAATGTTCTTCGTCGGTGAGAGATGCAAACAACAAAAACGGCCACAGCCATGGGCAACTGGTGATGGGCAGTTTCATCACGACAATGCACCCACTCGTGCATCAAATCAGTGCAGTTTCTTGGTGAAACATCAAATCACCTAGGTGATCTGGCCTCCCCAACAGCCCAGATTTGGTGCCCTGCGACTTCTGGCTTTTCCCAAAACTAAAATCACCTTTGAAGGGGAAGATTTCAGACCGCTGATGAGATTCAGGAAAATACAAAGGGCAGTGGATGGCATTCCAACAAAGGATTTTGCAGTGTTTGAACAGCGCAAGAGACGCTGGGAGAGCTGTGTGAGGTCCCAAGGTGCTGAGTTTGAAGGGGACTGAGGTATCATTGTCCTGTGTACAATGTTTCTTGTATCTTCTTCAGTAAATATCTTTATTTTTCGTATTACATGGCTGGATACTTTCTGGATAGACCTTGTATAAACTGGTTATACAAATCCTAAATACATTTCAATACTACCATTTGCAGGACAATATGCTTGCTTTTAAGAATTTTTCCTAATAAACAGCCCATAAAACATAATTTTTAGACCACATAATTTTGACAATCTTAACTTCCATATCCCCATATCACTCTATTTTGTTGTAATGGTCTAAAGTAATTGGGGGTGGAGGAGGGGGGGAAGATGGCAAAAACAGGCGTAACTGTGCCTGTATTAACAATAATCCCAGAAATGATGGAAAGTAATATGGGATTAAGTCAATGACATACATAATATTTGATCAATATTAGTAAGCTGTGAAATAAAACATTTGCTAAACTCTATAGAATTACCCTTCTATATAAACAAAATAGTTCATGTTTATTAAGACTAACCATATTAACCTTTGGGGAAAGGCTTTACAAAGTTCTTTCCAAATGTGGAAGATGGTTTCCCATAAATGAGTGTACTAAAAGGAAACGAAACTGGATATACATAGCATAAGGGGCCTTGTGGTAAGTTTGCATAAACATTTAAACATCCAAACACACGGTTTTATATGTTTTGAGAAGATTAGCAAACATAAGCAAAACCTATAAATTTATATATTTTATTTTGTTATTAAAAATAAACTTCAAAACTTCTAAAAAGTTTAAAAAGTAATTTAATAAGTGACAGTACCAAAGAGTTCTTAAAACAATAAACTTAATACATCAATGTGTAGGGAGGGGGGTCTTGTTTATGGTTCTTGACTAGTGTCAGGATTTTAGAACAAGCCATTCTGCTTACCATTCAATTTCATAAGAGGCTAATACAGCTTTAAACCACAATTTGTTAGAAAGAAAAATACCTATTAACAATAAGTTCCTCCTTGTGGAGAACAGCTCACCTATTAACTTGAGGTATCTCTCTTGGGCCTTTTTCCTCTTTAGCTAAATCTTTAAAAAAAAGAGCCATTCCTTTATTTAATGCCAATACAGATGGGCAACCTTGCCTGGTTGTACCTTTTAATCAAGGTGGTTGTTAATTTCCCCATTTATTCAACAGAAACAGAACATTACTAGAGAAATGAAGTAGAAATGTTTGCAAATGCTCACTATTGTCCTATTAATGTTACTCATTTATTGTTAACAGCTAAAAGGTATGTCAGGAAAAAAAATTTTTTTAAAGATTTTATTTTATTTTTAGACAGAGGGAAACATCAATGTGTGGTTGCCTCTCATGATCCCCCTATTGGGGACCTGGCCCACAACCCAGGCATGTGCCCTGACTGGGAAATCGAACTGGTGACTCTTTGGTTTGCAGGCCAATGCTCAATCCACTGAGCTACACCAGCCAGGGCAGAAAAAAATTTTTTAATCAGTTATAATAAGACTCATTCAAAAGAGAAGAACCTAAAATGAAAGCCATGCCTTTCAGGAGAAGCAAACCCATACCTGCTCCCTGGGTGGAGGAGGGGTGAGTACTGCTTGATCTAAACTCTTCAAGGTATTCTCTTTCCCATGCCTATGCCTGGTTGAGGAATAAGTACTTGACAAAATTCTAACCTGAGAATTAAGGCCTTATTCCACAGTTTCCTTGCTCTCAAAGAAACACAGGAAGCTACTGTCTCTCCTTCAGAAATGTATCTAGCTGTGATGCCTGGAACTACAACATCCAGCTCAAGACCAGTCTAAGGAAACTATCAAAACAAGGAAGGAAAGCCCTGGCTGGTGCGGCATGAGTGGACTGAGCGCTAGCCAGCAATCTGAAAGGTTGCTGGTTCAGCTGCTGGCCCAAGCACATTATCTGGGTCGCACTGTGAGAGGGAACCAATCTATGTTTCTCTCCCTCTTGTTCTCCCTCCCTTGTCCTTTCTCTAAAAATAAATAAATAAAATCTTTAAAAAAAAAAAAAGGGGAAGAATCTAAAGAAGAGCAGAGCAGAAGCAAAGCCCCAAGTGCCACAAGTTACAATCAGCCTATCTCTGACTCCTAGCTAAATGAGATAGGCAACTCACTGTACTAAGCTAATTTGAATAAGGGTGTCTGTTACCTCTGGAGACACCCTAACTTCTATCGTTCCTTATTCAAGTTGAAAATTCTCGATTTGTTTTCATACTTGTTTGGCTGGCTACAGAATTTGAGGTTCAAACCATTTGACTCAGAACTTGGAAAGAATTGCTTAACAGTGTTACAACGTCCATTCCTGCTCAAAGCAGGTTTTTCATCAGCGAGGTTTCATTCTTCATAGACCTTGAGAGCTTGTTTGGAGGTTCTGGCAGGGGAGAGCAGCTTACTCGCACGCCCTTGACTGAAGATCGGTCCTCTCCTCTAGTTGGGAGGGCCATCCTCTTCAACTGAGCACGCAGCTTCCGGAGGGACGCACATAGTTCGGTGAGAGAGGAAGGGGACAGCCGCCTAGCCGGTCAGAGCAGCCGAATCAACCCTGGCGATCAGTGGGGTAACAGGTGTCGCAGTCAGGTTGCCCTCACATCAGGTATCATTCTTAATGGATGGCCTGGTTTTACTCTCGAGAACCAAATGATTTTTTCCCTTATCCTTAGGGCACTGAAATTTTATGAGGTGACTCCTTTTTGATACTTTCCTTCTCTTTACACTTTAAGTCAGATGTCACTAGGTGACTCAGTATCCTTTCTTGTGTCTCATATACACAACTTTCTTTACAACTTACAAGACTAACATCCCTGGGTAACCCAATTTCATTGAGAATTTTAGTTTAGCAATTACGTTTTATTGTTTCCTAGAAAACTAGTCTCCAATTGCTCCCTTTTACAAATGTATCTAGTACTTGTTTCATGAATGTAACAGGAAGTGTCCATACACTTGCACTGCAGAAATCTGTTGATGAATGCCCTCTTATTAGTTTTTTAAACCTTTTACTGTAATCTTAACAGAATCTAATAAAACAGAAAATACGAAAATGTGGGATGTGACTGTCGTTTTAAAATGGAAGCATCTATACATCCAATTCCAACTGCTGCATTCGTTTTCTTAAAAAAGCTCCTTATGCCCTGACAGGTGTGGCTCAGCTAGTTGGGCATTTTCCTGTAAAGAGAAAGGTCACCAGTTTGATTCCTGGTTAGGACACATGCCTGGGCTATGATTCAGTCCTCCATTCGGGCACATGAGAGGCAACCAGTAGATGTTCCTTTCTTTTTGCCTCCCTTCCCCAATCTCTAAAAATAAATAAATAAAATCTTTTAAATTAAAAAAAAAAGAAAAAAAGCTTCTTGTCACAGCCGTTATGTCAGTGGTAAACAATTTATAGCATTCTACTACCTTAGTTTTTCCTCCCATTCTTACTTTTACTGTTTTATTTTTTTTTTAAGATTTATTTATTTTTAGAGAGAGGGGAAGGGAAGGAGAAAGAGAGGAGAGAAACATCAATGTGCGAGAGATACATTGATAGGTTGCCTTTCATGTGCCCCCAACTGGGGACCTGGGCTGTGCAACCCAGGCATGTGCCCTGACTGGGAATCGAACTAGCAACCTTTCAGTCCTTAGGCTGGCACTCAATCCACTGAGCCACACCAGCCAGAGCTTGTACTGTTTCATTTATTGTTAATCTTACAATTTGCATGTATTTCCACATACGCTTTAAAAAATTCAGACCTAAAAATAAGACATTAATACCATATTACTACTTCCTTAGGCATACCTAGTAAAAAATTGGAAAAGAAAATGACAGTTGTATGCAATCAGGTGTTCATGTTCCAAAAGCCAACTTGAACATGACTGACACAGAAACACTAACAAGTGGAAAATAAAACAATATATAATTCAAACTTAATTTAATATAGCCCTAATGGTTGAATATTTGTCAACAATATTTAAAACAATGCACTAATCATGAACAAAGAGAAGAGTCCAGAAGTCTTACTTCTTAATCACAAAACGAATCCGTTCCTTTGCAAGTAATATTCTCTCAAGGCGAGGAATTCCATAAGTAGATGGCCTTCTAAAAGGAATTCCTTCTGGAAGTCCTTCTACATAGAGATCTTCAACATGTGACTGGAAAAGAGGGTATGGGATCGTCACAGGACCTTTGGCTTTTATAGCTTGAGCTTTAGGGATAAAAAGAGAAAGAGAAAAATCATTAAATGACAAGGATTAAGCACAAAATAGTTCAATATGTATTGTTCTGTAACTTTTAAAACTTTGTATTTACTTCTGTTTATTAAACAGCACAAAAGAACTAAAAGGAAAAGAACACCAAAGATGTCAATGCTCTATTTAACCAAATCTGCAATGAACTAAAGTACATTTTGAAGTAATGTAGACATGGCCAGACTTTCTCCTGATATCTGAACTACAAATGAACCCAGAAGAACATACCAGTTAATTATCAGCTAATGAATATAGTATGTAATGAAAGAGGAATATTTTTTAAAGATTTAAAACATTACTGTGAAAGAATTTTAAAAAACTGAAACAGAAGATTTAACTAAAAATTCTGCTAGATTTATTTACCCAAGAGAAAAATAATGCAACAGCTTCAAAAAGTCAAAAACGTGCGGAGTGTTAAGAATCAAATTCATTCAATAATATTATAATAACTTTGTATGGTGACAGGTAGTTAACAGACTTACATGGTGATGATCACTTCCGTAATGTGTAAAAGTCAAAGCATTATGTCATAGACCCGAAACTAACATAACCATGTAGGTCAACTATACTTTAATTAAAAAAGAATGAACTATAATGAGTAGACCATGATTTTATTATAAAACTATAAAGGGTCAGTTTTTCTGAACAATAGGAGACATTTAAATATCACTGGGTATTAAATATGTTCTTATATGTGATAATAGAACTGAGATTAAGACAATGCCTTCCTCTCACCCAACTCCCCAACTGAAATACAGACTTTTGAGAGGTGAAACAACATGATATCTGGGACATTCACGTTTTAAAATATTCTTGCATCAAAAAGAGATGGGACAAAAGAGGAACAAAAAAGAAAGTACTGTAAAATATTAAAGGCTGTTGAACTTGAGTGATGAATACTTATAGGGTCTTTAATTCTTCACTTTTGTTTTTGTTTGGAAATTTTCATGATAAAAAGGTATTAAGAAGTATCAGTATGTTCAGGCAATAATATAGGCACGTTTATAGTTAGTATTCATTTTTATAAGATTTTATTTATTTTTAGACAGAGGGGAAGGGAGAAAGGGAGAGAAACATCAATGTGTGGTTGCCTCTTGAGCTTCCCCTACTGGGCATCTGGTCTGCAACCCAGGCATGTGTCTTGACTAGGGAACTGAACTGGCAGCCCTTTGGTTTGCAGGCTGACGCTCAATCCACTGAGCTACAGCAGCCAGGGCAATTGTTAGTATTAAAATTGTCACAGGTTAAGTCTTTTGTCACAAGTAAAGCAAGGCCAAACTTTCTATGACTACAGACAGATACCATACACATTCCATTCTTCTTACAAAGGCTTCTATTTCACTTAATTCACACAACACAGTTACCTAAAATGCCTTTTAGTAGTTGAAAAAGCGGCAGAGGTGTTACTGTCACTGCTCGAAAAGTCCCCAAGCAAAAATGACTCCTATGGATTCCACTTGACCTCTCCTCCCTCAGGAATTACCATCAAAACAGCCCCACTGTTTTGCTGATGTTTTATATAGAAGTCTATTTGCTAAACATTAATATTTGTACTAAAGTTTCAAGTATATCATATATAATAATGCGTTAGATTTAATATCTTTGTTGATATACTACATGTGAAAATCATATTCACATATAACGATGAAAATAGCTTTCCCTAAGGCAATCACCATGTTATAGTGGTTCCTGTGTAGAATGTTATCAGTCCTTGCCTTTTTTAAAAATATA
Source organism: Mormoops blainvillei (assembly GCA_004026545.1). Lineage (NCBI taxonomy): Eukaryota > Metazoa > Chordata > Mammalia > Chiroptera > Mormoopidae > Mormoops > Mormoops blainvillei. The sequence continues at coordinate 289,682 of PVJD01000722.1, forward strand.
TTTTATTTATTTATTTTTAGGGAGAGGGGAAAGGAAGGAGAGTGGGAGAGAAACATCAATGTATGAGAGCGCCATTGGTTGCCTCTTATGTGCCACCACCAGGGACCAAACTCACAATAGAGGCATGTGCCCTGACTAGGAATTCAACTGGTGACCCCTCGCTTTGCAGTACTACACTCAACCAACTGAGCCACACTGGTCAGGGCGAGTATGTGTTCTGAAGTGGACCAATTAAAGTCACTGGCAAAACACTCTATTGAAAAGTGAGATAAGCTGGCCGGTATGGCTCAGTGGACTGAGCACTGGCCTATGATCTGAAAAGCTGTTGGATAAATTCCTAGTCAGGACGCATGCCTGGGTCGCAGGGCCAAGTCCCCAGTGGGGGGCATGCAAGAGGCAACAAATTGATGTTTCTCTCCTTCTCTTTCTCCCTTCGTTTCTCTCTAAAATAAAGGAATAAAGGAATGAATGAATGAATAAGAAAAGTAAGATAAATACTAAGAGAACCTTCAAAAAATAACTGAAAATTTTAAGAAATAAGTTATTGCATTCATTATTAAATTTACTCTATTTCTTCACTTTACTCTATTTCTAAATCTTCACTGAGGTTCATTCATGATGAATAGAGAAATGTTAATTTCAAGTTTATTAAAAGTAAATAATGCCAATGCGATTTATCATTTAAATACTTAGAAAAATTCAGTCACACAGAATAGCACCACGTAAATTGGATTTTCAAGTTAAAATTCAGTATATTATACAATTTTACAGTTGAGAGCAAAGCATCCTCCAAATAACAACACCCACCACAGCATAACATGGTATTTTAAAATAACTGTTACCATTTTTTATTTATTATTATTATTATTTCGTCCTCACCTGAGGACATTTTCATTTACTTTTTTAGGGAGGAAGGGAGAGAGAGAAACATTGGTGTGAGACGCATCAATTGGTTGCTTTTGTACGCACCCGGTCAGGAGACTATACGCGTCCAGACTGGGGGTCACAGGCATCTGCGCCTGGACGAGGGATGAACTCGCAGCCTAGGCGTGTGCCCTGACCGGGAATCAAACCCACGGCCTTTCTGCTGTAGGACAACACTCAACCCACTGAGCCGCACTGGCCAGGGCTGTTACTATTTTGCAGGTGAGCGTCTGATATATATCATCTGATGGTATATATTGCTTGTTTCTTTGATTACTATTAAGAAGTACAGAATAGTAAAATAAAAGGAAAAGAATTTGTGATCTACCTTAAACTCAGTTATATAGCAAGAGAAAATAAGGACATCTAGATGAATACTGAATTTAACATAACAGATTAAGAAAGGCTATTATTTAAGAAAATAATCTTCAATTAAATCTCTAAGAACCAAGATTTTGCAACATATTGGGGAGAGCGGGGGTGGGGAGTAGGTTTATGGTTGTTCATATGAAAAACGAAACAATTATTAATAAATAATACAAGAATAAACTTTGGCTCTGACTGGTGTGGCTCACTGGGTTGGACATCGTCGTGCAAACCAGAAGGCTGCCACGGTCTGATTCCCAGTCAGGGCACATGCATAGGCTGCAGGCCAGGCCTCCTGTTGGGGGCATGTGAGGGGCCACCATCAATGTTTCTTGCCCTCTCTTTCTCTCTCCCTGCTCCTCTATCTAAAAATAAAAATAAAATAAACTCTGTGTTTCACATACTCACAGCTGTAAACCTACTTTTGCCCCACCTAGTGTATAAACAAACTCCCAAATATACATTCTGAAAGTTTAAAAGAAATGTTTATTGATACTTAAAGGGAAAAAACACTTAGAATTTCTAAGCTCTGTAGTAATCTAGAAACAAAGACTGTAATATTTGGACAGACATTATCCAATAATCTTTTGAGGGACAGATACGTAAGCAAGCCATGGTTTACAAACAGAGCTGGACCGTCTCACACTAGATGATCAGTAACTCCACTGTTAAAAAGCTTATGAACAAGCCCTGGCTGGGTAGTTCAGGTGGTTTGAGTGTCGTCCTGATATGCCACGGTTGCAGGTTCCATCCCTGGTCAGAGTATATACAATAATCAACCAATAAAGGCATAAGTAGGTGAAACAAGAAATCCATGTTTCTCTCTCTCCCTTCCCCTTTCTCTCTAAAATCAATACATTTTAAAAAATGTTAAAAAACATTTCTGAACAAAATATTACAAGAATTTTTTAGTTTAGACGTACCATATTTTCTTTCGAACAACTCTTCGACTTGTTTGCGTAGATCAGTAATTCGAGCATTCCATTTCTCTGAAAATTGAAAGTTAAATCTCAGTAATAAATCCCTCTTTGGGGGCATTAATAAGTTCTTAGGATGACCTAAAATCTAATAATTTTTTTCTATATAATGCACCCCAATTTTTTAATCATCCATCTTCATCTATATCATTTCACTGCTTTCCTAAGAATTTTTTCTTTTGGTGGTTCTCAGAACTGATTCAACAGGATATTATAGGGGTTGTTTTAAAGTTTATTTTTAAAACACTTCATATCAAGTGCCTCTTTTTAGCCTTATAATCCCTGAAAAGCAGAAGGGCAGAAAAGACCAATACGACACAATAAACCGTATAAAATGAAGGCAAAAAAAAAGGGAGGTCTCCACGGTCATTCAGGAATCTTCCTAAATTGTGTCTCAGTTGTATGAACATGAGATTATATGACAAGCTAAAATATTAACATGCTATTTTAAACGTATACAAGCTAAATGTTCTATCTACTCAAAACAGAGATCACAAACACGATCGGCCACTAATATTTTATGTATTCCCTTCAATAGCCTACACCAACCACTGGGGTCTGGCTGGTCAGATGCTGACAGTGACACGAGAAAAGAAAAAAAAAAAAGAAAATATAAAAATAAAGAAAGAAGGTTTTAAAACCTTCTTTAAAGCTAAAAATACTAAGTCATTGACACTGATTTAAAATCTACTCATTGTAGTTAACATCACAAGATACTATGTCTTATGCTCTGGTAAACCTAAACTATATTTAAACAACGCAAAGTTACTTCAAACTATCCATGGTTTTCCTCAGATTAGATTAAAAAACAGTAATACATTTTCAAGCATGCCCCTAAAGAATGCTGTAACTTTTATCAGTAACAGAAGTTGTTCTGAATCAAAGAAAAAGGGCTTGTATTAAATCAGTAACTTACCAAAGTTGAACTCCCTCACTTTCCGTTTTCCGGCATTGGCAGGTTCGGTGACTGGTGGCTGGGGTGGCTCATTGCTCTTTGGTCTCTTGGTTGGTGGAGAATAATCATCATCTTGAAAAAGAAAACTGTCATCAGTGGGGGAACAGACTAAATGAGTTACAGCATCACCTGTTAAATCCTCAACATTCAAAAGATATGGGGGGCTTTAAATCATTATTTCTGTATTGTCATTTTTAGTATGTATTGTCATTTTCAGTATATTTTTGCCAGTTACATTTATAGTTTTCCTGCTCTACTGGGGTGTGCTCAAGTAAATATATCTCATTTTCCCTGTCGTCATCTTTTTTTTTTTTACCTTGCTTAATTTGAACTGTCACTATAAATTTCTCCTCTCATTAACTGCTGAGATAGCTGCCTAGAATTATACTCTATTTTGTCTTTCAAAAAAAAGGTTTTGATGGAGACAGCTACCTACAATTATACAAATATATAAGAAAGGGGAGAGAAAACACAGCTTGAGTGGAAAAAAAGTTAAAACATATATAAAATTCAAGCACATAAACAAGGGAGGCTGAACAACTATATATCAAACACTTAAACACAGAATATATAGAATTAAAGAAATATAGCTATATTAATTGTGAAACAGGTAATACTGATTTGGTCATTACAAAACCTACATAGAAATGAGCAATCAGATATTTAAGCACAGAATACAGACTTCACAAACATTTGTGGCAGGAGTTCATGCTAATTTCTCCATGGATATTCTGTAACAGAACACCGTTATGATCCTTTAATATATCTAATGCTAGAATTAAGGACATTTGACTCAAATAAAAAAAGTTCTATCATCCTATAGTCCCTGAAAATGTTGTTGTACATTACTAAGATTTTTGCTCAAATATCGTGTGTAAATTACTGAGAATATAATTTTACATCTATACTTTAAATATGGGATAGAGAAAATAATTACTGTGTAAAACATAATAGTAATAACAAAAAGATACCATTAAAATACAAGTTACCTTTTTAGATCAATATAATTTTCATTCTCATTTTAAAGGTAAAGAAAGAAGTTCAGAGAATGTTATGTGATTTAATCATGTCACATCACTAGATAGTGCAGCAGAGATTAGATTATGGGTAAAACTCCACTAAACTAACAGGTAAACTCTTAAACAGATAACATAAAATCCAATTTCAGCCTAATATACAATGTTGCCTGGAAGAGCAATGGATAACTATTATACACTTTGTATATTAATCAAGGAAAAAAATCTGATAAAAAGCCTAAAATATTTTATATCTCACTACCATAGCATCAGGGTACAGACATTGTTGCCCAGGTGCACTGACTTCGGGTTCTTCTATAATGCCTACAGGTAATTCTGGTAACCTGAAATCATTTACTGACTGTAGGAGAAAAAGATACCAATGTCACCAATACCAGATGAAGTGTCATTATGATCAAATTATGTGCTGGAAAAGGCAAAAATGCTAACTTAGGGGAGACAATTTGAGGAAATTATCATACAGACAACTTACAACACTATAAAAACTTTCATGTGTTGAATACCATTGTAGAAATGCATGTTCAAATACAGGAAAAAAAAAATCTATGGTAGAAAATTTGAAAAATGACAAACTACTAGTAAAATAAAACTTTATGATGTCACCTGGGTTTATAACTATTAAATTACTACAAGAATTAAAAATGGTCAAAAGACCTATGATACAATATCAGGTAATTAGATTTAAACCTAAGTAGATACATTTGGGAAAACATTAGGTATCATTAATACACTTGGTCTTCAATTCTGAAAACATGCAGAAAAAACAAACACTCTTTTTGAACTTTGAAACAGATTTTTAGAAGCCTAAAAATATTTTTATGCTAGTTTCCAAAGGGTAAAATGAAATATAGTAGTTTCATCTATAAATATTATCAAAGTATTTTAAATGTTTAATATTAATATTTTTTCCCAAACATTAAGCAATGACATTTAAAACAAAAGTATTTTTCCTACAGGCTAATGTTGCCTAAAATGTTCACAGATCATCATTTAAACTGGTTGTTAATTAAATGACATAAAGTGAAAAAGAAAATACAGCCGTAGGATGGTAATGAAGAACTGCAGCTATTACATTAATCTCAATTATAATCTATACTGTTTGAAATTGAGGCCAAGGTCAAAGGCCAAGAGTGCTTTTCTATTAGTGTTAAGACCTCACTTCTTCAGTCTAACCTATTTTAGAACACAAAGGGTTTAACAGTATAAATATATTTATAAAAGTAACCTGATCATAAACAGAAAAAAAAAAAAGAGAGAAAAAAGGCAAATCTGGGAGAGCATTTTTAACACCAAATGATTTAAAATGTTTAACAAAGATTATAAAATATTAAAAAGTGTTCACATTTCTCAAGTGACAAGTAATGAAGTCCAATCTATTAAATGTGAACAAAGAGATGAACTTAATTATTTGTGATAAAATATCATACAACACATTAAAAGAGTAACCCATTTAAATCATATAAAACATGAAATTAAATCTAACAGCTATGAACTTAGCCACACCTTCCATTTTTTTCCTCCACTCTGCTGAAAAAAACAATAACTGGTATTAAGAAAGGGTGAGAAAATGTTTTCATTGACCTCAAAATCAAAATTATTTCTCTGTCGCAGAGATTATAAATAAAACTCTAAGATTTTACCTCTAATAATCGGGTCCAAGAGATAGCACTGTTTTCTAAATATCATGGTGTTTCAACATTATAAACAGCCACTTTTGTGTAAAAAGACACGTATTTCAGGATGCTTTAAAATTAAGCTCAAACTACTTACAGCATCAAAACTTAAAGCGTAAAAAACAAGTTTCAAAATATTTTTAACATGCAAAAACTGTTATTCAGGAATATATAATAGTTGTTCTACCAGTACTAACACTAGTGATTCCACACCTCAAAAGAATGACAGCAACAGTCTCTAGTTCAAAATTTGTATTTAGAAAAAAAAGTTTTTCTTTTAGCATCATATTTACAAATATGGTTATGGGTAATACAGACTTCAGAGCTAAAACCTGTTACTACAATCTCAGTGGTAAATGCATTAATAGACTTATGAAGCATTTTCTGATACTTTTCTTTTCATAACCAAATTGGTAATGTTTTATCATACAAACTGACACCTATTCAAACTAAACAAAAAAAAAAAACAAACCAAAATCAACCAGGCACTGTATCCCTCTTGAAATTACTCGAAGTCATTAATTACCCTACACATTTCAAATTAATAAATGGCATTTTTCATCCATGGATCCAGGTCATAACTCCTCCAACAAAATCTTTAAATGCTAACCTACTTGATTACAGATTTTATGTACTCTACAGCTACATTTACAAGATAAGGAGAGCCCTGACTGGTATGGCTCAGTGCACTGGGCATCATCCTGCAAATTGAAAGGTTGCTGGTTCAATTCCTGGTAAGGGCACGTGCTGGGGTTGCGGGCCAGGTCCCCAGTTGGGGGCGTGCGATTGATGTTTCTCTCTCCCTTTCTCCCTCCCTTCCCCTCTCTAAAAATAAATAAATAAAATCTTTAAAAAGATAAACACAGTAATTAAACAATGACAAACAGCAAAGCATATCAGCTCTATCTTTTAAACATACCCAAAATTCAACCCCTTATGCCCACTTTCAGCATCCTATTCTAAAGCACCATGTTATCTGCCCTAGATAACTTGAATAGCCTCCTAAGTTGGACTTCTTGCTTCCACTATGCTCTGTGCTCAGACTTTTGCAACATAGCGCTCCTGCTTCTCCAAAGTGGAAGACAGAACCTTTGTTCAAAACCCTCCAATGGACCTTGCCTACCTTGCTCACTCCTAAACCCTTGGAACCTAGTACAGTCCTTACCCAGTACATACAAGCTGCTTGGTATTTACAGAATGATTAAATGAACACTTGAATCGTGTAATCCTTAATTATATGCAATGGTCAAATATTTACCAAGATCCTAAGCATGAATTTCACAAAAAAAGGATACAACTAGAGGATGACACGTAAGCCAACTACTGAAGCTCTAAAACAGTGTTATTCGATTTGCAGTCCACGTACTGTATGTGATAATGTGAACCAACTACATGTAGAACTGCATTCTTTTGTTGAAAAATTTATGTATATTTTTAAATATATATGAGAAAACTATATTTTAAAATGTCAAAGGTAGTTTCACTTCAGAAGATGCAAAATTAATTTTTAAATGAATCTGTTTAAAATCAACTTAAAAAACTAAGTAACGAATAGGGTACAGTTAGGTCACAGCAGAATGAACACATGTGAATGGTTGTTTGGGAAACAATGCCCTAAAAGAGAACTGCATGATTAGTAAACCTCTTTTAAAGCAAAAACTTCCCATATTAGCTTGTCCATGACAGCTAGACCTCAAATAAGGTTGAGTTAAAAAGTTTTCTGCACGCATCAAAGATAAGCACACAAAGGTAAATGTGACAGCAATTTGATTTTACCCAAAAAACGTAGTCGTGATGTTTGTGAAATTAAGGCTGGCACAGTCGTATTATTCCAAGGGTTACTTCTAAGTCACACAACTTATAAATGTTTACCACTGATGTAAGAACAGGTGGATCACCACAAATGGAGGAGCACGCCACTGGTAATGAGTAAGGAATGTTATCCTGCAGAGATAATGCATCTGCATTAACGCCAATTAGACCCCTCGTAACTCCGCATGATTTCAAATAAATATATCAAAGTTAAAGTACTGTGGAAAGCCTGACAAACGTAAATGACTAAGTTCTTTTTTTAATTTTTTCTATAAACTATTTGGGGAATGCAGAAACATACAACATTAGGGGAAAATAAAAGTCATCCACAGGCATGCTGGATTATCTTCATTTATCTTCTTCTTCCAGTATTTTTCTGAACAAAACTAACATCATTCTCTATATACACTTTTCCTTTTAAACTTGCCTTGTCCATGAAAGGCAGGAAACCCCCTCCCCAAACTAAACATATGACAATAGGGGTTTTTTTCTGGATCATTTACATTACACAAACAAACCAAAAAAAATCACAATTTCGGTGCCTGTATATATTTTCCATTATGAGGATACACCAAAAGTTATTTTCCTAACTGTATATATTTAATGAGTTTCTACCATTTTGCAATCTTTCATATATATATAAAATTTATCGAACAGATGCGCAAGTTCTCATTTGACCTTCCTTGTTAATATCAGAGACTTAAACTTTATCCTCCTTAGTGTAGTGATAAAAAAACAATCTAGGTGCATTATACATGGCAAAATCATTTAGGTGTCCCTGAGAAATCATCTATGTTTTTTCTCTCGTGCAATCCTTTTACCTTCTTCTTGCATCATCTTGGTGGAAACAGAGATCCCAGTCTGACGCTGCTCCAGACTCGAGGTCTTCAGCTCCTGCTCCACCTTCGGCCACTTCGGAGGCTTCCCTCGCATGGCCTTCTTCTGTCTTGGCATCTGAAGAAGCTTTTCTTCTTGTTGCCTCCACAACCTTATGACGCTCTCTGCAGGAGGAGGTCCAAAGTGTCTCTCGGCAGCTCTGTTGCCGTGCTTTTTAGCATATTTAATAACTTTTAGCTTAAAGCTTGCAGTGTACGAAAACCGTTTCGACATTTTCCAAGGAACCTTCCAATAATTTCTCCCGCCTAAAGTGTACGAAGAGAAATGTCGCGCTGTTCACCCGATGGTAATAAAGTCCGCATCACCTATCTTATCAAGTGGATAACAACGGGCATCATTTATCTATCAAGTGGATAATAAACAGCATCATCTATCTTACTCTGTGGATAACAGTATGTCGCTCTTCATTGCATTTCGTTGAAGCATTGGCCAAAACTGCTTTCGTTCCAAGTTCGTCGTAAATTCAACAAAACCGATTATCATATTCCAGGGTATTATTTTGCATATGAATATCGTTATTGCTTTCAAGGGTTACACTTTTAACGCGTCAGCATAAATAAAAGAATTAAAAACATTTATATAGGTACAGAATTAGTACTACTCATGTATAATGCACATCCTTATTTTTCCCTCAAAAATTTGGGTAAAAAATGCACATTATGCACGGCAAAATACTGCAGCAATTTAATTAAGGTTGATATATAGTTTGTTCACAAACATATGTGCCATACAAAAATCTATTCTTACACAGACCTGGTATTTCACTGGTATTCTGAACATAAAGTCGCCTATATAGAAAAATTCTACTACTTGTTGACAAGTTTGGATGATAAAGCTTTTTGTAGTATGTCTTAGTTTAAAAGAGTAAGATTTACCACTCCTTCCAAAGACTTAAATTGAAAAGACTGACACATTTCATGTTCATGAGCCACTTATTTTATCATTATCATTAACATCTCTTTAAAGGTCTTATACTATAAAAGCATGTGTTTTCTTTCTAAACAATTTTAATACAGCCATTATCTGCTCTAAGATATGATAAAAAATAACTTGGTTACTTTCCTATTTAAAGCTTTGTCCTACTAAATTTTAATAATCATCTGTTTTCCCTATCTGTATAGAAAGGACAAAGTTCACAGCATTTATAATATTTATAAACTCTTCAGATTTCCTTCTCTGGTAGTTAATAAGGTTGATAAATTAAAAAATTAAATTATTTAATGCTAAACTATAAACAATTCAAAATTGCTTTTAGGTTAGTAAAGTTATAATAATGATAAAAGAATATATATATTATTTTGAGACATGAAGGATGAGAAAAATCTCATGTTAGGTGAAAGCTACCAATCAACTTATATTTTTTTAGAAGCAATGAAGACATACAGTTTAGGTAGTTAGTTGTTAAATAGCCAAATACTATAAATAACCAAGTGACACCAGAAGAAGACATGTTATTAAAAAGGGGGGGGGGGGGGAGAAAGAGAGAGAGAGAGAGAGAGAGAGAGAGAGAGAGAGAGGAGAGAGAGAAATATCGAAATATCGAAATCCAAGAAAAGCTATGCAGCAGTTAAAAAAAAACAAAGATGAAGTACCAAGATGTGTGGTTATGGGGAAAAAAAACCTATGGGAAATGTGATATATGTGTATTTTAAATGTTCATTATAATGCTGTATATGCTGAAAGCATGTATTTTATAAAACTAAATATATATATATGTGTATATATCAAATTATTTTTAGATGTATACACAATAAAGTGAGTACAGGGACTTCACTTCAGAGCAGGGCAGGTGTAAAGATAACACAGTGTAATTTGTTGTTCTGTTCCAATATTTTTCCTTAAGAAAGAATTACTTTGAGGGGAAAAAACTTATAGAGGAAAAGTGTGGGACAATATAAAAGAAAAAATCAATATGTATTTATTAAATATGAACTATGATACTGTTAATTATATTAGCTCAATTTTTAAATAATTCAGGACAAACTCGCTCATCTGCATTCATGCATTATCTTTGAAGAAGAAAAAACTAGGTTTAAAGCAACTTTAGCTATAAAGATTAGTTTAGAATGTATTTATTTGTCGCTACTGATTCAAAAATAGTTTTTAAGAACAGGTTATATGTTAGCTTCTAGTAGCATTTGAGGGGAAAACTCCCTTTAAAAACTGACTAAACTATCAACATTTTCTTCTCCACTTTACTCAAGTAGATAATGGGGGTTACTGATACTAATTAGATCTAACTATCACAACCCGAGAACAGATTACAGAATCTGATTTCATGTGCAACCAGTCTGGTCATAGTTTTCATTTTTTATTCTCAATCCCAATGATAGGGTATAGCCTGGCCCACCGCTCATTTTCATGGCTTACTTTTGCTGTCTAAAACTCCCAAAGCACTGGGTGCACTGCTGGGAAGTGGGCTGCTTTGGTCAGACATACACATATATGCTTCAATTCTTATCACAAGTTTCCTTTAAGAATGAATGAAATGCATACTTAGAAATGTGAATGTGACAAGTGTTTTTATGACCAGAAGTAAACTTTTGGAATCAAGGCTTTTCAATAACTAACCTTCAATAGTCACCTCAACTTCAGGGTCCTCACTTGTTTCTGAAGGGACATGCTGAGTAGAATCTTGAAAAAAATAAAATTCTAAAATGACATTCATTATAAAGCACTTTCTATATGTTTCAACATTTTATTGATCTGATATTCCAAAAGCAGCCTACTATAAAATTTTACTGGCATTTTAATTCATCTCATATTTATTAAAATATCTGACCCCTTTAATTAGAAATAGGGATAAAAAAACAAAAAGTAGGAAAATTTTGGAAAACTATTAGATAATACCAAATTATCTGCACTGATGGACTCAAAAAACTTGTATTTTCAGAGTAAGATTATAATAAAGTCACAGTTATTTTCCTACTGTAACTAGAAAATGCTAGAATAAAAACAAAGGCTTTATTTTTTTCTTTTCTGTTTTTACTATTTCTCCTCTGCTTTCTGAAATCCTAGGAGTGGTTTAATTGTTTTAAAAAACCACAGTTTTTTACAGTGGGGACTTTTAGATTAAGACAATGACTGTAAAAAATGCATACAGGACTGTATCCTCTAACTTTATATGCAAGATACTTTTAAAAATTAAATATTTTATTAATATTTGTGTTACTGCACAAAACAAATATATGTACATCAGAATGTTAGTGCTAGAAGCTAGGAAGTATCTTCATCAACTCTCTTTGATTTTGCAAAGGTTGAGAGATTAATTGATTTGCCAAAGATTATGTTTATTGGTTAGTAAAGGAATGAAGACCAGAGCCCAGGTTTGATTCAACTATGTATTAACAATGCAATACAACAATAAAAATCTCCTCAAAAATAAAGTATGTGAAAGCCTAGTATCTAATGATAGAATTGTAAACTGTGAAGTAATTCATAGTGCCTGATAAAACCTGTCCCATGTATCTTATATATAGGTATTTTGTTGTAAATACTACCTATTCGAAATAGAAGTTTTTGTTACAGAGAAAATATTTAATTACCTCCAGACAGAAAAATAAAAAATTCATGTACACTATCTTCTATAAAAAGACCTCAAAAAAAATCTAAAATATTGTTTAAAATGAGCATCTTAATATTTCTGCAAGAAGTGTATTCCAGTTAGACCTTAATTCTAAAACTGAATTTGGAAAGATCAGCCAACATTCCAGGGACCTTAAGAACTACCTCCGCTCAGAGAGGGTAAAAGATCAAAGTGATGATTTTTAAAAATAAAAAAAGCAAATATACGGAGTAAAAAGTTACAGAACAGACTTCATTTTTATCTTAGAAAAATAAGGTACAATATGACCAGCCTATGAGAGAAATAATAATTCTAAAACAAGATTCAGTTACCTTACCAGTCATTTTCCTTGGGAACAATCTACGAAAACTCTTGAAACTATATAAACCTCTTAGAAATAGGAAGTCATTCTACATGCTAACAGTTTAACTCTTGAAAAAATAAGATTCCAGTAACTTAAAAAGCTATACAACAGTTCCATATTCATTCAATCCTGAGAGTAAAGGAGGATGGCTGGTAAACAGAAAACGTGGTTCATGGGGTAGTTGTGGGTATAAAATAAGCAGAGAGGAAAACTTTCTTTTATTAATTTTATGTAGAATATATTACCCTACTTTTAAAAATGACACCACTAAACAGTATGTTTAAAAACGGAAATAGGAACTGAGCCAGTAATAATTTTAATTCTAAAATATTGAAGCCTTTTTTCTTTAAAAAAAATGTTAATATGTCACAAGACGACCAGAAAAAAAAAAAAGGGGGCAGCATTTTGCATCAGGAAGAGTTTTACTTACCACTTAAGTTTTCATCCCCGTATGCTTTATTATTCAGTACAGTAAAAGAGGTATATTACATCTTAGGACTAAAAAAACACCTGTTGGCTAAGAAGGCATACCAAAACAATCATCCTTTTATTTCCAAATAAGGTGTTTTAAGGATAGTATTCTCTATAATATAGAACAAACATAATACAAATACACCAAAATAAAAATCCCTTTATTTCTAACCTTCTGCTGGTACTTCCATTTCTGTTCCTTCATTGCCCTCTGAAGAATGATGGCTTCCTAAAAAGAAAATAAGCCACATATAATAAACCAATAAAAACCTACATTGAAAGAAAAGAAACTAGGTAACAATGCAAACCATTTAAAACATATAATACAACAGGTACAAATGATTCTTCAACTCCTTAGTAGTTATTTCAAACAATGTAATCTAATTCAGAAAACATTTAACACTTCTATCTGAAAACTCAAAAAATTATTTTAAAATGTAAAATATATAGTGTAAACCTAAGTAGGTTTGGGGATTTACAATTAGTTACTGTAACTATACAATATAATTACTCATAGATGTTAGAATTTGAAAAACAGAACAACTATGTTTCAAAGTACCATGCTCATCTCCCAATGACACACATATTAAAAAAAAAACACAAATCATAGTAAATTCTTTGCTCATAGGCTCTATTAAGTCTAGATAAACAAGTTCAGGTTTTGCTATGAAATGTTTCCTGCTTTCCATTTTTACTATGGTGGAAGCTATGGAAACTCAATCCCCATTATTTATTCAAAATTGAACTTAAAGGAAATTTGTAAGTTAAAATTTAAGATACTACCTTTAGTCTCAAAAGCATTTTAATTCAGGTAATATAATCTGCCTGCTTCTAAAAACTGGAACATAAAGCAACGTGTCAGGTTAGGCAGTCACATGGCAAACAGGCTCGTCCTCCTAGCGCAGCAGCTTTGCTCACAAAGAAGAAAAGAGTCACCTAAAGCATCAGAGAGCCACTTAGAATTAAGTACCCAAACTGCCCCAAAATAGTCATCCTCTATCCTTAAGTATCTGAGCTCCTAACATGGAAAAGGTTGAAAATTCCTGCCTTTGTGTATAAATACATTACCTATGAGTAAAAATAAATCCCGTGGGGAAAAGGGAAGTGAAAATTGAGTTTATTTTGTCATCCACTGATAACTAATTTCAGAAACTATACTAAACATACAACACTGAGACATAGGTTTTAAATATATTTTACCTTGATTTTTAAAAAGCATTGATTACAGTTTCAAAAACTGTCATTCTGTGTCCAGTGTTTCTGAATTTGAAATGCCATACTAAGGTCAAATATCTTTAGTTTTCAATGTCTAGCTTTATAATGCCACAATTATCTTGGGATTCTTTTCCACTTCATACTATGAAAACTCACCTGAGCTCAAAACACTAGACAAATCTATAAATCTAGATCCATGAATTATTCTTTAACTTTTTCAATATATTTTCTCAACACAGAGACCCTTCCCTCTTTTTTAATTTTCAACATTTGGATTTATGAAGCATTAGGTTCTTTGACTCTAATGTCAAAGAAAACAAAGATGTGAGTGAGGTCAAAGGAATGAGAGGTAATGGAGAAGAGGCCAATAATTAAAAAAGGAAAGACTGGGTAAAGGATGAGAACACTCAAGGTGGTTGTTCCACCCTCACAATTATTACAAGGGTGCGTGTAAACAATGATTTCTTTGTGTCCTTTCTGTTCTTTCAAGATCTGAAATAAGCAATTTACATTAAAAGTAAAGCTAAAGAAAATAAATCTTAATTGCTCACAGCCAGGATAGATAGAAGCAAAAGCCATCACAAATAGCCTATGATCATCAAGTTAGGGAACACTACAAAAATTCTCAAAAAAAGTATTTAATTAATGAACTCAAGGATTTACAAGTGATATTTTACAATCTTTCAAAAAGCTAAGTATCAACATGACCTTATCGATATTTACATTACTAACTATACAATAAAAACCTTACTTCTGACTATTCTGAAATAAGGTATTTATAAATGTGTACTTTACCTTAAATATGAAAGTGTGTCATGTACCCATTTCGAGATTCATTACTAGATTCACAAAAGGGAAAATTGGTTTTGAAAAATTGTTGCTTGTGAAGTTCATTTATGTTTTTTAAAAAAAAAAAAGGCCAATACATTTTTTCCTTTTCCATTTAGAAAAGTAATAATACAGATATAAATACTAAAACACAGTCCGTCCAATATAAAGAAACATTGAATAAAAACAGTATGTGGGAAAATGAAAGTGAAAAGTTATATATACCTTGCAAAGACTTCGAAAGGGGGAGTTTGTCATCAACATCATCAGTTTCAGAAGGGCCTGCTTTGGAATACAAAGATAATACTTCAAAAGCAATCCCAAATATATATTTGGGTCACTTTAGTAAAGAAATTTGGGTGAAAGATATGGAATACTACAGCCTTTTCATGAACAAAAAAGGCAAAATTAAAAAAAAAAGACTGACAAAATGAGTGGTGTCAATTTACAGTCTCAGTGAATGAAAAAACTGAGCTCAGATAAATTCATATATAGACAGTCAAAAGAAAATTTGAAAATGACTAGACATGAATGGGAATGATATGTCTAAAATGGTGAATATGGGTTTTTTTCTTTAAACAGTAAAAGGTTCATAACAGCAAACTGCAACTTTTACATTGTACAGATTATAAGTGCAGGTTTATTTTACAAGATGTATTTGTTCCTTCCTTGACACATATTTGCTTAATCTTTTGTCATACTGAAGAAAAATGCAGAATCAAATTGTTATGCCTTTCTTAGGATCTCTAAAATCATGAAATTAAACTATCAGTAAGCTTGAATCTCCTTTGAAATAGAAACATGACAAACTAACAGTTAATTCAGAATCCCCCTTTCCTGCAGATTTCTAAGCACTTTTAAATAATTTAACATGGTTCTTTCTGATTATTAACATATAAAGTATTTTGGGTTAATTAAACCTTCACAAAATGCTATACAGATTGTGGTAACATATTTGCATGTATTACTCAAGCATTTTAGTAATGAAACATTTAAAACAGAAAAAAAAAGGTGTTTTCAATGACTACTTAACATGAAACATCTTCTTGCATGAATATAAATACAAACTAAGTATCTCCAAATATTAGTTGGGAAATATCCTAAGACTCTGGTTTGCTAATGCATGAGGAATTTCACAGAGGCACAAAACCACACATTATAAGCAAAGGACACATCATAGAAGAACACAATTTTATAGAATATACAAAAATTGTATTTGTAATCACAACTAAGAGCAAGACACCAAATGAAAGAGACCTGAATTTAAATGCCAGATTCACTGCTTCCTAGTCATGTGATCCTGGGTAAAGATACATAGAAAAAAAATTAATTACATGATACCTAAGGGCAGTAATTGAATTCTAGATGTTACTTTAACTGCTTTTTCATAAGTTTAGTTATGTGGTATTTTCAAAATTGTTCTAAGTTCTTTTTCATGAGATCCTCTAAGTCAAAGTATATTTCTTAGACTCTCATTATATAGAATTTCTATTTTAAATAACCTGTTTATTACTAAGTTTTAATTACATTATGTTCAGGAAATTTTTTAATGCTACCTGTGAACAAGTATAAAGCCAATTATTGTAAAAGATCTATGATTTGTAAATAAACATTTATTTGCTGGGTATAGAATTCTGGATATACTGTAGAGTTCAAATATTCTATCATTTATAAGTACTCAATGACTGTAAATCTGTAAATCTGTCATAATTATGCTAAATCTTTATTTCTACTTTTATTTTGGGGCTACATTGTTAGGTATATAAAATTAATGATTGTCTTACCAACTTAGTAACTTATTACTATATATTTATGTAGCCTTACTATTTATACCTACTACTTTTTCCTATTTTGGCCTCAAATTAATATTGTTAAACTATAATTTCTTTTAGCATGCTTTCACAGATTATTAAAATTTCAAATCATCTATGATGTTTCATTTTAGTTACGTTTTAATAGTACCATTTGGATTTTATTTATCATGTGATGGGCAGTATATTTGACCCTCAGACTCAAAATGCTACTAATATCCACCAGTCAGTGTGAAAATCAAGCATTACGGACACTCACATCTGAGTACCGATGTCTTACAGGAAGACTGGCTTGCACGCAGAGATGCGTACAAGCCTATTTGGGAATATCACAGTTTTGGAAGATCATAAATGTGCTTATGTAGAAGAACGAACAAACGATCACAAAATAACTACCACAATGATAGTATTAAATCTGCATGTGACAAAATGCATACATCTTGAAAATTCATACTGAATGACACACGAGAACACATACACAATAATATATATAGTATGATTCCATTCATGTCAAGCTTAAAAACTGAGAAAATATTATACATAAAATCTATGTGCATAGATACATACAGAGACACTTCTGTGGGATTATATATATACACCAGGTAAAAGTTTAAAAGCATTACCAGGAAGGGCAAGCTTCATTTGAGAAAATGGTTAACGCAGGAGGAACGGAAAAAAGTGTAACCTGGGAGAGCTCAAAGAAGGGTGTTAATTACATATTTAACATGTTATGTCATGTGGGAGATGAGGACAACAAAAGATTTTCACTACACCTGGGCAGATGTACAATCTGTTTGTAGATTTTAAACATTTCATTTTAAAAAGCATTTTAGAAATATAATACAGCAACGCAAATAAATGAAGTACACCAAACAATATGTCTCACAAATTCTGTTTTACAAAAGAAGCCTAAAACAAAAAAAGGACATACTGAAGGATTCTATTTATATGAAATGCAAAAACAGACAAAACTAATCTAGGTTTTAAACAAGTCAGGACAAGTGTTGGTTGCCAAGAAAGTAGCCCAAGAGAAGGAGCTTCGAAGAGACTGACATCTAACAGATCTTCAGTATGCATAAAGCACAAGTGACAGAAAAAGAGCAGAAACAGATAAACCCACAAAGGCAGCTGGACATTTCTACACTACTGCAACTTATAGAACAAGTAGACAGAAATATCAGTAAGGATAGAGCAGATTTGTACCACTTTATCAAACAACCTTAACAAGGTTAAATGAAATTACACAAAGAATGTTCTTTAAGCACAATAAAAATAAACTGAAAATCATTAACAGAAAGATATCTGAAAAGTCCACAAGTTTTAAGAGAAATTAAAACTACACACTTCTACATAAACCACAGGACAAAGAGGAAACCACAAGGGAAATTAGAAAATATTCTGACTTGAATGAAAATGCACATCAAAGTTTATAAGGTACTGTACTAAACTAATGCTTAAGAGTGGGAGTTTATGGCATTAAATGCTTGTACTAGAAAAGATCTCAAGTCAATGATTTAAGCTTCTATCTTAAGAAGCAAAATTAAAACAAAATTAAAGCAAGCAGGAAAAAAGAAACATTAAGAGCAAAAATTGCAAAATAAATCTGCAATTTTTTACATTAAGGAAAAATATTTTTTGAAAAAACTATAGAGCTGGACCAATGGTTCTCTACAGGGAATGATATTGTTCCCCAGAGGACATAGTAATATCTAGACACATTTTTAATTCTCATAACTAGGAAGTTGCTACTGATACCTATCTAGTGGGTAGAGGTCACAGAGTTTACTAAGCATCGTACAATACACAGCATACAACACGATCAACAATGATTAACTGTTTAATCTGAATATATATATTGTCAAGCTTGACAAACCTGAGCTAGACCAACCAAGAAAAAAAGGAAAGACACAAATTACAGAACTGGAAATGAGGGATCATGATAAACCCTTACAAACATTAAAATAAAAAAAAGCTGAAAGACAAAATACACAAATTCCTTAAAAGATACAATGTGCCAAATTAATCAAGAAGAAATACATAAACTGAATACTCCTATAACTATTAAAAGAAATTTTAAAATTAACCAAGTAGGGCCCCGGCCAATATGGTTCAGTTGGTTAAAGCATCCTCCTGTGGACCTAAAGGTCGCAGGTTCAATTCCTGGTCAGGGCGCACAGGCTGCCGGGTAGATAAGTGCATGCAAGAAGGCAGCTGACTGATGTTTCTGTTTCTCTCTCTCTGCCCCTCCCTCCCTCTCTCTCTAAAAGCAATTACAAAATGTCCTCTGTGAAGGATGAAAAATAAAAATAAATGAATAAATAAAAATTAACTAACCACATAGGGTTTATCCCAGGAATGCCTGGCTGATTCAACATTTGAAAATTAATGTCAATTACCATTTGAACATTCTAAACAAGAAAAACCATGTAATCACCTCAATAGCTGCAATTAAAAACCTTTCAAAAGCACCCAATGACCATAAAAATTCTTCAAACTGACAAAAATCAACAAAAAACCCACAACTATCACACTGATTTCCTTGTAAAACGGTGAACAAGGTAGAATCGTCTGCTCTCCCTACTCCAATTCAACATAACACTAGATGATCCCAGCCGGTACAACTAACACAAGGCGGGGGGAAAGAAAAAAAAAAAGAAAAATAACAACTATGTCTATTTAGAAAAGCCGAAAGATTTTACCAAAAAGTTGCTAGGATAAGTGAATTTTAACTAGGTCACAAGATACAAGGTCAGTATGTAAAAATCTATTGTAGTTAGCAATAAATAGTTGGAAGCTGAAATATAAAAGAACAGTATCACTTATTAACACCAAAAAAACATTAACTACTTAGATATAAATCTTATGAAGTATGACCAAGATCTCTATACTGAAAACAATGCACTGATGAAAGAAATCAAGGAAGAGCTAAATAGGCAAGATATATATGCCATGCTTATGTATTAGATTCCATATTAAGATATTCAACCCAAGTTAGTCTATAGATTCAGCACAACTGTCATTAAAATCCCCAAAGGATTTTTTTAACTAATCAACAAGCTGATTTTTAAAATTCATATGATAAGGAGCTAAAATAGGCAAAGTAATTTTTTAAGAACAATTCTGAAGGACTCTCATAATATGATTTCAAGACAATGTAATTTTGGCAAAGGGATAAACACAGAGATGAATGTAACAATATACTCAAGAAACTGAGAGAGATGTAAAGGTTGTGCAATAGAAAAAGAACAGTCTTTCCAACAGGGGATCCCAGGAAAACTGGATAACCATATGTGTAAGTTTCAACTCATTATCTTGCACTCTGTACAAAAAAAAACAACCTAGGTCTAAACTGATCACAGTCCTATGTGTAAAACCATAAACATTTTTATGAAACAGAAGAAAAATCTCTGATGTTGGGTCAGGCTAAGATTTCTTAGCTATGATACTTAAGCACAATCCATACAAGGGAAAAAACCCCATAAACCTGCAAATCACAACACAAAGGACTTTTACTCAGAATACACAAGGAACTGTCAAAATTCAATATTAAGAAAAATATCCAAACTGCATGGACTGTATCTCTCTGCTTACTAGATTACAAAAAAATCCAAAACACATAAAAACTAGTTGTCTAGTTCCCACCTTCTTCAACTGTATTTAAGATAATATCATTTCAGGACCTGGCTGGTGTGGCTCAGTGGATTCAGTGCCTGCCTGCGAATTAAGAGGGTCACTGGTTGGATTCCCCAGTCAGGGCACATGCCTGAGTTGCAGGCCAGGTCCCCAGTAGGGGTGCACAAGAGGAAGCCACACATTGATGTTTCTCTCCCTCTCTTTCTCCCTTCCTCCCCGTCTCTAAAAAATAAATAAATAAATAAGATCTTTGGGGAAAAACAGAGATATCATTTTGGCCCCGGGTGGTGTACTCAGTGGATTGAGCACTGCCAGCCCGCGAACCGTAGCATCACTGGTTCAATTCCCAGTGAGTGCACATGTTTGGGTTGCGAGCATGCAAGAAACAACCTGACATTGATGTTTCTCTCCTTTTTTTTCTCCCTCCCTTGCATTCTCAAAATAAATAAATAAAATTTTAAAAAATATACATTATCATTTCAGACCATCTTTAACCTCTCATAATATCTGATTTCCAACTCTTATTACTCAGGCATCACCTTAAAATCACTCACACACCCAATATCAAAAGGGGACCAGAAAAAAATAAAAGCTTCAATAATCATGGTCAACATAACAGAAATGTTCAAAAGACAACGCTAAAAACAAAGGTAAACTTATTATTTAAAAAATTAAACAATCTGTTAAAAAAGAGAATAGTAAACAATATTTAATAAATGTATGCATGTTTTTAAGGTACCAACAACTGCTATGAAGGCTAAATATTTTCCAAAATTTTAACTTTTTAATTAAAAACCTTCAGATTTATCTCAAGCTTTTAGCCTTGCAATTCCTAATGTCACAAGCAATAAAATGTTCAAAACTGACAGATAAAAATCATGAAATTCACTATGAAACGGTTTAATATATGAATACAGGTATTCAGTCACATGATTACAAACCAGAATAAATTTACTTCATAACTTTTACAATATTCCAGAACTGATAGTGGTTTAGCTCTTTAAATGAACTAAACCTATTATGCAAATGCATATTAAAACCAAAATGAGGTATCATAGATGCTAACTAAAATGGCTAAAAAGAATTAAGACTGGCCATATAAGTGTTGACAAGGATGTGAAGCATCTAGAACTATCGTATGCTGCTGAAGGAAATGTAAAATAGTACATGCACTGTGCAAAGCAGTTTGGTAGTTTCTTAAAAAGCTGAATACCTACCATATGTCCCAGCTATTCCATTTCTAGGAATCTACTCAAGAGAAATGAAGGCATATTTCCACACAAAAATTTACACACAAAAGTTGACAGCAGTTCATTTTCTTAATGGCCCAAACAGGAAACAACCAAAAGTCCATCAATAAACAAAGGGACAAACAAATTGTAGTATAGCCATACAACAGAATAATACTCAGAAATAAAATGGACTTAGCTACTGATATATGTAACACCATGGGTGAATTTCAAAACAATTATATGGAATGAAGGAATTCACAGCAACGCCCCCCAAGAAAAACAGTACATACTTGGTGATGATTCCATTTATATAAATTTCTAAAAAATGGAAACTAATCTAAAATGATAGAAAATATGTCAGTGATTGCTTGGGGAGACCAGTGAATTGACAAAGGGACACAAGGAAACTTGGAAGTTACAGACATTTCATTATCTTAATTGCAGTGAAGATGGGTTTGCTAGAAATATACAAAAAACTAATCAGACTTTACTCTTTAAATGTCTTGATGTACTTTATACATGCATAAAAATTAAACCTACTATTAAATCTAGAAACATTCTTCTAAACTAAAATCCATTAAGGCTTAGAAGCAAAATTCTTTGTGAAATTATAACCTTTAATTCCTTCCTCATAACGAAGCGAAAGTTATGTAACAAAAGTAGCTAAAACTTATTCTTCTTACCTTTTACATATTTTTAAGATGATAATGTTTACAGATATTTTTGTTGTACAAACAGAGCTACTAAAGTTTCAATGCCCAAGCTGAATAGCCCGGTTGGTTAGAGCATCCACCCAATACACCAAGGTTGTGGGTTCAACCCCCAGTCAGAGGACGTACAAGAATCAACCAATAAATGCATAAATAAGTGGAACAACAAATAAATGTTTCTCTCTCCCTTTCCTTCCCGCCCTCTAAAATCAGTTTTTAAAAAAGAACTATTAAAGTTTCAGAAGACCATTCATGCCTTGCAAGTATCAGAAACTGGAATTGAATTCTAAATTGTGCCACTTTTGCTTTACCTTTCAAGAATACTAATGGCTGTTTTAAGTTTCCCCTGTAATTGTTTAAGTTTATTGTACTGCCTTATTTTTTCAATCTATTTTATTCTAGTGATATTCTACAAGTACACATGCCAATCAAGGGACGATAAATAAAAACTATTTAAAGAACTCGGGTAATGATAAATTTCACCACTAATAACTTTTAGAAAGAAAAATTGCATTAGATAGGATTACCTTGAACGTTATATTGATAGTAATCGGGATCTTCTGATTCTTCCTTTACTGTCACAGCTGCCATTTCCAAGGAAATACCTATAAAAGCAAAAGAAATTATATGATGATACTTCGTGGCATTCAGTTAACTGGTACAGGGAAATCTCTTCTGCCCTCCTAATAATGCAATGTAATGCATACATATTTCAAAGACTTTGAAAGCACAAGAGTACGCTAGGCAGCGGGGGTGGGCAGTAGTGGGGGACGGTGGGGGGAATGACCTAAAATCCAACCTAGACAAAGTTTTAACTACTATTAATATTCTGGAATTATTTGCTGCTAATTTTTTTCTCTGACAGTTCTTATCTTTGGAATTAAAGAAAATTAGTCACACTTTGTATTCATTCACTATTAAAAATACTTTTACCAGCCACTGAAAATTACTTGTGAGCATCAGCTTTAGTGACTCAATATTTCAGAGTAAAGATGGCATAATTTTTACCTATTTTAATAATGAGATACACTGATTTTTTTTCTCCTAAAAAAAATTCTTTTGTTAAACAAGGGTACAAAAGCACACTTTTCAGCATAATCCTTTGCCTATAATCAGGGTTAATAATCTGAGGTCAACTTTTGTAGCCAGATATGAAAGACCTCATATTATATAATTCCACATATAGAAAGGTCAAAATTACGGAAGAGAAATCTTTGTTATTAAAACTGAAAAATGACAATTATACCTCAATAAAGCTGAAAAAAAATAAAATAAAATGCACAAAACCCTGACTAAAAAATAGTCAAGCAAGTGGCTAACTTTGAGAGAAGAGTAATGACAGGGGACAGGAGAGGGCCTTCTCGGACTGTCAGTAATGTTCAGTATCGTGATGTGAGTGTTAGATTACAGAGGTGTGTTTCCTTTTTATTTATACTTTACATGATATTTCAATTAAAAGTTTTTAGATTCGTAACAAATTCTTTAATAAATTCTTATTAAAGATATATCCTCCATATACAGGGAAGGGTAAAAGTAGGTATACATTTGTTCATATGAAAAATAGTACAATAATTAATAAATAACACAAGAATAAACATGTACTCGTAAAGTGTAAACCTACTTTTGCCGCACTCAGTATTGTTAAAAAATAGGGTGAAGCCCTGGCCAAGTGACTCAGTTGATGGAGTGTCATCTGGTATGCCAAAAGGTTGCAGGTTCAAGAACTAGTCAGGTCGCATACCTAAGTTGGGGGGTTATGGGTTCAATCCCCAGTCAATGTGCATACGGGAGGCAACTAATCAATATCTCTCTTTTTCCCTCCCTCTTTCCCTCCCTTCCTCTCTCTCTCTCAAATCAATAAACATATCCTTGGGTGAGAATTTTTTTTAAAGGCTGAAAAATGTAAAGGGATTAAGAAGCACAAATGGGGTCCCCGATGGTGTGGTTCAGTAGACCGAGCATCAGCCTGTGAACAAAGGGTTGCCGGTTCAATTCCCCAGTCAGGGCACATGCCTGGGTTGCAGGCCAGGTCCCCAGTAGGGGAAGCTCAAGAGGCAACCACACATTGATGTTCCTCTCCCTCTCTTTCTCTCTCCCTTCCCCTCTGTCTAAAAATAAATAAAATCTTTTTAAAAAAAAAGGAAGTACAAATTGGCAGTTACTAAATGGTAACAGGGATGTAAAGTACAGTATAGGGTACATAGTAATATTGTTAATAACTAGATATGGTGTTGGAGGGGTACTAGATTTATTTATGGGGGGAATCACTTCATAAGTTATATAACTATATAACCACTAGACTATATACCTGAAACTAATATAATGTTGAATGTCAATTATAACTGAAAAAAAATTTTTTTTGAAAGATTTTATTTATTTATTTTTAGAGAGAGGGGAAAGGAGGGAGAAAAGGGGGGAGAGAAACATCAATGTGTGATCGCCTCCCATTGCCCTGTACCAGGGACCTGGTCCGCAACCCAGGCATGTGTCCTGACTGGGAATCGAACCGGTAACCCTTTGCTTTGCAATCCAGCGTTCAACCCACTGAGCCACACCAGGCAGGGCTGAAAAAATTTTTTACTAATTAAAAAATATAAATTCCCTTGCAGGGCAGTCTAATGGGACTAGACTGGAGGGGCCTTCAAAAAAAGAAAAGTTGATTTCCTCATGTGACTGCGGGAGTAGATAATACCCTCAGATAGCTTTAAGAAACAAACAACAAGCTGGTGAAATCTGAATAGTCTAATTAATCATCTTTTTAAAAAAAGAAATGAACAACAAATGGGTATCTGTACACACTTTAGACTAAGATATTCAACCACAATCATACCCATCCTGTCATGAACTTAATAATGAATTGGTGCTATGTGATTTGAGGCGCTTTGAAAAGAATATTTTCATCTAAAGAAACAGCTTTCACCCTGGCTGGTGTGCAGCTCAGTGGACTGAGAGCTGCCTGCAAACCAAAAGGTCACTGGTTCAATTTACAGTCAGGGCACATGCATGTGCTAAGGGCCAGGTCCCCAGTTGGGGCCATGCAAGAGGCAACCAATCAATGTTTATCTCCCTCTTTCTCTTCCCCTTCTCCCTAAAAATAAATAAATAAATATCTTAAAAAGGAAAAAAAAAGAAACAGCTTTCAAAAAGAGAGTTAGCTTGATATGCTAAAGAACAGTTATCTCTAAAGCAATCAGCAAAGAAAGGGTTACTCTATGGGCTGCAATTACCAATGGGAAACTGGTTAGCTGTCACACAGTGGTCAGGGAACGTGTCTGGAAGCCCTGAGATTCTGCGGGCTGTCTCTTTAGTACATCCTGTTTGTCAGTAAAAGTTAACAGAAAATCAAAGCAAACAAAAAAGGCAGGTCCACTGGGGAGATTCGGACCCTTCAGGAATAAAGATCTGGGTCACTTCAAGCAGTTAAAGAACTTCACCAGCTAAGGCCCTGGCTAAAAGCAAAGGAAACAATAAAATGGGTAAAGAATTACGGAAGGTATGAATTCTTGTGTCAAGTCGTAGAAATATGGACACTGTGCATATTTTATTCCTTGTTATGATGTTTCTGTGAATATTATGTATTTGAGTATGTTAACTGTTCTCCCTTATCCTTCACATTATTGTTTTACAAAAGTATTGTTGGCATTTCCTTTACCATTTAGCCGTTAGATAATAGTCAAATAGGTCAGGAATGAATCTGAGGAGTAATTAATATGGCTAATGACTGGACAGTAAATCAGTCTCCCAGAGATGAGTACAATGACTGTTGGAACTTTGCATCTCATGTTGGAGAGAGGGCAAAAATGAATTACTTTGTAAAATGGAAAACTGTATCCAATTAGATGGGGATATCTTGGTTATATGGAAATTAAACTACGTGGAAAAGGGTGTGTATGAATGCTGAGTGGCCAAAGAACAGCCTGTGCAGTCATTAAGCTGTAGCCCCAGTTCCAGACCTACTCTGCTGATGCAAACCAACTGGTTCGTTGTGAATTTCTGCCACAAAGGCGCTCAGCAAGGAGACTAGAGAAGAGAAAAGGGACCTGCACCTTCCTTCTAGCTTCTTGTCAAGAGTCATTCACTGCTTGGTACACTATTTCAACCTAGTAAAAGCAGACCCTTCCCACAGTTGGACCCACTTAAAATTTTTACAACACTACCAGAACCACTTTCAACACGTCTCCTCAGGCACCAGTACCATCCAAATAATCTCCCACCTTAGAAGTCAGAACTAAAGTTTTAGGGGTAGCAGCCAATTCCTTGCATTGTTACTTCCATGATATATCAGTACACTCCTTTTTTTTTTTTAAACAAAGTTAATAACTGTAACTACTTAATCTTTACATTAAATTTTCTCCATTCAGCCCTGGCTGCTGTGGCTAGAGGACTGAGTACTGGCCTCTGAACCAAAGGTTGCTGGTTCAGCTCCCAGTCAGGGCACATGCCTGGACTGTGGGCCAGGGGCCTGGTTGCAGTCCTGCGAGAAGCAACTAATTGATGTTTCTCTCCCTCTCTTTCTTCCTCCCTTCCTCTCTCTCTAAAAATAAATAATCTTTAAAAAAAATTCTTTTTTCTCCATTCGAATAACTGGTATGGCTTTTTCCTCCTGATTGGATCACAACTGTTGTGCCCACAAAATATAAAAATATAAATTAAAATGAAAATATTAAAAGAAATTACAGGATAAATTAAGAATGTAAAGATACAAAGTATAAAGCAGGAAAAAAGAAACCTCTATGACAGTGATGCATACAAGTATATTCCTACATAAAGATAATTAAACATTCAATAAAATTTTCCTCAATTTAGCATGTTTATTTTTGGATGCCAACTATGCAAGAGATAACTATATAAATAAAGGGGAGAAAATCTGCAAAATGATTCTGGCAAAAATAAATCAAAATGAAACAGAAAATTAAGATTTCCTGTGGCATTAAAAAAAAAGAAAAAACCTTTAGAAAAAGTGTAATAGATTCAAATACTTTTTCCCAGAAGGACAATTCAACACTATATTTCTTGCAGATTTTCCAAACAACTAACAAATCTATAACATACACAAAAGTTCTCATTCATTCACACAGATTTAACACAGCCCTTTCCCTAACAATTCATTCCAAATGCCAGTACATGGCACTGAGCAAGGCAGGAGCTGCGTCAGGGCGGTGCCACCGCCCGGAGCAGGGTGGCAGAAGAATATGAGGTGTTTCAGAGTCTGAGGGGGCAAGCACGACTGGTGACAGCCCAGCAAGGAGTGTCAGAGTGTAAGCCAGATAAAGAGAGTGGCAATGAGGCATACACTAAACAATGGGATATGGGGTAAATGGATATACAAAGAATGTCTGCTTACTATGATTCTCATTGTGACAGAATGGAATTATTGGGTTGGTCAAAAAGTTCGTTTGCTTTTTTCCATAAGATGACTCTAATAGTGCTCACCACACTTTGCCACATATAATGCGCTCCGATGGATGATGTGCACCCACGGTTTTGTGCACATTACACACGCAGCTATTATACCCACAATGTGCCATCATTATATTCATGTATAATGCGCATCCTTATTTTTCCATCAAAAATTTGGGCAAAAAAGTGCGCCTTATACATGGTAAAATACAGTAGATGTCTTTAACTTCATTCCAAATGATTTTGTTAAGATTGTACTGTGACAGCTGTCATATCAGCATGCATTTTTTAAAAACATCAAAATTGGGGAATTTTTGTGTAGCTATTTTAATATTGAAAATGAAAAAATAAGTGACATTTTCAGTATATTATGCTTTATTATTTCAAGAAAGGTAAAAACCCAACTGAAATGCACAAAAAGATTTGTGCAGTATATGGAGAAGGTGCCGTGACTGAATGTTTCAAAAGTGGTTTGCGAAATTTTGTGCTGGAGATTACTCACTGGATGATACGCCACAGTCAGGTATACCAGCTGAAGTTGATAGGAATCAAATTGAGACCTTAATTGAGGACAATCAATGTTACACCACACAGGAGATAGCCAACGTATTCAAAATATCCTAATCAATAAAATTATTGGTGAAAATGAAAAATGTGTCTTTATTTTATGGAACAAGCACCACGAACTTTTTGGCCAACCCAATATATAGGAAAGGGAAAGAAAAGTACCTTGAGGGGTTAAGAGAAACTGAAGATACAGGTATGAAAAAGTGTAAATGTAAATATATGTATGTATGCATGTATATATTTATGTGTATGTAAACACACACACATTCCCTAGCTTCGTCTCGTCCACTTAGAAGAAGTGACACCCCAATTGCAACAGCACATGTAGCACCAAGATATTGATGTTTTTAAAAAAATTTTAAAGATTTTATTTACTTATTTTTAGAGAGAGGGGAAGGGAAGGAGAGACAGGGAGAGAAACATTGTTGTGAGAGAGAAACATCAATCAGTTGCCTCTCAGATGTGTCCCAACCTGGTACAAAACCCACAACTCAGGCATGTGCCCTGACCAGGAATCAAACCGTCAGCCTTTCGCTTTTGCAGAACACCGCCCAAACAAATGAGCCACACGAGGCAGGGCTACACCGACTTCTCAATACTACTCTCCTCAAAAGGAACCAGGGTTTCTTACTGGAACAGGTGATTCTAGGAATAGAGAAGGAATAAGATGAAACCCGACCACCCTGTTTTGCAAGAAAGTAAATATAAAAAGTACTATACAAATGATGGCGATATATTCAAATGACACAAGTACCAGGAAAGGGTACAGAGGACATCCTAAAGTGGCTCCTAATGGCCAAAGCAAGGACTATTTGCAAATCAAAACAAATAATAATAATGGATTGTAATGCACTGAATAAAACAGAAATACATGGGTATACTCTAATAAAAATAATTTTAATTGAAGTTTTGAGTGGTATATATTTCTACTGTCTCAGAGAAACTCACATGAATACATTTATTACAAAGGAAAAGAGTAGATTAACAGTAGAGAAGCCAAGAAAAACTAACTTTGATCACATAAATATCAGTAAAGAGATAAACAGAAGTCAACTACCACCTGATTTCATTAAAGAACACAGATGTCTTCTGTGATACTTTTGCACACAAAATGCATTACATGAATCTAATCATGAGAAAACAGAACTTTCCTAAGTGTCAAGGTCATAAGAAAGACTAAGAAACTATTCTAGATTAAAGCCATTAAAGAAAAAATTGGCAAAATTTGAACAAGGTTTGAGAACTAGGTAAGAGTAGCTTATTTTCTTTATTTTGATAATTGTATTGTTTGTAATATTGTTTGTATATCCTCGTTTGTAAGAGTCACACTACAGTAGTTAAAGGAATAACAGGACGTCATGTTGGCAGCCTGCTGTCAAATGGTACAGGGAAAAAAGTTCCTAATACTATACATTCAGGTTTTCTATCAGTTTGCAATAATTTCAAAATGTAACATTATAAAATAAAAAAAATTTGCCCTGCCTGGTATGGCTCAGTGGATTGAGCACCAGCTTGTGAACCAAAGGGTTGCTGGTTCGATTCCTACCCAGGGAACATGCCTGGGTTGCAGGCCAGGTCCCTGGTTGGGGGTGTGCGAGACGCAACCACACACTGATGTTTCTCTCCCTCTCTTTGTCTAAAAATAAATAAAGAGATACATCGTGAAAATAAAAAACTTTTACTATTACATGATTCATCTCTTTCACATATAATGTTTCTCCAAGTAACTAGCAGTCTTGTCTTACATGTATCAGTAGATACAGACTTATCTTACTTCAAACACCAACATGAATTCCACTGATGGAGCTATAGGTTAATTGCCATTTTTGCAAGGGAGCAACAGGTCAAAGAACATGTGCATCTTAAAATGATTTTTTAAAATACCAAACTATCATGCATAAAATAGCAGCAATTTTTATATAAATCAAGAATTTCTAAGTCTGCCGTTTCTTCATACCCTCTACTGAGAGTGGGTATGAGCAAAATTTAATTTTTGCCAATCTGCTGGGTGCCAAACTTTATCTTTCTTGGGTTTTTATCTACATTTCATTAACGGAATGAGCATTTTTCTCTTCTTTCTTGATCTTCGGTAATTTATATTTTGGATTAGCTCTTTGTTAAGTCAAATAAAACAACATTTTGTCATTTGTTTTTCAAATATTCATTTCCTATCTTACATGTCCTTTGAAACATTTTGGCTGATTTTGCCATATTTAATTTTTAGCTTTTTTGTTAGTCAAATTTATTGCTTAGAAAGTTTTTTTTTTCAAGCGCTTTTAACCTGAATTTTTATTGTATCTGGAATTTTTAACACTTATTGAAGTAAAAATCAGACTATAAATGTTTTAGTTTTTGGTAGTTGTCTAGTTGATTCTCTTCGTGTTCTAGAAATATAGCATGGCCTATGAAAGGTAACGGTGCCCTCCACTTTCCACTTACACCTCACATTTGTACTGGTTCGTACATCTAAAGCACTGGTAAGAAAACTGGTAAAAATGTGCTTCTTTCTTATGAGCAGTGTTTCTAGTAGCTCATTATTAAGTATAATGATGAGGTGTCATTTACAATTACGTATGGTAGTCCAACCAATCATATTAAGAATTTCTGCTGCCTTTCCATAATCTACCCAGATGATGTACTATTTCTCTTAGTTCAATAACATAAGACAGTAAATTAAGAAGTTTTCTAAAATCATTCCTGTATTCCTAGATGAACCCTAAATATGAAATTCACTGCATCTAAGATCATTTTTTAACTAATTTCAGAGCACAGTAAAAGCCCCAAAATGATATGCTCTTCAACAGTGAGAACTCAAATATAATACGATTATCACCTGGCTCCCATCCTCTGTAAGAGGTCAAACCAGAGATGTCATTATTTTGCAATGACATGAAAATGCGTTTTACATAATGGAAATGTTTGGACCCCACCTATAGCCTATGTTCAGGTTACACAGTTTAAATATTCCTTTGATAAGAAAATACTGTAGCCCTGGCTGGTGTGGCTCAGTGGATTGAGCACCAGCCTGAGAACCGAAGGGTCACTGGTTCCATTCGCTGTCAGGGCGCCTGCCTGGGTTGCAGGCCAGGTCCCCAGTTGGGGGTGTGCAAGAGGCAACCAACTGATGTTTCTCTCCCAGTCTTTCTCCCTCCCTTTCCTTCTCTGTGAAAATAAATAAAATCTTTTACAAAAAAAAAGAAAATACCGTAAATATCCACTTTTCTTTGCCAATCACAGAGGCTAATGATAAACGTACAATGATCTTTCAAAGTTATATATTACTTTTAAAAGACAAAGTTGCTTTTATTCTGAGTTTTATCACAGAACCAGGATTACAAAAAAAAAAAATTGTAACGAAATTGTAATCAAGTCATGAAGACCTGTGCCCTCTTTAAACAAGCAAAAACACTTGTGCCCATATAAATGGAACATGGCAAGAAAACAAACATTAAGTTTCAGGATCACATTCAGATCTGACAGAACCTGAACAGTAAAAATAAATTTAACTATATAGTAAAAGTAAATAGTATAGACCAGACCAATGTAGCTCAGTTGGTTGGGCATCGTCTGGCAAAGCAATGGGTCATCAGTTTGATTCCTGGTCAGGGCACATGTTTGTGGTTGAGACAGCCAATAGATGGTTCTCTCACACATTGATGTTTCTCTCTCTCTTTCTCCCTCCCTTCCCTTTTCTCTAAAATAAATAAATAAATAAATAAATAAATAAAATCTTTTTTAAAAAAGAAAAGATCTTTTTAAAAAAGTAAATAGTATATAAAAAAATCTTTTTTAAAAAGCAAATAGTATAATAATGATATCCTTGTCGGGCCAGTGTGGATCAGTTGGTTGGAGCGTCAACCCGCACACCGAAGGGTTGAGGGTTCAATTCCCAGTCAGGGGGCAAACGGGAGGCAACCAACTGACATTTCTCTTTCTCTCCCCCAGTCCCTCGCTTCCTCTCTTTCTAAAATCAATAAATGTTAAAAACATAATAATGATATCCTCATTTTCCATATGTTAACAGGAAACAAAACCAAACTTTAAAACTACATAAAAATACAGTGTAGTATTTTTATTTACACTGTGGTATTTTATTTACAGTGTGTAAATAAATATTACAGCTCAAGGGAATAGAAATAAAAATAAATTGGCCACATGACTTTTGACCAAGGTACTAAGGCAACCCAATGAAGAAAGGATAATTTCAATAAATGATGCTGGGACAACACAGCATACCCACATGGGAAATGATGAATTTAGACCCTTACTTGACCACATGCACAAAAATTAATTTAAAGTGAATCTTAGTCCTAAACATAATAGCCAAAACAATAAAACTCAAGAAGAAAACATAACTGTTAAAATCTTTATGACTTAGGTGGGCAAAGATTTTCTAATACAACACCAGAAGCACAAGCAATTAAAGAAAAAAAAGAAATCTGGAAAACTGGATTGCATCCAAATAAAACTTTTTAGGCTTCAAAACAAACCATTAAAAAATGAAGGAAAAACCCTGACCAGTGTGGCTCACTGCATTGAGTGTCCTCTCACAAAGTGAAAGATTACCAGTTCAATTCCCAGTTAAGGCACTGCCTGGGTTGCAGGTTCAGTCCCCAGTCTGCACGAGTACAAGAGGCAACTGATCAATGTATCTCTCTCATACTGATATTCTCTCTTTCTCCCTCCCTTTCCTTCTCTCTAAAAATAAATAAAATCTTTTTTAAAAAATTTCAGGGGTGTATAAAGGGACTAAATGGTAAGGGACAAAAATAAAAAATAAATAAAAAATTTTAAATGAAGGAGAAAAAGCCACAGACTAGAATCTATTTAATGAAACCTTATTTCTGATCATAGATTTGTACACGAAATATATAAAGAACTCATATAACTAAAAAAAAAAAAAGGCAAGAAAACAAACAATCCAATTTAAAATTGGGCAAAAGATTTCAATAGACTTTTTTTGAAAGATTTTATTTATTTTTAGAGAGATGGGAAGGGAGGGAGAAAGAGGGAGAGAACCATGGATGTGTGAGAGATACATCAACTGGTTGTCTCTCACATGCCCCCATCCAAGGATGTGGCCCGCAACCCAGGCATGTGTTCTGACTGGGGAATCGAACCAGCAACCTTTCAGTTTGCAGGCCGGCACTCAATCTACTGAGCTACACCCACCAGGGCTAAAGAGACATTTCATCAAAGGTGATATATGAATGGCTAATGAGCATATGAAAATATGCTCAAAATCATTAGGAAAATGAAATTAAAACCACAATAATATGACATTCTGGACACAGTTAAAAGATCAGTGATGGTCAGGTATTAGGGGAGAGACATGAAAAGGCAGAGCGGAGAGAATTTTTAGGACAGTGAAACTACTCTGCATGCTACTATAATAGTGGATATGTGCCCTTATACATTTGTTAAAATCCACAGAATGTACTAGACTGAACCCTAATACAAACTATGGACTTTGAGGGATCCTGATGTGTCAAGGAAGGTTCATCAGTATGAACAAATGCACCACTCTGATGTGGGATGCTAATAGCAGGGGAGGCTGTGCATGTGTGGAGGCAGAAAGTATATGGGAACATTCTGTACTTTCTCTCCAATTCTGCTAAAACTGCCATAAAAATGTGGATTTAAAAGCAAAAAAAAAAAAAAGAAAAAGAAAAGAGAATAACACCCACTAAGACAGCTACAATCAAAAATGACAGGCAATAATAAGTGCTGACCAAGATATGGAGAAACTGAAATCCTCATACAGTGCTGCCAAGACATAAAACAGTGCAGCCACTTGGGAAAACAGTTTGTCAGTAGCTCAAGTTAAGCACAGAATTACCATATAAATAGCAATTCACTCCTAGGTATCCACCCAAAAGAAATGAAGACATATTTCCACACAAAGACAATTATGTGGATATTCAGAGCAGTGGTATTCAAAACGACCAAAAGTGGAAACAGCTTAGATGTCTACCAAGCAGTACATGGATAAAGAAAAGGTAGTATATTTGTACAAAGGAATAACATTCAGATATGAACTACTTAAACACACTATAACATTTTTTGAAGATGAGCCTCAAAACATGACGCAAAGTAAAAGAAGCAAAATGTAAAACAGTATGTACTGTTTGACTCCACTTGTACTGAAGGTCTATTAAATCCAAATCAGTGGTGGGTACAGGGAGTGACTCGAAATGGGAACTAGGTTTCTAGTTGGGGGTGATGGAAATGTTATAAAATTAGACTGTGGTGACCACTGCAAAGCTCTGTATACCTACTAAACATTGCGGAATTATACACTTAAGATAGGTAAATTCTGTGGCATATAAATATATCTCAGTAAAGCTATCCAAAAAAAAAAAAAAATGAAATGACATTATAAACATAACATTTAAAAATAAGGAATCAGGAATCAAATAGCAAAAAAAGCTTAGAGTTAAAAACAGTTTCCTTGAAGGGTAGAAAATAGGAGTGTACGAAGGGAAAAGTAGAGTGAGAGAGTATTATATTGATTTTTGTAAAAAGCACTATAGAACTAGCTGGCATTTTACATTATTATTTCTGTATAACTGAAAAAAAAACTATTAAAAATTTTTGTCTAGAAATGTATAATTAGCAGCAAACTTCTTGCTACCATTTATCAAACTACTGTCTTTTGAGGTTTTGTATCATATGCTGACATTAACAAATAATGTCCCTGGTTTATTTCAATGTCCCACTGAAATAAATGTGTACTTCTCACCATTTGAGTAAGTAAATGAGTCAACATATAACCTACTAAATTAAAAGTCTTCCTTACTTAAATTTCATAATTGATTCTAAAAGCACTAGTACTTACCAGAATCTTCTGTGGGTTCAGTTTTCACTTTGACAGGGCCACAACTGAAAGGAAAAGGATGCTCTGCATTGGTGAGGGCCACTCGCGCAGTATTCAAATGCACTGGGTCTCAGTATAAAATCATTCAACTGACCAAGCTGAATGCAAACTGACTCAACTTTAAAATTTACATATTTATTTCTTGCATACATATGACTTGTCAACTGAATTTAGTACTTTCATTCTAATTGAACTTTTTTGGGGTGAGGGTAGTATTAACAAAATAGCTTAGTGTAGCAAATTAACTTTCAAATTTCACTTTACTTGTAAGGCTACAAGTAAAGTAGCCTTTCTGTCTACAATTTGATCTCAATCACATTAGTTTTCACCCAGAGCTACTTTCATTCAGAACTATTAAGTCAAAAACTGCATCTTCACAGGATCCTCAAATGATTCAATTACATATTAAACTTCAAAATGTGACACAGGCCTTTTTAATATTCTAATAACTCAATAATCTAAAAACTAAACCTTGTGAGGTATGCAAGTTAATTAGTACTTATGAATTTTTTTACCTTCCACCTGGAGATAGCATTGACCTTTCAGCGTCTGTTACCATCACACGACCACCTATATGTACAAAAAAAAAAATAGATTTAAGTTCTTACAACACTTCAAATATGACTAATGCCCCCAGAGGTCTTAAATACAGAATGAACTGGGAGAGGGGGAGTTCACAGCTCTGGGTCATATTAGAATGAGTATTGTATTCATTTATAAAAGTGTTCTTTGCTCTCCCTTATAAGGAAGATAATTAGAAATGACAATCGTCTAACCATTTTATACCTTCACCCACAGCACCCTCCCTTTAATGAAAAAGCTTTGATTTTTATTAGTGAAATAAATACAGCAATATACTATTACTCTAGTAACGTAGAGTAAGACTCTACTGATGCATAAACAATCAAGATTTCTATTAAGAGAAGATCTGGCTCTGGAGAACTGGAAAAGAGGGACTGCTGACAGGTACATGGTTTCTATTTAGGGTGATGAAAAGCTCTGAAACAATATAGCAGTGATAGTTGTACATCTTGTGAATATACTAAAACCCAATGAATTGTACACTTTACCATCATGAATTTTATGTTAAGGAAGAAAGAGAGGGAAGAAAGGAAGAAAGGGAGGGAGGGAGAAAGGGAGAGAAAAGTTGCCCCCACCAAATGTTGATGAAAATGCGGTCTCATACACTGTTAGTGGGAATGGAACACTCATGTAAAAACAACAGTCCAGCAGTTTCTTAACAAGTTAAATGTATAGCTACCACATGATCTAACCATTCCAACTTTACGTATTTACCAAAGAGAATGAAAATATATGTCGACATAAAATCTTGCACTCAAACTATTCATAGCCCTTTCTTTATAATAGCCAAGTAATGGAAAACCAAATTTTCATGGGCAGGTGAGTAAGTACACAAATTGTAGTGTATCGATACAATGGAATACTACACAGCAATTTAGAAAAATGGACTACTGATACATGACACAACATGAACAAGTCTCCAAATATGAAGTCAAACAAACAAAAAAGTACACACTATATGACTCCATTTATATAAAATAATCTGTCCTGGTTCGTCTGGCCTAGTGGATTGAGTGCTGGCCTGTGAACCAAAGGGTTGCCAGTTCGATTCCCGGTCCCCAGTCGAAGGCACATGCCGGGGTTTGGGTCAGCTCCCCACTAGGGGGTGTGTGAGTGCTAACCACACATTGATGTTTCTCTCCCTCCCTTCCTCTCTGTCTAAAAATAAATTAATCTTAAAAAAAAAAACAACTTTAAAAAATCTGGAAAATGCACACAAATCCAGAGAGACAGCAACATCAGTGGTTGCCTGGGGAGCAGGGCTGGAGGGCCAGAAGGAGGAAATCACCCAGGGGTGTGACGAAACTCTAGGGTAAAAGATGTATTCACTACCTTGATTGTAGTGATAGTTCCACAGGGTCAAAACTTATCAAACTGTATGCTTCCAATGTGTGTGATTTACTGGATCTAAATTATATTTCAATAAAGCTGTTAAAAATTTTTTAAAGTGGAAAATATAATTCTATCACAATCACAACATTTCAGTTACTTTGAGAGCTGGTATGGCAAAGAAGCCGAGTAATATACACCCACCTACTTGGACCACTCATCATGAAACACACTACAGAAATATTCATTAGCCCTGACTGCTGTGTCTCAGTGGGTTGGGCGTTGTCCTGCAAACCAAAAGGTCTCAGGGTTTGATTCCCGGTCAGGGCACATGCCTGGGCTGCAGGCCAGGTCCCCAGTTGGGGGCATGCAAGAGGCATCCGATCCATGTTTCTCTCCCTTTCTTTCTCCTTCCCTTCCCCTCTCCCTAAAAAATAAATAAAATCTTTAAAAAAAAAAAAGTTCATTGATTAATGACCACGTCCCAACATTTCAAAGAAAGTTTTTAAAATAAAAGATTTCACAAAATATAAATAGTAGACTAAGTCTAATCTAGAAAACTTTAAGGAAAAAAATACTGATCACAAAAAAGCCTGAATTTTAATTTACACATGACAAAGAAATCTTCTTTCTCAGTCTTAAAAAGGACATATGAAACAACAGCTACATTGCAATGGTGAAAGCCTGGATGCCTTCCGGCTAATATCCAGGACAAGGTGAAATGTTGTATTGGATGGTCTACCCCAAGCAACAGAATTAAGAAATAAAAAGCATTCATGTTGCAAAAAGGTAAACTGTCTTTATTCACACACAATATAATTAATTCACCATGTAGAAAGCCCAGAAATAGTTAGGGCCAACTAACTTTTAACAAAGATGCCAAAGCAATTCTGGAACAAAGAATAGTCTTCAACAAATTCTGCTAGCACAAATGGAATATGAATTTATACCCTTACCAAAATTACCTCAAAATTGAAAGTAGATCTAAATATAAGAACTTAATGCTCTAAAACTTAATAGAAGAAAACATAACAAATCTTCATGACCTTGGGGTTAGGCAACAGTTTCTTAGGTAATGACATCAAAAGCACAAGTAATAAAAAGTAAAATAAACTTCATAAAAATTAAAAACTTTTGTTCCTCAAAGAACATTATCAAGCAAGTGAAAAGACAATTTTTTAGAGCAAGAGAAAATATTTATAGGGAGAATATATAAAGGACTCTTATAATTCAATACTGAAAACACAAATAACCTGATTAAAAATGGGGAAAGGGCCCTGGCTGGTGTGGCTCAGTGGACTGAGTGCTCGCCTGCGAACCGAAAGGTCACTGCTTCGATTCCCTGTCTCAGGGCACATGCCTGGGTTGTGGGCCAGGTCCTCAGTTGGGAGCATGAGAGAGGCAGTTGGTCAACTCAACGTATCTCTCGCATTGATGTTTCTCTCCCTCTCTTTCTCCCTCCCTTCCCCTCTCTCTAAATAAAGAAAATCTTAAAAACAAACAAACGAACAAAATAACCATGGGGACAGGATCTGAATAGACGTTTCTCCAAAGAATATACATTGAATGGCCAGTAAGAACATGAAAAGATACTCAACTTTTATAATTAGGGATACACAACCAAAACCAAAGGAAATACCATTTCACACTCACTGGGGTGGCAAAAACCAAAGGGATATAAGAAAAAAAACTTGAACCCTCAAACGATGCTAGTAAGAACATAAAATGTTATAGCCACTTTGGAAAACTGTTTGGCAGTTTCTTAATTAAATGAAAAACTGCACTATGACTCAGCATTTCTACTCCTAGGTATAAATATCCAAGAGAAATTCAAGTACATATAGATAAAAACTTGTTTAATTATGTTCATAGTATTCTTGTTAATAATAGCCAAGTGGGAACTATCTAAACGTCTATCATCTCATGAGTAGATAAATGGGTAGTATAGTCACACAATGAAATACTTAAT
Source organism: Mormoops blainvillei (assembly GCA_004026545.1). Classification (NCBI taxonomy): domain Eukaryota; kingdom Metazoa; phylum Chordata; class Mammalia; order Chiroptera; family Mormoopidae; genus Mormoops; species Mormoops blainvillei. The sequence goes on from PVJD01000722.1 coordinate 328,876, forward strand.
ATTCAGTAATAAAAAGGAAAAAACTAATGATATGCCCAACAACCTAGATCTGAGCTGTCCAACCTTTTGTCATCTCTGGCCCACACTGGAAGAAGAGTTGTCCTGGGCCACATATTAAATAAACAAATACTAACAAAAACAAAAAAACAGCATAATGTTTTAAGTAAATTTACAGTTTTGTGTTGGGCCACATTCATAACCGTCCTGGGCTGCAGGTTATCTCAAATGAATTATGCTGAGTGAAAAACGCCAATTCAAGGTCCTGGTCAGTTGCTCAGTTGGTTAGAGCGTTGTCCCGATGTGACAAGGTTGAAAGGATACATGCTATTTATTTCATTTATGTAACATTCATGAAATAACAGATGGAGATGATGAAAATATTCTAAAATTAGGCTGCAGCAATGGTTGTAAAACTCTGTTTTTAAATTTTTTAATTGTACATTTTCCAAAAATCACTGAATTATATACTTAAAATTGGTGCATTTTATGGCATGTTAATTATACCTCAAGAAAGCTTCTAAAAAATTAATCTTTTCATTATAGTGAGGACAAACTAAAGGTTATTTAACAGAAAACAAAATATGTTTGGGTGTGTATACATTATTGTCCTTTCATCCTTATACTGGTTAAGAGGTTGCCAATGACAATGGTTATTTACTTTTGAAAGTCTCAAATAAACCTGGCTCCAAGGAGTACCAGTCTTCTAAATACCGCTTTTCCCACCAAACGGAATGACTTCCCAAAAGAAAATCCTATTCAGCCCCTCCTCATTTCTTTCAGGGCCCATCTTAACGCTCTCTTCCGCATGAAAGCCTTCCTGGGCTATGAAAGAACCCTTCCTCCAACCAACTTCTGCTGTGCTTTCTCTAACCATTCCTGCAGCATGTTCTTGCTGTGGGGTCTTTATGGGTTTTTTTAACCTTTTCCATTAGACCAGCAGCACTCAACAGCTTTAATGGTTACACATAGTCATGTATCCCCTCCCAACCCAATCTTGTGCCTAATAATCACATGCCTATTCATTAAATATTAAATAAATTAAATCATATCATATTGCAAGCAAAAAGCTTTGAATACGCATCATAAAAAGTAAGTAGCAGAGCTGAAAACAAGTCTACTTTTTCAGCTCAAAGACTTTTTGTTGATTTGTATAAATATCATAATACCCCACTCCAAAATGTCTTACATCATATTCTCAAAGAAAGTAAAAAAGAAATCATTATAATGTACTGATTTTGGCACAACAGGTTCGGAAGCCCAACCAACTATCATGTAAGCAAAGCAATCACTTACCTAGGTGTTTCTTTGGCTCCAGGAAAGGTCTGCATTAAAACAAACAAAAAAAGCTATATATAAATACACAAACCAAAATTACTGTAGAGCATAAATTTAAGTGACTTCTATGATAAGCATGAATTTTTAAAATATACTAAAATAAGCTGAATATTCAATTTTACATAAATAAACTGCTGGTAGGCAAGGGAGAAAGGTACTTCACCTCTTAATGATAAATGAAATCCCTGCTTTGTTCTCCAAAATCCATTTCAGAGTTGCAAGATCATAGTTTTCAGGGTGTTTAAAGGCAACTCCCTCCGGAAGCCCCTGCACTACCACAGCCGACTGGTCTCGCAGCATCTTCTCATACGGAACAGGCACCACTGTTGATTTTCCCAAAGCTTTCCCTGGGGTGAGAGACAGTGATGAGGTGAGGTGGAAAGAAGATAAACATCATTAAATGTTAAGATTAAAAACTAAACCATCAGTTTGTCATGGCTCAATAAATGGTATTCATGCTATCTTGTAATATCTAATTTTAAAACTACTTTGAATATTATAGGACCCTAGTCTCGTGTTAGTAAAAGTTCCAAACCAGGAACAAATCCAAAGAGCCAAAAAGCAAGTACGTAAGATAATGACATAAAACCTACACATAGGGATAGGAACAATGGTTGATTTCCCACACTACTCTTTCTTCGCAATGGTTCCACTCTGGTATAATGCTATCTTTCCACTTACAATTCAGCCTCAGAATATGGAAGCCTGACAGATCCAACTGCCACCTCAAAAGGCAACTTTTGGTTAATATTCTCATTGAAAACTTATTAGATGAACAAAACCCACACTTACAAATGACTGTATTCTGTCAGGCTGTCAGTATGTATGAGGCAGTGGGCCCATGGATGCAACAAACTCCATTCCTTAGAGTTGAATTTTATATACAACCTCACACCATAACCTGTATCTTCCCTCTTTGATCATTTTTTTCCCTTAAAAGAGCTTTATTTACCACATAATTGGATTAACAAAAGGTGACTTTTTTGGGGAAACTGGCACACATATCAAAAATAAACAATTCCTTCTTGATGATTATGATGCAGGTTCTCTGGTGGAGGGTACTGACGGCAAAAGTCTACGGATGTGTGAAGGCAAGTGGTATATGGAAGAGATCTATGTACCTGCCTCTTAATTTTGCTGTGACCCTAAACCTGCTCTTAAAAACAAACAACCAAACAAACAAACAAACAACCCCAAAAACACCAGCTCTAATACTGTATTTGTTTCTGGGTTCCTTCAAACCACAAGTAGAAAATAAGGTTTCTTCTAATGTTAACCCAACATTTACAGATTAATTCATTCAATCTGTAAAACTGTGTTGTATGATGTTAAATCTACCTTTTAGAAAACTCAATCATATCACGTATCTTTCAGAAAATTCAAGTGCATAACCTTACCATAGCAAAAGCAGAAATAGTCCTCAACTGTTTTCCTGAGTGTTTCAATCTCTACAGCATCTACACTCATCCGATTTGCCTGGGTTGTAGATTTCATTTTATGCATCTCTGCAGCCTTTTCTTCTTCTTCAACACCTATAAAATAATTAATGATATACAAAGGCCTATATCCATTTCTTATTATCTAGCTTTTAGTAAGATTACTTTTTCTAATATTCTAACATTTATGATGTATTATATAAACATAGAAAGAAAAGGGAAGAGGGGGAACTCTAAAAAGCTAAGCCCTGACCAGGTGGCTTAGCTGGTTGGAATGTAGTCCGGTACACCAAAAAGGCTGTGGGTTCGAACCCCACTCAGGGAGCATATGGGAGGTAACCAATCGATGTTTCTCTTTCTCTCCCTCTCCCATGTCCCCCTTCCTCTCTCTTTAAAATCAGTAACTATATCCTCAGATAGGATAAAATATAAAAACAGAAAGCTAGCCCTGGCCGGCATGGTTCAGTGGATTGAGCTATGGCCTGGTGAACCGAAAAGTCACTGGTTCGATTCCCAGCCAGGGCACACACCTGGGTTGCAGGCCAGGTCCCCAGTTGGGAGTGTGTGAGAGGCAACCGAGCAATTTGTCTTTCACACATTGATGTTTCTCTCCCTCTATTTCTCCCTCCCTTCCCCTCTCTGTAAAAGTAAATAAATAAAATCTTTAAAAAAGATTTTGTTAAATAAAAGCTAAAAGATGCATTACTTGAATGAAAATAAGAAATGATGATTATTTCTGAAATAAGCATAGCTATAACTAAAAATCCTACAAATCAGCTACCATTTTTTTTTCATTGATGAGACAGAGAGAGAGAGAGGGAAAGAGAAACATGGATTAGTTGTTCCACTTATTTATGCATTCTATGGTTGATTCTTATGTGCCTTCACGGGAGATCGAACCCATAACCTTGGCACATGGGAACGATGCTCTAGCCAACTGAGATATTTGGCCAGGGCAGCTACTAACTTTACCTTAAGAGTAATTTATCAGCTACAAACTTAAATAAAGGAAGATTATCAACATAAAAAATATTCTAGGCTTGCAAAGTCCAAACACAACAGCCACTAGATGCCTGTGGCTACTGAGCACTTGAAACATTGATAGTCCAAATTAAGATGTGTTTTAAGTTTGCCACACTGGATTTTTAAGACTTAGTAAAAAAAATAATATGCAAAATATCCCATTAATAATTTTTATATTGATTACATGTTGAATGGTAATATTTTAGATGTATCAGGTTCAAATATAACCACTAAAATGGATTTCACTTGTCTTTTTACCAACATCGTAACTAGAAAATTTTAAATTACATGAGTGATTCACATTATATTATTTCTAGTGCTTTTCTAAACCATAGAAAAGTTTTGAATTCTCCCCAAAATTTTCTGAAACTGACCACAAACCTATTGATTAGGCTTCAGAAAACCTCTATTAATCCATATCTGCAATATAATTTATAGGATTATTAGGTACCCAAGAATGCTATCCAAAGATTATTCTCCATGGCATCATATTAGTGGTAACTAAAAGAAAATGTGAACACTAATAGGCAGGGCCTACAATTTGCAACTGAGGACAATTTCCTTAATGCTTAGTCCTAACCACTGGAGAAACACATAAGCAAGGCAGTACCGGGAACAGGAATGCGAATACAGCTGCCAGTGGGATTACTGTATTCACGGGACAGACTGCAGACGATATGATCAAAGCAACATCAGTGGAAACAAATACACAAACATAATCAAATTCTTAACAATTCTCAAAATGATAAGAAATGAAAAAAAATTAAAGATAGATTACTACCATAAAGTTTGAAAGCTCACGGCTGAGTGGGGAGGAAGGAATACAGTGAAGGAGAGAAGATATGCTTTTCAAAAAGGATTAAAGATATAATTGAGAAATGAAATTAATAAATTAAGAAACCTGTTTTTACTTACCCATAATCTGCTTGATTTATCATAAATTGGATCTAACTTGATAATGGAAATTTAAATCTGGATCTTAAAGCCATATATATTACTTGCCTATAGACATACCTACCTTTATTGGTCTCTTTCCATGTTTAAGCAAATGCTATTATCACAGAGTAAATAAAAAAGCTATACCTGGCCTACAACCAGGCATGTGCACTAACCGAGAATTGAACCAGCGCCATTTTTTTTTTGCAGACCAGCGTTCAATCCACTGAGCCACACTAGCCAGGGCTCATTTTGAGCATTTTGCAATGTGTCTCCATGGACATTTCAGAAAGTACTTTTTTTAGTATAAATCACATTCTGCTTTAAAATATAATACGACGTATTAATGCATAAATATTTAGGTTTAATATTTATGAAATACAAAAGCTAAAATGTAATACTTACAGTATTTCACAAAATCTTTCTGAAAATCCTTCCTTGTGTTGACAAAAGCACGTCCTCTCTCAGTTCCAACGACAAACACGTCTGTTTCATACACTGCAATGCAGGCTACTTCTGCCTTGGACTTGGCAAGTTCTTTACACTGAAATAGAAACAATGAAGTGTTACATACAAATACAACTTAAAAACATTGTTTCTGATGGATGAATAAAAAAATCTTATCACTTAAACTGTTTTAATACATAACCTGGAAACATAGAAGTTTCTAGCTTTTGGCCTTAAGTTATATCCAAAAACTGAGAGTCCCCAGTTTTTTAAGGTAGCTCTCTTTTTGAATAGTTTTTAACCCTGATTTTAAACAAGAAAACATAGTATTTACAAGAAAAAAGGCAGTGATCCCTTATAATCTATTAAAGGTCAAGTTCACAAGCAACAGACCCAAGTATGCACACAGGCTTACTAGAAAGTACTCTCAACCACAACACCTGTGGGTTGTGAGTGGCACAGGATTCACATGGAGTTGGACGCAGAGGCGCCTGCTGCATCAGGAGAGCTCTGGGGAACTGAGACGGCCTTTCCCAAAGAGGGGGAGAGATCTCAGGCAAGGGATCCTCTAGCATACACGGTAGCTGGAGTGATTAGTGCCTTCAGTCCTAAAGGGCGGTCTGGAAGTCATGCCACATCATCCATGACCCATGCCCGTGGGCTGCAAGTGGCCCAGAATGAGTATGAATGCAGCCCAACACAAAACTGTAAAATTTACTTAAAACCTGCTTTTTGCTCAGTTTTTGTTAGTGTTTTTATGTATTTAATGTGTGGTCCAAGACAACTCTTCTTCTTCCAGTGTGGCCCAGAGATGCCAAGAGGCTGGACATCCCTGTATTACATAATCCCACCTCCAGAACTATCTCCAAATGTATACACAACTGGAATCACATTTAGGTGTGTATACTTTTACTAAGAATGGTGTTTACTAAGTATATTCCTAGGAGATTAAATATTATTTAAAATCTTAATAGAGTATAGAACACAACATTCCATTTTGTAGATATACAATAATTCATTTCGTGCTAACCTTATTGAAAATGTGGGTGATTCTAATTATCACTCCTAAAAATAACGCTAAAATAATAATCTGGGAACAAAATATTTATGTGTATCTTGAATGACTTTCTCAGAAGACACTCAGAGACATGGAAAATTTTGACTGTGAGTAAATACTTTCTTTTTTATCCTTACTCGAGGATGTTTATCAATTTTATAAAGAGACGGGGAAGGGGGGAGAGGGAGAGAGAGGGATGGAGAAAGAAAGAGAGAAAGAAACACCACTGTGAGAGAGAAACATCAACCAGTTGCCTCCTTCACGTGCCCTGACCAGGGATTGAACCCACAACCTAGGTATGTGCCCTGACCAGGGATCAAACTCACAACCTTTGGGTGTTCAGGACAACGCTCCAACCGAGTCACCCAGCCAGGGATGAAAGTAAATACATTTTAAGGTTCTCACAACCTACTAAAAAGTAGAAAGCAAGGCTCTTTCAGTTTATACTCCCATTTGTACTTCTAGATGAGCTAAATAATACCCTGTCTAGCCAGTATTATTGTGCAAGTTTCCCAGAAACATTTAAAAAGGGTGCTTGGTATAGTCAATAAGCCACTGATTGGTATTAAAATGAAATAGTTTTGTACTTTAGATACTTTTCTGTAAATTAACATATCCTTTGCTTACTTTTCTATTGTGTTTAGAAGTGTTTCCCCATTGATGTATAAAAATACCTCAATGATTTTAGGCATAGAAAGCTGCTTTCACAATTAAATACACAATTACATAATTTCCTGATTTTTAAATTTGTCTTAATATAACTTTTTTATTTTTACTCATCTAGAATTTAACTTGGTACATGATACTTTTAAATTTTCTTCTTTCTCTTCTTTTTTTTTGGCCAAATGGCCTGTTCTCTGTTGAAAACTACAGCTTTCCCCCATTTGTCTTTGATTTGTACAATAACCACCCTCTAATTTCTTAAATGGAAATTACTTGCATAATATTACTTAAAAACATTACCTAAAATAAATAATGTTATACCTGCTGCAATGCAGAAATCTTCTGAACTATAAAGCCACAGCAGAGAACTTCCAACCAAGAGGTGAGCCAAAAGTTGTTCCCAGCAGAAGAATCATGCTATACTACAACTTGGTTACACTGCATTTATATGAGATGGACTTTGCTCACCTGCAATAGTATATTTACTTACCTTGTGATAAATGAGAGTGCATTCTTGTTATACTATCCACCCTCTTAGTTGGACAACCCTCTCACCAAAGGTAGCATTTATGAAACAGCAAAGCAAGGCTCAGGCACTGTCCAAGGATTAGATCAAAGAAACCTATAGGCCAAGGGAAGGATGAAACCAACCTATACACTTATAATTATGCTATAATACACAACTAAGAACATGAGGAGAGATACTCTTACTACTGCTGAGGAGGTGAAAATAAAAGCTGAGAATAATAAAATAACTGACAAAGATGAGAAAACTCTAAAGACATTCTAAGGAAGAGAACAGATCCTATGTGACCCACTCTATGTTATTCTATGTAGAGGTTAGTAGAAAAGAAAAATACTTTAATATCAACAGAGTAGGATTTAATCTCTAAATTAGTATTTAACATTAAGGCCCAAATTTTGGCTGTTTTTATGATTTCAAGGAAGAAATAAGTGATTTTCAGAAAATAACAGTAAGCAGCCACTAACAACTCTAATATTTCTTTCTTTAAGATAATTTTAAATTATGAGATAGGAAAAAAAAGAATTGCCCTAATGGGAAAACAAAACAGAATCTGCAAACTGTGTCATACTGAGACCTATAAGGTTAAACACTATCTAATATTAGTCAACACTTAACACAAAAACTACACAGCTTCCTCCTACTTAGAATATTTAATTTCAGTATGTCAAAAAATACCTAGCCCTGGCCAGGTGGCTCAGCTGGTTGGAGCATCGTCCCGTACACCTAAAGGTTGCGAGTTCAATCCCCAGTTAGGGCTCATACCTGGATTGCATCAGTCCCCGGTTGGGAGGTAAGCAATCAATGTTTCTCTCTCAAGTCGATGTCTATCTCTCTCTCCCCTCCTACCTTCCTCTTTCTTTAAAATCAATAAACATATATCCTCAGGTGAAAATTTAAAAAAACAAACAAAAAACAAAACTAAGTCTGATGCTTTTAAAAAAAACCTGAGATCAAACACAAGATTTCCAGCTACCTATTTAAAAAAATTGATAAGCAGATTGTATTACTAATATTTTGCTGTAATTATGTACAATATAGGTCTTCTGAAAATAACGAGCTAACACACTACATGTTTAGAATCATGTGGCAGAGTAAAGACAATTATGAATGCACAGTACAATAAAATAAAAGATATAAAAGTGAATATGCTCTTATGGCCCAAAATTCTGGTAACTTTATTTATAAGGATACAATAAAACACCAGCACCACTCTATAAATATATCAATTCATTCTGAGAAACTTCAAATATTATACATAATGTCAAAGTTAATGCTTGCAGAACAAGGGATTGCCTAACATATCTGTAAATAAAAATGAAATTAAATGTAAAATATTAAGCATTTACAGAAGTTAATATTCTGAAACACGGTAATAAAATTTTATTTGAAAGGCTTAAATCCATAACTATTATTTAAGCAAAATATACTACTCTTATTAGTAAACTAAAAAACATATGTTTTACAAAAACAAATCAATCTCATCTACAAGTCCATACCCATCCAAATACGGAATGTCTGATAGAACTACAAAGTCATCTCACCATGGACTCAAGAGCAGACATGAGAAATGTCACCACCATCCTGCTCTCTGAAGACTCCTCATCTTCAACCGGCAGGCCAGACATTGCTACTTGGGCCATGATCCCTGTGTAAAAGAAAAAAGAAGAAAGTGAGTGGTTAGAAAACCACAGCACCCTGCGAAACATAACGTTACAGGTATGAGGTCCTCCACAAACTGCTTAAATTTACATTGCATTAAGTGAAAAATAAGGCTCAAAAACCAAGTACTACTTGCCAACAACTCCTGTTCTGTAAGTTAGAGCATCTGTCCTATAACTTCCCATTTAGTTTTATTTCTATAAAATGAGGCCAGCATCATCCCCCCAAATAAATTCCAGAAACAGTGAAAATTTCTCCCAAGTAAAAGGAAGAAGCAATACGCTTCACAACTTAGTAATCAAAATTCAGCATAGGAAACAGATGCGAAATTCCCTTTCTCCCATACACACACGCATTATAGAAAAGCGTAGGTAGACTGCAGCTACGTGAAGATCATTTCTCTTTCTTACTAGAAAGGAAATGGGGCCCAGACCAGTGTGGCTCACTTGGTTGGACATTGTCCTGCAAACAGAAAGGTTGCCAGTTCAATTCCAGTGAGGGCACCTGCCTGAGTTGTGGATTCAATCCCCGGGGCGGGGGGGGGCACATTCGAGAGGCAACCCATCGATGTTTCTCTATCACATCGATGTTTCTCTCCCTTCCTCTCTCTCTAAAAATAAGTAAAATATTTTTTAAAAAAATAAAAGAAATGGGTTGCAGGACAAATGTCATCTAAGATTTCTTTGTAATACAGCATAGTATTCTCTTTAAAAAACATTTTCTGATACTTTGATATCAGCAAAAAGCCTCAGCTGAATTTCAAGCACTATAAAAATACAATATATAAATTTTGAATAGTAAGTGTGAGCAAGGATGTGGAAAAACTGGAACCCTTAGCATTGCTGTTAGGAATGTAAACTGATGCACCCACTGTAGAAAACCATTTAGCAGTTTCTAGAAAAATTAAACAGAATTATCACAATGCAGAAATCCCACTTCTGGGTGTATACCCAAAAGAACTAAAAGCAGGGACTGGAGCAATATTTGTGTACCCACGTTCATAGTAGAATTATTCACAATAGCCAAAAGATGGGAACTCAAATGTCCATTGCCACGTAAACGGAAAAACAAAATGTGATATACAAGGTCTTTGTGGAAAACATCCAGCCATTGTTGATATGAGAACAGTGTACATGACATCCATGTAACCTGGCAGCCAAGGAGAGTGGACTGTAATGCACATGTGTGGACAGCAACAACTTCGCTGTACTGGTCAGTGGCGGGGCGGGGGCCGCTAGATGCCACTGAATGAGCATGCATACTATGTGGCCATCGCATTCAACATCATTGAGCAAGCCAATTGGCGTGCACCTGCAGTCCCAGCTATTCGGGAGGCTGAGGCAGGAGGATCGTTTGAAAGTCCAAGAGTTCTGGGCTGCAGTGTGCTATGCCGATGCGCAGTCCACATTAAGTTCCACGTCAATACGATGACCTCCCAGGAGCAAGAGGCCACCAGGTTGCCTAAGGAAGGGTGAACCAGCCCAGGTCCTAAATGGAGCAAGTTAAAACCCCCTTGCTGATCAAAATGACTGAGCGAGTAGAGCAATGAATCTGCATCAAATTTTGCATTAAGCTTGAACATTCCTCCGCGGAAATGTATTCAGATGATTCAGAAAGTTGCAGCTATGGGCAACTGGTGACTGGCAGCTTCATCAAAACAGTGAGCCCACTCATGCATCACATCTTGGGCAGAGTTTCTTGGCGAAACATCCAATCACCATATCACCCAGGTGACTCAGCTCCGCTACAGCGCAGATTCAAACCCTGCGACTTCTGGCTTTTCCCAAAACTAAAATCACCTTTGAAAGGGAAGAGATTTCAAACCATCGATGAGATTCAGGAAAATATGAAGGGGCACCTGATGGTGACTAAGAGAGCTGTGTGAGGTCCCAACGTGCCTAATTTGAAGGAGACTGAGGCGTCATTGTCCTATGTACGATGTATCTTGTATCTTCTTCAATAAATGTCTCTATTTTTCATATTACATGGCTGGATACTTTCTGGGCAGACCTCATATGCATACACGTATGTACATGTACATACATATATATGCATACACAAATGGAATATAATTCAACGTTAACAAGAAATGAAGTTGACATATATGCTACGACACAGATGAACCTTGAAAATATTGCATAAAAAAAATAAAAACTATTACTCTAAGTAAAATAAGCCAGAAACAAAAGGACAAATATTGTACGATTCCACTCACATGAGACACCTATAACAGTCAAATTCATAGGGAAAGTAGAATGGTAGTTGTCAAGAACTCAAGAGGGAGTAACGCGGAGTTATTGTTTAATGCATACGGTTTTAATTTGGGTAACGAAAAAGTTCCAGAGATAGTGGTGATGGTCGCACAATGAGACTGCACTAATGCTGGGAAACTGTACATTTAAAAATGGTTAAAATGGTAAATTTTGTTATGAATATTTTATCAAAATTTAAAGCAAAAACACCACACAAAAATACTCTTAAGACAAAATCTAAAGCAAATTTTTAAAAATTCTCATACTGAAAAATTGTTCTTCCATCAATTAGTATGCTAAATTAGACGCCTGTTAAAAGTCATCTCTTTCAATTCAGTTGAATTAATTCTAGTTTTAGCTAGAGATCAAATAATCAAATGAAAGGATGGTTAAAAACACATATATGTATGTAATTAATTTACTGAATACCTCGGTAACCCTTAACTAAAGCCCCAATATTCCAGAGAACACACAGAGCTGTTAGCATGAAAATCATTTTTAACTAAAATGATTTGATTCTCTACTATTAAATAGGATGATCTATTTCCTTATTACTAAAAACTGTGATCTCTAAAAATAAATAAATAAAATCTTTAAAAACATAAAAATAAAAACTGTGATCTATCTTCCATCTGTTACCACGTAAATTAACTGCTAGGTTAGATTTAGGCATCAACAAATAATAAAGTATACATACTAAAGTAATAAAAGCTGATAATAAAAAACAGTAATAAAACCAACTGACACTTATCTCCATATATCTATGAACAGATAGAGGCAATTCTGTTTCCCAAAACAAGGCCTCTATTCTGAATGGAGATGGAATCAGGAAAAGCATCAAGCAAGAGAGTAATTAAAATCAGAAAAAGTTTTCCCTAATTCTTTTCTCTTGATAAATAAATTTATATTACAATGTAGCTCAGTCAAAATGGACAACAAATGGATAAAATTTTTCCATAATCAAAACATTCACTTAGAATGCTGTCATTATTTCTGGAAGTTCATATTTCTTAATAATCTCACTTTTAATTCTCCAGCAAAAGAAAAAGGAAATGTGTTCTCAATTTACAAATGCAATGGACTTGTTAAGGTCATTACTCACTATCAGAGCCAGAACATAACGTTAGAACAATTTTCTGCCTACTACTATTTCCACTTCTCACTTTAAACTGCCATAAATCTGATATGATGTCATTCACACTTAATGTTAAGAAACAGGAGACAGGTCCCACACACCAAGAGCCCCGTAGGGGGCGCTACAAGCAATAAGAGGTCCATGTTTCATTAGCAGAACTTTTGAGGAGGCATCTTCAAAGGAAAGAACCTTGAGGTGAACAAGGTCACTCAGGTTTGGGACTTCCTGCTCTCCAGAAATGTGTGAATTTGGATTACAACAAATTCGCTGAACTGTTGTTTGCCAGTCCCAAGACTTTATTTTTTATTTCCCTTTAGTCAGGACTATTCATAAAACATGTTCCCTGCACCCATCATTCAATGACTGTTGCCTCTTCACCCTTTCCCCAAAAGAAACTGCCTCACACAGCGATAATGTCAAACACCAGAAGACGTACTAGGCCAGTGACGTAGCTTATGAGACATGAGGCACTGGTCCTCACAGAACCCATCATCAAGAAAGCTAGTTGTGGGTTACCCAGACCACTAACAAAATCTGTAACTCCAGTGGGCTGAACCCAGGCTCCTCTTCTACGAACAGAGAAGCAAGATTAATTCAACCATTAGTTCCTGACCTTTCATGGGTGCCCTCATTTTAAAATGAGTTGGATAAACAAAAAAGAAATAAACATCTACTGACTGTACCTATCATGCTTTATTGGTCATTTTCTTAATATTCACAATGACCCTGTGAGGGAGAAAGAGTAATAGCAGACAAGCAAAATGGAATTATCTAGAGAGTCTAGGGGAAAAAACTTTAAAAAAGATCATGTTCATAAGCCACTCGAGTGGGGCCAATGAAGTCTTTTTAAGGTTTAAACAAGGTGTGACTGTGTATGTATCACTATAAATAAGCAACAACACAACAACAAAAATCCATAGAATATTATCTATCCTACTATCATGTAAAAACTCAGAAGTTTCCCAAGAGGCCATGAAATGAAAAAATTTAAAGGTACTAGAATGGGACACTTAGCTCTGCACTCACAAGTAATGCAAGCATAGGCATGATTTGTACCTCTGAACTTCATCAGTAATAGTTCTTAGGAACAAAAGGGAAAATGACCAAAATGATGATGTATTCCATAAAACATTAAATGCAAAAAGGATGACCTGATCCCTTTAAATCTTTTTAAACAGAAATGGAAGAAAAACTAAACTGAGACAATTCACATGTTGAAGCCAATGTTGGACAAGAGAACAACTTCGGTTTTTGGGTCTGTAACATAATGTACTTGCTTCCCCACTGTGTATCTCTGATACTTGGTAGAGGAAGAGTGGCGTGGGGAGAAAAGGTGATCTCTCTTTGTCAGGAAGGTAATCATCCAAGGCAGAAAATCAGTAGTCAAGGGACAGGAAGGGTGCCCCTCTATGCATGTGCTATCCAATATGGTAGCCAACAGCCACATGTAGCTATTTAGATTTAAATTAATTAAGATTAAATAAAATTTAAAATTCAGTTCCTCAGTAGCACTAGCACATTTTAAGTGCTCAGCAGCCACAGGTAGCTTAGTGGCTACTATATTGAAGACCACAGACAAAGAGCATGCTCATGATCACAAAAACTTCTGTACTGCTACAGAGATTAAACTATGCTGAATAAATTCTCATGACTGCTTGAACCACCATGGGGGTAGCTGTAGTAGAAGAATGAGTTAACCAAAGGAAAAGAAAACTTAAGAGAACATGAGCCAGTATACAAAGGTCCATCCCAACTCCATGTGTGCATTCTTCACTGCCAATCTCCAAAGATTACTGGTACAAGAGTATCCACATGGAACAGGGTAGCAAGGTAGATTCCCTGAGAAATGGAACACAGAAATATAGTCATATGATATGCTAAGGTTAAAATGCATGTGAGACATCCGGAACACAGATTCTTAGGATACATTAATAAAATTCCAAAGAGCCTAACCCACGATGGGTGCAGTGACCTTGCCTCAATGATCAACTGGCATCAAAATGGAATCATACAATTTCTCTTAACATCTTCATAAATAAGTTAGCTTTTGCCTTTTTATTTCCATATTTTATAATTCTTAATACTGAAATAAATAGCATGAACATCATTACAGATCTTGATACGTAATGACAAAATTTTTACATTGTTATCAGAAATGTTTCTATATACTAAATTCATCAGTCTCACCAACATTTTGGATCTATGACCTAATCACTATGAATACCTCATTACACTAAAATAGCTGAATTTCTTTGCTTACTAAAGAAATACTTTTTATACTTTTTATATTTCTTCTTGGGTGACTCATCATGTACTGAGGTCCTAAGTCCCTTACTAAACTGATGTCTGATAATAATTCTACATATTTGTATAAATGGTCAACAACTTTCAATTCCAGTTCATTTTTTCAATTATGATAATTATTATGTAGATGCAGGTCCTTAATTATTTAGCTTTTCTATTATGTATATTTTAATTCTGTACTTTTAAATGTAATATTTTTGTTTCAAACAATTTTTCATTTAACCACATTTATGTCATTCTCTGCTCATTCGTTCTTGCATCTTAGACTTGACTTCTGCCTGAAGTTAAATCCCTTAGAATGTCTCTTTCTCATGGCAAACTAGTATTTACTAAAATTTCCTTTATTTTTGAAAGATATTTTCACTGAAACAGAAATCTCGGTTGACAATTACTTTTAAAATTTTATTTATTTTTAGAGAGAGGAAGGGAGAGAGAAAGAGAGGGAAAGAAACATCGATTGGTTGCCTCTCACACTCCCCCAAGAAGGGACCTGGCCCAGAATCCAGGCATGTGCCGTGACCAGGAATCAAACAGGCAGGTGATCTTTTGGACTGCAGAAACCACGCCCAACCCACTGAGCCACACCAGTCAGAGTGACAATTACTTTCTATCAGCACACTGTGATTATGTCATTATCTTTTGGCTTCCGCTGTTGCTATTCAGAAGTCATCTGTAGTCTACTTTGAAAGTAAAATGTTTTCTTTGTCTTTGGTTTTCTAGTTTCATTATGAGTCTAGATATAGGTTTCTTTTCATCCAGTGTGTTTGTCATTCACTGGGCTTCTTGACTAAGAATTACCGTCCTTTGGCTGTGGCAAATTCTCAACTATTACCTCTTCAGGTACTGTATTTCCCATTTTCTATCTCTTATCCTACTGAGACTCAGATTAATTGTACACTAGTCCTTATATCTCTTCCCTCTTGTATATTTTTCTCTCTGAACTAAACTCTATCTTCTAACTTATCTTCGATTTCACTAATTCTTCATCTCTGCTTATTCTGTTATTAAAACCACCTACTGAATTTTTTTATTTTCGTTTATAGCTTTCATTTCTAGAATTTCTATTTGTTGCTAAGTCACATTTTATCATTTCCTACCCCTTGAAGAGCTTCCAGCTTGACAAATTTCTTTAAATATAATAGGGATAATTGTTTCATAGTCTCTGACAGTTTAAAAATCTCAAGGTTTTGCAGATATACGTCTGTTTTTTCTGGTGGTTCTTGCCTCGCACTCATGGTACTTGCCTGATTATCTTTTACTATGTCCTGATAACTTTACACTAATATATTATTTTAAATTTGAGGCCCACGATAAAGACAGTTTCCTCCAGATACCTGGGAATACTACCTGCTGGGGATCACTATAATCCCAGTTTGAGGCTTCAGGTTCTTTGGACTACCAAGGAGATGTTAACCCAGACCACAAATAGCGGTGCAGGCTGGTTTACTTCTTAATTGCCTTTTTTTTCTGTACCCCCAGCTTAATGAGAAGGGTTTCCTATATAACTCCTGAATTTTGTGCAGGTTCTGAACTTTGATTTCTGAGACTCTCATCTGACAAGGTTTTAAAAACTCAAGTCAATGTGATGAAACCAGCAAATGCCCAGAGGACAAATGTAATTCTGACTTCTAATATTGGAGTTCCTATTTTCTTTCTAATATTAGCCTTTTCACATTACCCCTCCAAAATTCCCATCTTACCAACTTTCTGGTATTTTTACATACATTTTGCTTTATAATTTTATAACATTCTTCTGAGTTCCACCAACTCCAGGAACCATACCTTATAATGGCCTTCATTCTCAAGAACAAGTTATGAATTAGCCAGATTATGAGGTTGCAAGCCATATCAAGTAAAGAAGGGAATTTTTATAATTATTCAGTCTCAAGATTGCACTGACTCTATACACAGCTAGATCCAGGAACATAGATTTGTCTCTACTCCCTCCCTGTGGGCCTGCCTCACTTGAGCGGATGGGTTTCTTCCCCAAAACAGAGATGACAGGTACATACATCTTTAAGTTTACCGTACACCTGTACTGTAATCCCAGATGCAATAGACTATCATATCTTCCTGCTACTGTTTGCACACACATTTTAGGAGTTGTGTCTCAAGCTTAATAACCAAGCCCACCGTGCTTAGTACTGTAGCTAGAACCACAAGAAATAGGAAGACAGCTACTCAAAAGGCAAAACAAGACACTTATTGGAGAGAAGGGGTAAGAAAAGCATGCCAGGAACACAAAATATAACAGCTACCTGAGTCTGTATCTTCTTTCAATTTTTTCAATTTCCTTAACCCTTCCATTCTGAGTTTTTTATCTTTTGTGTCCCTAATTTGATTTTAATCTTCCTTTATGAGTTCCAAATATGAACTAATTGGCCTGTTCCTGTTTCATTTCCTTATCTTTTATCCTTGTCAGCTATTGTTTCATAGATACATGCATGGCCTTCTTTTATCTTTCTGAAAACAGACTCCAGCCACTCTTTAAAACCTTCTTGCGTTTCTGGTTGGAGATCCATTTCAGGGATTAAGTTTAACTGTGGCCTTACTGCTCTGTTCTACCTCAAAATATGCCAATAATTAATTGCATATAAATTTTTTCATTTGCCCATATTTCTGCTTTGAATTTACTGATCCTTGCTGTTAATACTGAACAGCAAAATAATACAAATTATAGTGAGTCAAAGAGCTCTTGAAAATTTTCACATACGTTATCATCACTCTTAACAAAAAAAATGATGTTGTGCTGAGTATTTTTTATGTTGACCTCTAAAACATTACTAAATTTTCAGCCCTGGCTGGTGTGGCTGTGGACTGAGCGCCAGCCTGCGAACCAAAGGGTCATCCGTTTGAAACCCATCTAGGGCATATGCCTGGGTTGCGGACCAGGCCCCCAGTAGGGGGCGCTTGAGAGGCAACCACACACTGATGTTTCCCTCTCTTTCTCCCTCCCTCCCCCACTCAAAATAAATTTTTAAAAAATACTTTTTTAAATAAAATAAAATAGTGCTAAGTTTTCAACATACAACTCCTTCAAATTAAGCTTCGGGTCAGACTGGTTAGTGAAGGAGATACTATAACCCTGATTTTGTTTTTCTTATTACATTCATGCTGTTTCTTCCTTATGCCATTATGTTGTTTTCAACAAACATCTTCCCATTTCAAACTTACAATGTACAATCTAATCAAGAAGAAAATTCAAGACATTTTAGTGCAACCATTCTGTAGTATTACTTTATAAATAAGAAGCCCAACCCAGAAAGATCAGCCATCTTACTAGGTCACCCAGTTAATTTCATAACAAGTATCTCCAAATTCCAAATTACCTCTTTCATGAACATTAATTATCAAAGGTTAAAAAAAAAACCCAAGGTAAACAATTATACAGTAATTAGACTGTCACACTAGACAATCTTTATGAGGCAGTAAATTAACTGCCCCTCATTACAAACAAACTGAAGCAAAAATACATCTTTTTTGTCCATGACACAAAGATTATGGACGAGTTGAGGAGTACTTGATTTTTATCAACATCAGTCACATTCTACAAAGAAAATAAAGGATTTGGTTGAAAGAAAAACACATGAATGTGTTACAGAACAACTGTCTAGATGAACACATAACTTCTATCACAAAACACTGTTGACAGGCACTAACAGACAAACCTATCTCCTTTAACCTTGATTGAGAGTTGAGCTTCAGTAACAGTTTGACTTAGTAACACAAAATCAAAGATCCAAAACACACCTTCAACTAGAAGGAAATGAATTTGAATTGATCAAGGCACCAGGACCACTATTTTATTTTCTTCAGGAAAAACTTATTTTCACAATTTTTGGCAGACTGCTAAAGATATCTCAGTTATTTTTCCTTACAATCTTCCTTATAATCTATCTTGTACATTTACCAAAGTATGATGAAAAAACTTGATTGCAAAAATCACTATGTATGGTACCAGGCAGGTACAGAAAATACTAGGAGGAACATTCTGAAAGTATATGAATGTCTAACCACCTGACACTAATACAAAATAATACTGAATGTAAACTGTAATTTAAAAAATATTTTTAAATGAAAAAGTAAAAATAAAAAACCAAGATTGCAAAAATCAGTAACTTCCTAACCCAATGTTTTGTACTAGAGCTATAATCACGAAACTCCAGATACTTGGATCAATTAAAACTGAGAAAATCGCCCTGGTTAGTGTAGCTCAGTGGATTGAGGTCACGGGTTCGATTCCCCTCTCAGGGCACATGCCTGGGTTGCAGGCCAGGTCCCCAGTAGGGGGCACGCAAGAGACAGTCAACCACACATTGAAGTTTCTCTCCCTCTTTCTCCCTCCCTTCCTCTCTGTCTAAAAATAAAATTTAAAAAACATTTTTTTTAATCTGAGAAAATCTTCAAAATAAGCTAAAATACCTACCACTAGGATATTGTTCATCAAAGGCTACAGGCAGTGTTAAAGACAGGTAATGGTGTTCAATTCTGTAATTATCAACATGCTTAAGCAGGGGGTAAATACTTTTAACAGGAAAATCTTCCACCCAAATTTAAGTTTTTGACCCCCAAAAATGCAGTGTGACTTTCCTGTGCTGTGGATGTTCTTTTTCTGGTCCAGATTTTAAGACAAGCTATCATTTCCTTTTTTTTCCAGCCTTCCAGTTGTCTCCATTATTTGAGACCTAGTGTCAGATTATTTTGTGTATGAGGTAAAACTGAAATTTACCAATTCATTTTATTAAAAGCTAGTAAAGTTGCAACAAAATTAATGACTACAGACTCCAGCAGTCTTAAATACTCGTATATACTAAGAGAAACATCTTCAGTGAGAAGTATAACTTCAAGTACCATCTAATTCTAAAGAAAATTAAATCTCAAACTTTTAAGAAACACAAATTTTTATTTATAAAATAATTTCTTCAAAATCATGAGTACTAAGAAAAAGTTAAAATTCATCATCTAAGTTGTTACAAAATTTTGCATTTGTTACTAAATTTTTGCAAAATTTAGGCATAAGATGGTGCCTAAAATAAATGGAAAGAATCTAACAGCTGAATCAGCTGACTTCATCCTAAACAAGATTCAGTCATGTTAACATTATCTATATTACCATGTAATACTATATCCTGGCAATCTTTTTAAGACCTGTCTTTCTACCTCTGAAATTTATCTTATTTAAATAACTCTGTTCAACCTATAATTACTGAGTACTAAAAGCTAATCTGTTCTTCAGAAGAGTAAACTTATCCCTAAAATGTCAGTGTGCATTTAGTATAATCAGTTCAAATTTTGAACACAGAATTTATAAATGTCTTGAATTTTTCAACGTACTACCATTTGTTCTAATTATGTCCACTTAGCAGCTTCCTCAGAAAATGTTTAAGGTAAGTCACTGACCGTATTAATTTGTCTTCTGAATGATATCAAAGAAATTAACTTAGTATCTTGGTGTGTTTATACATAAAAGGGTGAAATCTGCCTGACACATTTTACAAAGCATACCTTTTTTTACACAAAAACATTTGGTAACTTGGACATACAAAGTAAACCACCCAAGGTCACAAAAATTATTAAATAGTATCTAATCCAGACTTGACTGCTTTTAATTCCCCATGTTTTTTCAAACCACATCACACGCTGTAAAATTTAATTCAATTCTTAACATTTTTCATATTTAAATCTCAGAAAAAATTACCATTTCAGGTCTTAGACAACAACTATAATGGAATTTTAAAGTCCTTGCAATGGCCTAAAAATTAAGAACAAAAAAATTCCCAGCCTCAGACATTCCTTAATTCTAAAAAAGATATTTTCATTATCCCAAAGTATTACCACACTAAATACTTATCAACAAAGGAAAACATGGCACACACCATCTTAACTAAGTGATCAAAGTTAACACTAGTCACAGGACAGACACCATGTCCAGCCCAACAGAATACAATGAAAATACTGTGATATTCCTGCCCAAAATGCATTAGACAAACCCAGGTTGAGAGACATACTATAAAATGACTGCCCTGTAATCTTCAAAAAGGCAAAGAGCATGAAACTCAAAGACTGAGGAACTACTCTAAAATAAAGTGTATCTGACATGACAACTGGGTGAAAATATAATCCTGGATCAGGTCCTTCTGATATAAAGTGACATTTAGCGAAACTCAATGGGGTTTCTGTGTGGGACATTTTGTTTACTGTTCTTGAAACTACAGCTAGCCCTTTAGCAACAGGGGGTTTGAACTGCACCAGTCCACTTATATAGAATTTTTTTAAAGATTTTATTTATTTTCAGAGAAAGGGGAATGGAGGGAGAAAGGGAGAGAAACATCAAAGAGTGAGGCAAACACTGATCAGTTTGTTGCCTCTCACATGCCCCAAACCAGGTACCTGGCCCGCAACCCTGGCACGTGCCCTGACCAAAAACTGAACCCGTGACCTTTCACTTCGTGGAACAACACCCAACCCACTGAACCACGCCGGCTAGGGCTGTATTTTTTCCCCAATAAATTCATACAATATTGTATCTTTATGGTAATATAGTATATAACATGTAACATACAAAATGTGTGTTAATCAACTATTTTACCAATGAGGCTTCCGATCAACAGTAGGCTATAGGTAGTTAAGTTTTGGTAGGGAGTCAAAAGTTAATAAGTAGATTTTCAACTATCAGGATCAACACACCCCTAACGGCCACATTATACAAGGGTCAACTGTATTTTGTGAGTTTAAAAGTGTTTCAAAATTAGCCCTGGATGGGTAGCTCAGTTGGTCAGAGCCTAATGTGGATGTTCCAGGGTTGCGCATTCACTCTGCAGTCAGGGAACATACAAGAAGCAAGTAAAAAAGGCATAGATGGGAGGAACAATAAATTGGTATTTCTCTCTCTTTCTCGAATCAATAACTTTTTTTTTAAATGCTTCAAATTAATTTTTAAGGCAAATTAAAATTTCTTCTACTTTTGTCTTATTTCTTTTTCTGCTTTTGCTGTCATAGGTGTTCTTAACGTCTGAATTGGGAGAAGAGCAAAGGATGTTAGAAAGTAAGTTACTGTAAATTACAATTTGTCTCTATTAGCTGAAAAACCTAGAAATGAGCTATTTTTATTTTCTTGCATTTTAAGAAGGGAGTGATTGGAAATTCATAAAGGTAAATATGTCCAAAGGTATAAATGGTCTAAAGGTTATCAAGTAAAACTTGACAAGACAGCACATCAGCCAGTAAATTAAGATCATTCAATTTGGATAGTATTTGTTATTGACTATAAGCTGACTTGGTGGAGGGGGGAGTGAGTTTTGGGAGGAGAGCCCTCTCATCCCAGTACCAACACAATGCCTTGCACACAGTAAGTACTCAGGACACATATGCTGAATTTCAGAATAAATTCTGGGCTCCTGGTTGATCCCTCCCACATAAATACTAGAATTTAGTCAAAATGCTATCAGATCACAGGCTAGAATACAGAAGTCATAACTTTACTCCAGGTAATTTTACTTGATTTTCAACCTTGTAGCTATATTGTTTATTAAGAGTTAAAATTAGCCCTGACCGATGTGGCTCAGTTGTTTGGGCGCTGTCCCGCAAAGCGAAAGGTTGCTGGTTCAATTCCCTGTTAGGGCACATGCCTGGATTGCTGGCCTCATCCCTGGTTGCAACATATGTGAGAGGCAACCGATCTATTTTTCTCACACATTGATGTTTCTCCCCCTCTCTTTCTCCCTCCATTCCCCTCTAAGTAAAATATTTTTTCTAAGTTAAAATTCATAAAGACGATGCTCCTTGAATTTATTTAATTAGTATCATTATCTACACGTAAATATTAGTATTGAAACTAGAAATTAGTACAACATGGTAGTTAAGACCTCAGTCTCGGAATGCAAGCGCCTACATTTGTATTAAAACTATCCCTTGTCCTGGCTGGTGTGGTTCAGTGGATCGAGTACTGGCCTGCAGACCAAAGGGTCGCTGGTTCAATTCCCAGCCAAGGCACATGCCAGGGCTGCGGGCCAGGTCCCCAGTAGGGGCGGCGTGAGTGCAACCACATGCTGATGTTTCTCTCCCTCCCATTACTGTCTAAAAATAAATAAACTTAAAAAAAAAAAAGCCAAAAAACTATTCCTCACTATAGTTTTTTTGGATTAGTTGGCATCTCAAAACCCCATTTTCCTCAACTTTAAAATAGTAACCTTAACGGTGCTTCAACTTTAAAATTGTAACCTTAACAGTGCCTACTTTAGGACACAGGGTTGCTCTTGAGGACTAAATGAAGTAAAGAAGGTAGCACAACAGTAAATTATGAGCTCTCAAAAAATGTTACTAGTTGTTACTGGTATTAGTGCCTAATCCTCCCACCAACCCCCAGTTTTGACATGCCCTCCAATAGAGAACTTGCTACTTTTAAAGTAATAATTTGCAACTATTGGACTAGTTTAAAATTAGTCCATGTAATGAGAAGAGGCTTCTTCTACAAAAGATGCCTTTCAATAATGCACTGTGCTCCCTTCACAATTCTCTTCTCCAAACTAACCATGACCAGTCTGTCACGTGCTTTATCTATAACATTATTCCCAAAACATTTCACAGCTCCAACGGCCTCAAAAGTATTCCCTATTTTGTCCAGACTATGTCCCAGAAGTGGACGTAACATTTTGGATATGATCAGTTCTCTGACCATAGACTACACTAGGACTTGTAACTCCCAGAATTTCCTTGTTCCTATTAACATAGAAAAACATCTTAATTCACATTTTTAAGAGCTTATCTCCATAGGCTTAATAGGTCCTTTCCAAAAGGAAACAAATTAGGTTGGTGTTTCATTCAGATGTTCCACTTTATAAATAATTAATAACAGAATATGCCCTATCATTTATATTAATGTTAATTATGTTAACATACACACTTCTGCAAACAGTAAAAATAGAGACATATAGCCCATTTTAGTTCATTTAACTTTCATGAACTTTTAGAAATTATATATAATGGCAATTGGTTGGAGCATCATCCATATCTGAAGGGTGTGAGAGTTCGATTCTCAGTCTGGGCACATACTTATGTTATGGGTTCGATCCCTAGTCTGGGCACGTAAGGGTGGCACCTAATCGATGCTTCTCTTGCATCGATGCTGCTCTCTCTCCCTTCCTCTCTCTCTAAAAGCAGTGAAAAAATGTGCTCAGGCCCTGGCTGGTATGGCTCAGTGGACTGAGGGCCGGCTTGAGAACCAAAGGGTCACTGGTTTGATTCCCAGTCAGGGCACAGGCCTGGTTTGAGGGTCAGGTCCAGTTGGGGAAGCTCTAGAGGCAAACCACACATTGATGTTTCTCTCCCTCTCATTCTCCCTCCCTTCCCCTCTCTAAAAGTAAATAAATAAAAATTTTTTAAAATATATCCGTGGGTGAGGATTAAAAATCTTTTTTAAATTTTTTTAAATAAATAAAATTAGAAATTCCTAAGACAAAACTTTCAACAAGATTGATTTTTTTTTTTAAGTCAAGGATTTTAAGTTTTTATAGCAGGCTATGTTTATATTTTAAGATATTAAATTCTTAATTTCTATCTGCTAAAATAAAGGTGGCAATTTTATCAATAAAAACCAAGTGATCCCTAAAGAAGAAACAAAATCTATTTGAAGGGTTAAGGTTTGAAAAGATCTGCAACTGGTTCTGACTGGGTAGCTGGGTTGGCTGGAGCATCGTCCTGGTGCACCAGAGCTTCGGATTCCATCACCGGTTGCAGCGCATGAAAGAGACAACTGGTACGTGCATGGATAGGTGGAATGGCAAATCAATGTCTCTCTCTCTGTCTCGCTCTCTTTCCATCCCTCCTTCCCCTTTCCTCTCTCTAAAAAAGAGGAAAAAAATCAGTTAAAAAAAAAAGATGTGCAACTCTAAAATTTTATACCCTTCTCTACCCCTTTTTCCAAAAAAAAAATGTTGAGAGCTAACAGAAATTTTTTTTTTTTAATTTAAGCCTGGTAAAGGGGAAAAATGACAAAATAAAACGAGGCCAGGGAAAGAGGATCTGCCCAGTTAGAGGATCACATGTTCAATTCTGAGTTTCACAGTGACCAAAACAATGCCCTTGAAAAACAAAAAAAAAAACAAACCCTTATCAGGTATTCAGAAACACCCACTTTTTTTGGCACTACAGTTTAAGAGAAAATTTTTGCAAATGCATAAATTGTACATTTAAACTGACAGTCCAGATTTTTAAAAAGCAGCTGGCCACACCAAAGGGCAAAGAATGTGTCCATTTGACCTTACTCCAAATTTTACAATCATTTGGTACTGGAAAAGGGGGATCGCTTGTTCTTTTTCTCACTTCATAAGAATTGGAAGAGGAAATGAAAATCAAGTAATTATGATCTAAAAGTCCACCTCTATTTTTAAAAAATGTACTGTTCCCCAAAGGCAGGCAACAGAGCAAAGGCTATTATGAACACCAATTTTGGAATCAGGCCAAAGTTCTGAATTCAAGTACTACCTCCAATACTAGATATGGCTGATCTTAGAATTCTTTAATACTAAATTTACCAGTCTACAAAAAGACAATACATATACCTACCTCACAAGGTTGTTATCAGAATGTATTTAGTAAGTGATAGAGTGGTTCGCACAAGCACCTAGTAAACTGAGTAAGCACTTAAAATTTTTAATTTTAGCCCTGGCTGGTGTGGCTCAGTGGACTGGGCACCAGCGTGTGAACCAAGGGGTCACTGATTCATTTCCCTGCTGGGGCACATGCCTGGGTTGCTGGCCAGGTCCCCAGTGTGGGGTACACAGGAGGCAGCCACACATTGATGATGTTTCTCCCACTCTTTCGCCTTCCCTTCCCCTTTCCCTAGAAATAAGCAGATCTTTAAAAAATATAAAATATTAAATTTTATTAAAACTAGTTATTTTTAAAACACATGTACAGTTATCTACTGATTTACATATAAACTCTCCAAATCCAAATTTGATAAAATGAACATTTCCCGATTAACTGCTTTAATCATCACTACTAAATATAACAACCAATTTTCTGATGGGGCAGGAAAATTAATCAGAAAGCTGTCAAATAAATCAACGGGCTTTTTTCGCATTTATTTTTACTTATTTATTTTTCCCAACTTTACTGAGATATAATTGACACATGTTGTTTAAGTTTAAGGTACACAACAAATGACTGCTTTGAAATGAAGTACTCACCTTTTAAAGTACTCACGTTCATGCATGTGCAAGCATGAAAATTTTTTACATCTTATGTACTCCTCAAACATTATGTTTTAAAATTTAAGTTAAAGTCGCCTTAATCCAATTATCTAAAAAAAGTAAACTAGACTAATATGCAAACTAAACTAGTCTTTATCTTGAAGCTCTCAACAAAAAATATCACTTGCCCATACCATTATGTTCAAGAAACAGATTAAATTCTGAAGCCTCACAGAATACCTACACCAAAGGCCCTCAATATGTTGGGTAAGTGGATAAGTAAGAACTATTCCAAATGTAAGGAAGGATCCTTTCTTTTTCAAAGTGTAATATACAATAAATGAACAGTGAACGACAGCTCAAACATTCATTTGGCTATTTTTCTACAGATAAAGCTACATATGAAGGAAAAAGTTATGAAATAAATTCAAAAAGTGAGTATCTAGTTGAGTGAAGTAACTGCCTCACTATTTTACAACGTACCCTGAAAAATTACTCTAAAAACTATAAAAAACCAATCAACCTCACAAAAACACATAATCAAAAAACATTTTTAGCCCTGGCTGGTGTGGCTCAGTGGATTGAGCGCCAACCTGCAAACCGAAAGGCCGCTGGTTCAACTCCCAGTAAAGGGTTCACGCCTGGGTTGTGGGTCAGGTCCCCTGTGGGGAACATGGGAGAGGCAACTGGTCTATGTTTCCCTCATACACTGAAGTTTCTCTCCCTCTCTCCCTCTCTTCCTAACTCTCTAAAAGTAAATAAATAAAATCTTTTAAAATAAAAGAAAAATTTAACTTACTATAAAATACTAAGGCCCATGTATGTAAATACAATCAACACACACAAAGTAATTCTCAAATGTGCGGTACCTATACAATCTGAAATCACAGACTATCTAACCAGGGCTCATTTTAACCCATTCTTCACTACCATCTGCTTCTACAATTACAATATAATCTTTTACAGTAGCTTTTCAAAAATCAATTCCTTGGCCATACTATAAAAAGAAAAACTTCAAAAATCACAATGAGGATCAAACTAGAGATTCTGACAAATCCTACAGCATGAATGAACTTTAAGAACATTATGCTAAGTAAAATAAACATAAGGATTTTCCATACTACTGAAAGAGTTGTTCAGATTCATCCAAATTCTTCTCCCTGAAGAAAAGCATTAAAAAGAAAAGAAAAAAAACAATGACCCAGCACTTCCACTCCTAAATATATACACATAAAATCTGAAAACAGGGATTCAAAATATACTTATATGCCAATGTTCACAGCTGCAACATTCATAACAGCCAAAAAGTAGAAACAACCTATATGTCCACCAACAGGCAAATAGATAAATAAAATGTGGTATATCAAACAAAGGAACCTTATTTAGTTATAAAAGGGAATGCAATGCTGTTCCAATACATGCAATACAAATGAACCTTGAAAACAATATAGCAATGAAATAAGCCAGACGCAAAATGACAAATAACATATGATTCCCCTTACATGAAACATCTAAAATAAGCAAATTTAGAGAGACAGAAAATACACTAGAGGTTACCAGGGACTAGGGGGAGAGGGAGGAATGGGGAATTATTGCTCAATAGGTACAGAGTTTCTATTTGGGGTGATAAAATTTATAAGTCATTGTGATGTTCTGTGCATGAGTATGTATATAACAGATTCTAAAGAAGTCCCATTTTATTACAGAGAGCATACACATCCCTTTCCTCACAGGAAAAAGTACTATTTCCCTTCCCCTGTATGATAGATATGCCTCTTCCACTGTTCTCAGCTTTGTCTTCTACAGGTACTTTCTACGCCAGTTAAGGTGTTTGTAGAGACAGCTGATGTGTCTGTTAAGGTTGTACAGGTCATCAGTGAACATCAGATTTCCAACCATTTTCTTCTTTTAAGATACAACACTGCAATTCATTCCCCTTCCAGCCTTGAAGGCATCTGGGGCTCTTGAGGTTCGGGTTCTCAAGTTCTTCAGGTTGCTTTTCAAAATTTCCCAGGATCCCAGTATTATCACAGACCCCAAATATGGCCCTCTACTCACTCCAATGATCAACCACTTTGGGTGGCGGGAGGGTGAGTCTTACATGTGACAATCCAGAAACCCTAACCGAAGCTTCTGCATGCTGGGGCACCCAGCTCCATAGGCGCCTTCTTGCACCTCCAGCAAAGCTCCCTGCCATTGTTCCCTCCCCTACAACAGCCTATCACTCTAGCACAGAGTGTTGGCCAGAAGGGACCTTCAAGGAGATGATAGGAAACTCCCACGCTGGTCTCATATAGGTACCACATGGACAAGCCATCTTGGGCCTCATCCAGGTAGCTCTAGTTGTAAAGGTTTTAACAATGTGAATGTAATTAATGCCATTAAATTTAAAATGTTAAAAAATGGTTAAAATAGCACATAAGAATAAGATGAAGAAATGAAGCTAATAAATCTCCTTTTACCCCTTCAGCCAATTTTAAACAAATTCCAGTACTTGGGTCAATTTCTCTGCTCTTTCTGCATATGTAAAGTGGATATAATATATGTGGGTGGGCAAAAACAGATTTAAAGCTGTGGGGTTATTCTTGTATTTATTAATTATTATATTATTTATTTATATTGTATTATTATTATTATTATTATTATTTTGTATCCTTACTTATGATTTATCTTTTAGGTAATGATGGTTGGTGATTTACCTACTTTTGCCCCTCTCTGTAACCTTCCTGTCATCCTCCTTTATCAAATTATCATTTCATAACTAAAATAATTTAACCTAAATGTTTTAAAGTCTGAAGCCAAGGCCAGTTATCAATTTTAGTTCAGTTCCAATACCTCATTTTCTTAAACCAATGTTGCTCTGAAAACCCAATCTACACAAAAGTCTATTCACATTTATGCTACAATCAATAGTAAGAGCTTTATCAAAATATAACAATGCAGAGACAAAGTTTTCTCAGCTTTCATCAATCAAACTGTCAATTTCTAGTAAAAACATTTAAGTGAGTGGGTCCTGGCCAGAAATCAGAGAGCTAAGCTTTTCTTATCTCCTTTAATTGCCCTATAAAAGCAACGACCTTAAACTCCTTTACTAGTTTCTAGCTCAAATACTGTATTTCAACATTCCCGGTTGGGAAATAAGGCACAACCTCCAAAACCTACAACAGTTGAAGACAGAATATACATGAATTTATCTGGCCTTTTTTTTTTTTTTAACAATTTTATTTTTTATTTTTACAGAGGAGGGAATGGAAGGAGAAAGAGAGGGAGAGAAACATCAATGAGAGAAACATCCATGTAAGAGAGAAACACAAGATAGGTTACCTCTCGAACACACCCCACTGGGCACCGAACCTGCAACCCAGGCATGTGCCCTGACCGCGCATCAAACTGGCAACCTTTCACTTTGCAGGATGACACCCCACCAAGCCACACCAGTCAGGGCAATCTATCTAATACGTAACCAGTTCCAGAGGTTAGCTATTTCAATTTTAAATTCACTATTTGCAAGGTAGATGTTAGTCTCCATGATAGATTATATACATATATTAGAAATGGAATATAACTCAGCTGCAAAAAAAAAGAGAAGAAGAAAAGTTTACCCTTTGTGACAGCATGGATGGACCTGGAGAACATTATGCTGAGTGAAATAAGCCAGTCAGAGGACGACAATACCAAGTGATTCACTCATATGTGGAATCTGATGAACAAACTTAACTACCAAGCAAAATACACACCCGTACAGAGCAGGGTGACAGCTATGGGGGGTTGGGGGGGTGGCATGGAGGAAAAAGGAAAAAGGATTCATGGACATGGAAAACGGTGTGGTGACTGCAGAGGAAAGGGAGGTATAGACGGGATAAATGGTAATGGGAAAATAATACAATAAGTAAATAAAAATTTTAAAAAGAAAAAAAATGTACAGGTTCTGTCTACAAACCAGGTCTCATTTTAATCAGATACCCACACTAAATAAGACCTCTTCACTACTCTCTGCTTCTACAATTATACCATAATATAATCATATACATACTTATTAAGAGGAAAAATAAAATTTCCCTTGCCGTACCACAAAAGCAAAAACAATTTAACAATCACAAGGGAAAAATCCCAGGAAGAACAAGTCCTTGTTCTCACAGACTATATTCCCCAGAGTTTCCGAAGATTAACTTTGTAGTCAGTATTGTAAAGTTTTTATTTCCTTAGAAAATTCAATTTCTCAAAAGTATTAAGCAGTATTTTTTTTGGCTAATATTTATTGAATATTAATATGAATACTGGCTTACTGTATGCCAGATACCATCCTAAGCACTTTAACTCATTCTATCTTCAAAGCCCTAAAAGAGAAACAAGTTCTACGACCATCACCCCACCTTTAAAAAGAGGGAAACTAAAACACAAAGATGTAAAGTGAACTGCCCAAGGTAACACAACTAGGAAGTGCCAAGAACCAGGATCTGAATCCAGGCAGAATGGTTTCAGAACTCGTGTCTATATCCACTAAATGATATTCCCTCTCTCAATTATAAATTCATTTTGCCTCGCAAGTTACACTTTTTAAATAAACTAATTCTTTTAAAGTCCTCTATAGTTTTAATCAAGTTACAACTAAATTCTCCATTAACTCTTGACAATCCATGACTACATCAAATTTTCTCTTACTTTCCCACTAGGCCAAAGTGGGAAATAGCAGAGTAGTAAGTAGTGCCAAAAACAAGCATGGAATACTAAGACAAGTGTTGCAGAAACAAAGAGGAAAAAGAAAAAGAAAAACAAAAACAAAAAAAAACTGCAGAGATGATAGCTCCAGTAAAGGACAAGAAGTAAGAAAAATGGTGAAGGCAGAAAAAGGAAAAAAAAATGGAGAATGAATATCAGGATAATACCCTCAGCACTTCTGAATTATCCACATAATTTTTCCAGTATACATACATACTCTAAAATACTAATTGTTAATGTTATTGCCCCAGGTAGGTAGCCTCAGCTACATTATGGTTAATCCAATAATCAAATATTATTCTTCAAATGCTTTGCTGCCATTTTAAGTCCACTGAATACAATGAATCTCAACTCTACAATTACAATGAACTGATTAATTGAATTTATTACATTCTTTCAGTTAGTAACAATGAATAAGTTTAACTCAAATAAATGTATACAACTTTTGAAGAAAAATGTTATGATCTTCAGTTGATTGCTATTAATAAAATTCTTAACAATTACCTTTCAAATAAATTGCCTCTAATACATTTCTGAAAAGTGAAATACCATTCTCAGAGTAATACTTCTCAAAATCTTCAAAAGAAATGCTTCCTCCTAAACATACATAAAAATTACTTGACTGGCATCTGCAGAACCCAGAGAGGAACACAATTTCACATTAATTATAACCACAACCGTTAAGAAGAGGGCTGCAATACTTAAAAACTCACGTTTTCAATAAAGAATAAAACTACGGTAGAACTGAATGAGATAAAATGCAATGCAAATTGCTAGTCACCAGTAATAAGAGAAAAGGTTCAGTGTTTAGTATTTTTTCAGTGTTTTATTTACTGCTCCTTTAGGTAGTAACAACAACCTGCATTGGGGAATCTTGTCTTCTATATTTTATGTTTTGGAACACACCATCAATCTAAGGATCATCAAAAATGATAGACCATAATTGTAAACTAATCTCATTCCTCCTACCTAATTTGAGATTACTTTCCCCATTAAGAAATTCACTATTACAAATAAAACAAAACAGTATCTTTCTCAATAAGACTTGTGCCCCTGTAAAAAAAAAACCCAAGCCTACATTTTAATGTCAGACTCTGGGCCCATATTCTTAAAAGTAAGCCAAATCCTTGGAGGCCTAAGGAGCTGGGGGAGGAGGGGAAGGAGCTCTGGCTGCTCTGCCAGCCTTAGCGTGGCCCAACCTTTCTCAGTCCCAAGCTCTAGCCCTAGGATCCCACCTGTTCCAGTTCCCAGACTTTGTACTCTGAGGTGGGGATGGGATCCGCTTTAGGTATCTCTGAAAGGAGATTAATGCCTGTGTTGTGAATGAATTAGTAAGTGAATGAGAGTGAATTATTAGATTCCTAATTTTACTGTGTATTTAAATATCCTCACCTTTTTTTTTTAAACTGGAGGCTTTTTATTTTTTAAACTCTTAATTTTTTAATCATGGGTAATAAAAATTCTTAACTCTCAATAAGTTGTAAACAGCTGGAATTATGTTTGGTTCTTTAAGATCTAGTTTTGTTTTGTTTTTTAGATTTTATTTATTCATTTCAAGAGAGAAGGGAAGGCGGGGAGAAAGAGAGGAAGAGAAACACTGATGTGTGAGAGAAACATGGATCAGCAACCTCCGGCAGGCCCCCTCAACTGGGGACCTGGCCCTCAAGCCAGGCATGTGCCCTGACTGGGAATCGAACCCACCACCTTTCGGTTTGCAGGCCGGCGCTCAACCCAATGAGCCACACCAGTCAGGGCAAGATCTAGTTTTAAAGTAATGAAAAGGAAACACCTGTAAGTTTTCCTCACTTAAAACTTAATCTGTCATTGTGAAAGGTTCTCAAGCATCGACACCATGAGGGAACTAGTTAGAAATGCTAATTACTGGGCCCCACCCCAGACCTGCAGAATCAGGTCTGCTGTGAGGCCTACCAATTGTGTTTTAACAAGTCCTCCAAGGGATGCTGACGCTCAAAGTAGTTTGAGAACCACTGGCTTCTGGGTTAAGAGTCAATGGCCTGGATTAAAATTTTACTAGTCAAGGTTTACTTGACTGGGTGATCAAGAGTAAATTACCCAGCTTCTCTAGGCTTGTTCCTCATCTATAAAATGGAATTACAGGGTTGTTCTCAAGATTAAATATGAAAACATATGGTGAGGGCTTAAGAGCAACGCCAGACGCATAAGAAACACTCAAACGTTAGCTGTTGTTCAAGCACTTTAACAGTTGTAGACCAGAAGGGGGAGAGGAGAGACAAAGGCAGAAAAGCCTTAATCCCTACCCATCTAGGAGTTTAATACCTAGTGAGTAACCCAGACGCGTGTAAACAAGGCGGGGGAAAAAAAAAAAAAACATGTGCAGAGGAAATAAAGATTCCCTCCTAGGAGGGGCAAACAAGTTGATTGGGATAATCTAAGAACAGTCAATTCTGACCAAACAACATAGGCTTTAAAGAAGTGAACACATATAAGCAAGAAGGGTCGGAAGAAAACAAAAAGTCATTCTAGCCTACAGGTGTGATATTGAGAAGCAGGCTAAAGGAAAGCACAAAGCACTAGACTACAGTGGCTTAAGAATGGACAAAGCAAAAATATAGACAGTATTTCTCCCATATCCACAGGATATACACTCCAAGTCCCCCAGTGGATACCTGAAACTGCACACAGTACCAAACCCTACATGTACTATGTTTTTTTCTAACATACATACCTTCCTCCTTAATCAACTTCTTCAACTCTGCCGGAATTGTGGCAGCAGCTTCTTCAACAGCTGGCACAGCCTCTGCAGTTTTTACATTTCTCAGTCCAAACCTATTCCTGAATCTGTGTAACCATCCTTTACTTGCAGTAAATGGCTTGGTGTCACTCCTTGCAGAGGATCCTTTGCTGAAGTGTTCGTACAGGCTCAGTGCTTTCTGGCGTAACATGCTGCCGTCAACAGGAACACATTTTCTGTTCATGTCTTCCACCCACAAACTTAATGCCTTTTCCATCTTAACTAAGCACTTATCACGCACTGTGGCAGTAACTTTTGCAGTCTGAGGAGCAACAGCAAAACTAGCACGAATTTCTTTTTCCTTCTTCACAATTTCACGGATAGAAGATTCGTTCTTACTGTAGATCTTAGCAACCTCAGCATAGGATTTTTTTTCTTTCCTTATTAAGTCAAGAATTTTCACCTTTTCACTTAAAGGAAGCACTTTTCGGCTTCTTTTTGGAATATTCGAATTGCCAGCATCACTACTCTTGCCCTTCGGGGCCATTGTTAAGGAAAATAAGTGTTAGTTGAACACCAGCACTGCGATACCAAAAGCGTTGACTAGCGGCTGGTGGCGTATATAGTGTGGATAGACTGGACAAAGGAATGATTCACATCCCGGCGGGACAGAGCAGGACCTCATCACTTTAATCAGAACGGCGCAAGAAATCTAAAACTTACGAATTGTTTATTTCTGGAATTTTCCATTTTTGACCTCGACTGGAACCGCGGGAAGCAAAACCGTGGATGGGGGGGGATGTCTACTGTAGTAGAAAATACAATTAGTCATCCCAAATCATAGGCTTTAGGGGGAAGGGGGGTAAGCCCTGCCTCCTCAGGGCACTCTCATGCACATTCTCATTTGCAAACTAGCTTCCCGTTTTGTCTCTTTAGCACCCACAGACTGCTCTTTGGCACTGTGGCCTATCAAGCCATTGTCTGCAGTAAAGTTGAATGCAAAGAAGGTGAAAAGTCAGTACGGGCCCCGCATTCGCAGAAGTGAGCACTACTTGAACTGGACCCAACATCTGAACACTCTCAGCCGCAAATTAGCGCAAAATCATAAAACTAAAAAATAAATAAACAAACCTCGCTTTAATAAAGGAAAAACTTGGATAAGCAAAAATGGAGGGAGGGGGAAGGCAAAGAGGACAGTTTTTTGTCTTCTTCCTCCCCAGAAACCCGCCTGGGTGCTGGCCCAATCCAGACGGCTTATATTCGTGGCCTGAAGGCTGAGGTTTTCCTTCCGGTCATTGTGTTTATTTCCCCCACAAAAACCGGCCCCGCGGGGCTGGCGCGCCCGTCGGGCGGGGACAAAGCCCACTCCAGGTTCCACCTGGGCGCAGGCAAGGAAGGACAGGGACGGGGAGGGGCGACGCTCCCCAGCTTGCCCGCCTGCCGGCCGAAGTTACCAAGCACCGCGGCGCCGACCCCGCCCCCCCCGCCCGGCAGCCAATCCGGCGCGTCTGCTGCCCAGGCGCACCAGCCCCGGAGACACCAAGCTAAGCGCGACCCCACAGCTCGAGCCTGGCACCGCGCGCGCACCCGCACCGCCCGAGCCGGCCAATCAGCAGCCGGGCATGCGCAGCCGCAGGCTCGCTCGCGCGCGGGCCTCACGCGTGAGACCCCCCCCCCATAACACGGCGCCGGCGCGCGCGCCCCTCCCCCATAAGTATCCAGGCGCGCGCGTGCAACTGTCGTCCCCCGCGACCGCGTCTGTTCCTGCCCCACCCCCAACGCCAGCCGCCCGGGGTAGGGGGGCCGGGGTACCCCAACACGGCCGACAGTCCCCAGACTCCTGTCCGTGCAGACCCCGGAGGGGTAGTCTCAAATAAAGGCCCTGCTCGCGATGGCAACTGGGGCGGGGGGACGGGGGATGAGGCGACAGGGACTCACCCGAGTGCAGCCGCCTCCAGGCAGCGCCGGGGTAGGGGTGCTGAAGGAAAGCGAGTGTGGGCCTTGCGCGAGCTGTGGCCGCGGCGGAGCAGCCTCGGGCTGAGGCGAGCTGATTAGCGGGCAGGAGGTGAGAGGGCGAGGGCCCGTGCGTCTCAGCCGAGCTTCTGTCACCGCCGCATGGCCGCCCCGGCAGGGCCTCGCTCAGAGCCTAGATCCAATCGCAAGGGACCAAGAGAGGGGCCTGGGTAACCGCGGCAGGCGGGCGGCCACGGCTAAAGAGCGCGTGCGGGGAAGCGGGGGGGCGATCAGTGGCCCCTTTTCTCTGCTCTCCGAGCTTCTCTCTCACCCTCCTCCTCTTTTTTTTCTTTTTTTTTCTTTTTTTCTTTTTTTTTTTTGTCCCTCTAAGGCTCGCGGCGCTTGCGCACCCGCAACGCCGGCCAGCGGGAGTTGTAGTTTCTGGTTCGTACCCTTTAATGGGATGGCGAGGGCGGTGGACTACACCTCCCAGGAAGCGTCGCGCCGGCGAACCCCGAGCCGGGGGACGCCGAGAACACGGCGCCCGGCCCTCTCTGCAAGGACTGTCAATGGAGGCGCGGGGTGGTGGGATCGAGAACATGGCTGCACCTGGGGCCTGTTTGGCCGCCCGGGTGGGGGAGGGGAGCAGGGGCCAAAATCTAGGCCGGCGGTGGCTCCCGCCTGCTCCCTGCGGAGCTCCAGCCAGCTTCAGCCTCAGCCGAAGACTCGCAGTTACTCTTGCCCCCGAGATTCCCTGCAAATTGCGAGGCCAGACACGGCAAAGGCCGGGGATCCCCAGGGCGGCGTGGCGACCTCCTTGCTCCTCCAGGGGATTTTCTCCGCCCTGCACCACCCTCTGGGACACAAAGAACTCCCGTTAGTTGTGTACGCTTAACTGAAAAGGAACAGTTTGCCCGGACTTTGGACGGGGGAGGGGTCGGGCTCCTATTTTTATTTACCCCGTGAGGCTTTGCTCTCTTATGTGCACTCGACGTTTAGAAAGAAAGTTGAGGAAAAGCCATGGAGTGGGAACAGATAACCTGATTTGTAGCCCGTTTTGTTCACTCAACCACTAAGCCATTTTACTCAAAACCATTCCCTTCCCACCGCCCAGGAATTTTTGGCTTCTCAACTTTCATTATTAGCTCATGAATTTTGGAAATTCAGAGACATTACTGTCAACCTAACTTAAAAGTTTAAAAAACTTGACCCAAAGATTGTTAATGTAAACCGAACGACTGAGTGATTTTGTGATTTTTCTCCCTACCGGGGATTCAAACCACGCCACCCATCCTCCTCCTCCCCCTTCCT